>CM056144.1:2461315-2701315 GCA_029620275.1 Acrossocheilus wenchowensis | reverse complement strand
AGGCTGCTTTTCTATTGTTTTTCTATGTAAACATGCACTAGAAGGACATATTTGACCTATGCATCATCATACAGCGTGGCACACAGAACATGGCGCTTAATTTGAAAGTGGTTCAACTTTTAACAAAACGATTCTCTAAAAATGTCCAAAAATGTATTTTGAGTTGACGGCCCCTAACTATGTTTTTGTTCTTGAAGTTTAATTGAGATATTCTATTAAACCATCTTGGTCTCAAAACTCTCATACGGAGGAGTCATGACACAGGTCTAAATTGAATAAATATAAATGAAACAAATAAAACACATTCAAATTGCCACAATTTTGCTTAATTGTAAAAATCCTCACAAATGAACCACACAACTCACCTCGTTCCCATCAGCGTCCTGCGAATCCTCCGCGTGACTGGCTACGTCTGACAGGAAGTGAAGTAAACACTGAAGGGTGTCGCTGTTGCAGGCGGGAAGCAGACAGATGAGTAACTGTATGACCGTGTGCTGATCCGCCTTATCTAGAGCTGCACAAACACCACAGAGAAGATGAGTGGAATGAAGAAGAATAAAGTGTTCATTTATTAAAGGAATAGTTCATCCAGAAACATGAAAATTTACTCACCCTCGGGTCATCAGATCTATAGAAATGTTGCATTGCATCAGTGTCTCAGCAATGGATGCTCTGCAGTGAATGGGTGCCGCCAGAATGAGAGTCCAAACAGCTGATAAAAACATCACAATAATATATAATATGGACTCGTATTTTAGCCGAAAGCAATGATTTGAAGTTAAACATGTCTTAATGATGGATTTGTTTCAGCTTTTGTCTTCTCCAGATGTTAACTGATGGACTGGAGTGGTGTGGATTATTGTAATGTTTTTATCAGCTGTTTGGACTCTCATTCTGACGGCACCCATTCACTGCAGTGAGACACTGATGCAATGCTACATTTCTCCAAATCTGACGAAGAAACAAACTCATCTACATCTTGGATAGTCTGAGAGTGAGTATATTTTCACTATTCCTTTAAGAATGATTGTCTCAGCATTGTTTTGCTTACACGCGCAGCTGATAAACGCGGAGTACAGTTCCCTGGTCAGCAGAGGATCAGGCATGTCTCTCAGAAACTCTTTGAGCAGCGCCGCCACGTCATGAACACTGTGCCGCTGGTCCAGAACAACATCGGCACCCTGATCGAACGCTTCACGAAGCTGACGACACAACAAACACACGTCAACACTGTGAGAACTGACATCGGTCTTTAGAGGGTTCACATACTTCTTCCACCAATGAAGTTGCACAATCAGTTACAGTTATTTGCTATTATTAATGCATTAGGATTTTTAAAAATCATTTAAATGAACCCAGATTCATTGACAATAACCCTCTTGAAAGGTTTGTGTACACAACAGCATTATCTATACTCTTAAAAATAAAGGAGCCTGAAAGGTTCTTCACAGCGATGCCACATAATAACCATTTTTGGTTCCACAAAGAACCATTCAGTCAAAGGTTCTTTAAAGAACCATCTCTTCTTTACCTTTTTTTAATCTGAAGAGCCTTCTTTCACCACAAAGGACCTTTTGTGAAACAGAAATGTTTGAGGTTCTTTATGGAACTTTAGACTAAAAGGTTCTTCTATGGCATCGTGAAGCACCTTTATTTTTAAGAGTGTAGGGCAAAGTTTAGCAAAATGTGTTTGTGAAGAAACTGCTGGGGGTTAAAAAAGCTAAAAATGAAAACAAATTACAATACTTACTAAAAAAAAGATGAAATAATTTATTTGTTTACCTGGATGTCACAATACAAAATTTGGTCAAGTTTTATTATATTATATTACACACTATCTAACAAGTAAGAGTGACTGTATGATATTGATACTGTAATATATTACTGTATTACATTTGACAGGTTTGTGTTTTTTTGTTTGTAAGTTCAAAAATAAGTCAGAGCAAAATTAAAATAATTTTAATAATTTTAAAATAATAAAAAAAAAAATCAAAATAAAAGATTAATTATTTCATTTGTTTGTATCGTGTACTGTTTGGCTGTCATGTGACCATTAACCAGAGAACTATGAATATGCAAATGTGTTGTTGAATTATTAAACTTTTTTAACTCAGAGTGACTTATTTATTATTTAAATATTTTAGGTAAAAAAATAAAATAAATAAATAATAATAAAAATAATAATAATAAAAAAATAAATAAAATAAAATAAAATAAAATAATAAAATAAAATAAAATAAAATAAAATAAAATAAAATAAAATAAAATAAAATAAAATAGTTTGGGTTTGGGGTTAAAGTAGGAGTTTGGGAATGCATGATCTAGATGATGAAATATTTTATAATGAGAAAAATATATAAAATAAAATAAAATAAAATGCCTTTATTTTATTTGCCTTTCCTGAGATATAATGACTGAAATATTAATTTAATTTAATTTAATTTATCAAAATATTTTTGCTTTTATGTATTCTGGTTTCCTTACTGTCATTTACTAAAAATAAAAATTGAAATAAAAATATAGTCTCTAAAACACAAAACATTTTCCTCTCACCTGTCGAACTCTTTTCTTGGAGCTCCCGACCCGGAAAATGCCCACCGTCTGCAGACCTTAACAGCAGCAAAGCAAATAACCAGCACAGTTACGTCAACGTCTGTGGAAACAGTCTTAATACTGTGTTTAGACTACGCTCAAACTAGTCCGGCTGTTACTGTGAACTCTGAAGACCCCATGAAATGGAAAAGTTTTTTTTTTTTTACTGTGTTGATAACAGGAAGTTGGGCGGGGCTTATCCAACCATAAAGACGACCTCAAACTGACAGATGTGACCTCAGGACCACAATTTAGATTTTTAGGGGCTCCTTAAAACCAGTGATGGGAATAACGGCGTTACTAACAGCGTTATTTTTGTCAGTAACGAGTAATCAAACGAATTACTGTTTCCCCGTTACAACGCCGTTACCGTTACTGACAATAAAATGCGGCGTTACTATAATATTACTATAATTGTATTTTTCAGTTTATCTGAATGGATGCACAGTGTAGCTGTATTTGACGAGCCGTAAACTCTAGTGTGAAGACGCACGACTCGCCGTCGCTTTCTCTCACATACACGCAAAGAAAGAGACAGAGACATGAGAGACATGCAGAAGTGACGCGCTACATGTAAACGATATTCTTTGTTGTATTTTTCTGTCAAAATAACGGAGTTCCTTTGGAATTCTTCAGCTTTTAAGAACTGCCGGGTTCTCCTGTAGTGGGCGGAGCTAATGCGCAAACGAAAATCTCATTGGCTGGCGCTCACCTATTATCCTCCGTGTTTTGATTTCGGCAAATCAATTTGAGCAACGTGATTAATATTAATGAACCCAGCAGCTCATTAATCCTTAGTGCGTTTTATATTGTTATTAGTAGTAGAATTCGTAGTAGTTTTGTTATCTTATCATTAGCCTATTATTTTTAGTTTCCCCCCTTTTTTATAGAAACACTAAATGACAAACAATATCTTAAGCACCACCACCGGTCCTAAGTTCAGTCAACATGACAAAAATGCATTCATACACGGTTATTCCAATTACTAAAGTTCTATCATACAATGCTAAATTATCATAATATCATATTATAATGCCTTACTGACTGATGCTAAGTGTCAGATACTTAAAAAAAACTGTGCCATTTTACAAACATAAGATAAACACACACACACACACACACACACACACACACACACACTGTATATGATATAAAATAGTATATCAGATAATCAATATTAGTCTGGTGAGTAAACTAGCCAATGGTAAAAATTTACTAGCCAATAGCCATTCTATTGCCAAGGTGCCCATAGAGGGTTGATAATATTTACAATAATATATTGAATTTGATAGGTGTCTCTCACATTGTCCCACAGTAACATTAAAATAGTGTAGATTAGTGTACAATGTTCCTTCATTTAACATATTTAATATTGGGGGCCTCCAAGTTAATTGACATATTTGAACGTGTTTTTTTTTTTTTTTTAAAGTTACGCAATAGTTATTTTCCCTGGTAATTAGTTACTTTTATACTGATGTAAATGAGTTACTTACTCAGTTACTATTTGTGAGAAGTAACTAGTAACTATAACTAATTACTTTTTTAAAGTAATGCACTGCTTAAAACTACATTTGGGTTTGGGTGGCACTGACCATACTTCTGCAGGTGTTGGCAGCAGCTGTCCAGAACGCGCGGCACCTGTCTGTAGATGGGGTTGAGGCTGAGCTTGGCGTCGCTCGTCTTCTTCTTCTCGCCGTGTGACTCCACAGGCATGGAGAGCTGAAGAGCCTCCAGCAGACGAGAGTGACTGTCGTCCAGATCAGTGATGCAGTCCACAGACATGCCGCCCTGCAGCGGTCAAACACAGATATAGACACTTCTGTCAGCATATATGGCTGAGAAATCATATTGATTATTAATTTATTATTCTATCAAAAAAAAAAGAAAGAAGAAAATTTATTATTATACAAAGCAATAATTATATATTTATTATTGTGTCAAAAAAAACGATTCAATGATTATTATTATTAATTTATTATTGTGTCAAAAAAATGTTTTTATTATTATTATTATTATTATTATTATTATTAATGATTATTCATTTATTATTCTGTAAAAAACGTTTTAATTATTATTATTATAATGATTATGAATTTATTATTGTGTCAAAAAAAACGTTTTAATGATTATCATTATAATTATTATGAATTTATTATTATGTCAAAAATGTTTTAATGATTATTATTAATGATTATTAATTTATTATTCTGTAAAAAAAACGTTTTAATGATTATTATTATAATGATTATGAATTTATTATTATGTCAAAAATGTTTTAATGATTATTATTAGTGATTAATTTATTATTGTGTCAAAAAAAACGTTTTAATGATTATCATTATAATTATTATTAATTTATTATTATGTCAAAAATGTTTTAATGATTATTATTGATTAAAAATGTATTATTGAGTCAAAAACCTTTTTTCTGCATATCAGTTATGATAATGCTTTACAATTCTATTGCACTGTTAAAAAATAAATAAATAAATAAAATTGAGCAAACTCAAAAATCTGCTGAAGCTGGTTACCTTAAATTTTTAAGTTAAACTTTTTTATGTTACAGTGTGGTTCCATTTGTCAACATGAACCAACAATAAAAACACTTCTAAATTGTTTATTCAATAATGATCATTTCAACACTCACTTGAGCTAAGATGAACTAATGATGAATAGTTGTATTAATTATATAAAATACAGATGCATTGCTAATTGTTAGTTATGCATTAACTAAAGCTAAGAAACGGGACCTCGCTGTAAGCAGCAGTATGGTTTGAAGCGTTACTCTACCCGTCTGCGCGAGCGCAGCGCCGTCTCCGGCGTGCCGGGTGTGGTGCCCTCGTTGGGCGTCTCGGAGGACGAGCTGAGGGACGAGTTACTGCTGGAAAGCTCCTTGTTGGTGGATCTGCGGCCCGTCAGGTGCAGGAGTGAAGAGACCCGGTCCGCCGGACTCCGCTGCTCCTCCTGCTCCTCCTGCAGCTGCTTGTGACGCCGGTCGTTCACTATCACCTGCGAGAGCGGCACGCCGAACGCCTGAGGATCCGACTCTGACAGAGAAACACACGCATGTTTACTTCTGCTGCTCTTAACTTTCTGTCAAAGGCCAAATACCTTTCAAACTCAAATATTTACATGAAGTCAACCTGGGGTTTTAAGTTAATATTTATTAATGTTTTACTGGTGTTTACTAATGTTTTAACAACGCAGAAAATAAAGATGAGATTAAATAAACACTCATAAAATATATATTTTGTTTTGGCTTTATTTCAAAATAAATGCAAAGTAAAATTGAATAAAATAATATAAAATAAAATAATTGTTAATGTTTATTTATTTGTGACCCTGGAGCACAAAAGCAGTCATAAGCAGCACAGGTATATTTGTAGCAATAGCAATACATTGTATGGGTCAAAATTATCCATTTTTCTTTTATGTCAAAAATCATTAGGATATTTTAGGATATCGTAAATATATCAAAACTTATGCATTGCTAAGAACTTCAACTTTAAAGGAGATTTTCTCAATATCTCTTCAATATCTCATCAAATATTGTCCGATCCTAACAAACCATACATCAATGGAAAGCTTATTTATTCAGCTTTCAGGTGATGTATAAATAAAAAAAATATAAAAATATAAAACAGACCCTTATGACTGGTTTCGTGGTCCATGGTCACATTATGTATTTATGTGTTTATTTATTTAGCCTCATTTTTGAAAGGTTAACTTAAAATCCCAGGGGTACACAGGGGGAAAAAAATAATAATAACAAAACAAAACAAAATATAAAATAAAATCGTAATATTAAAAAATAACAACGAAGTAATATTTAAATAATTTAGCAACACATTTGCATGTCCACAGTCCTTTTATGTAAATTTTACATTTTTAATCATGTAATTCAAGGATTCCCAAACTTTTTTTTTTTTTTTTTTTCAGTTTTGTATATATTAATATATCAATAATTAGGTCCTCTGATGTTGATAATAATTATTAGTTTTAGTTATTTAGACTACAATAACCCTGCTTTTCATGTGATTTATCCAGTGCTTTTTACTGCAAATATTTAGTTCTGGTTCTTTAATCAAGGATTTCCCAAACTTTTCATCAGTCAAATGCCTTTGAACTAAAATATTTACATTAATTACCCATGGGATTTTAAATTCACATATCAATAATTTAACAACAACAACACCACCACCACACATACACACACACACACACACACACACACAAAATAAATAAACAAATTAATAATTAAATACATACATACATACAGTACATAATGAATTTGGCAGGTTTATAAGCATCAAACATGTCCATATCCTTTTAAGCAATATCAGACATAGACACTCCTGCTTATTTCATATTGCTTAATATATAAAGTAATAAAACATGGCATATACATATTTTTGTATTGTGGCATTCCACACTGAACATCTCACACCTTCAAACACAAGCGGTTTAATGTAAACGTGAAAGGAATGCGTCCAGTGCGAGTCGTTGGAGGTCTGATCTGCAACACAAATAATGGGATCGAGCGCGGAGCGTCTCAGATTGTTGTTGTTATTTCTCGAGGCAGTCGGAGCGCAGCGGGAGCGTCTGCATTCCAGCACACATTACTGCGCAGGCGGATCTCGGCCGTCACGCCACAGTCTGGGTCAAATGCACTATATATTAATATCACAGAGGAGCTAAAGGAGGTCAGACGTACAGTATGAGAGCGCCGTGAACATCTCAATATTTGGTTCTTCATTTAAACCTATAAATAAAGGTTTTATATCTAAACATGAGGATATAACGTAAAAGCAGATTGTGCTCTGTTTCTATGTGAATCAAACGAGAGTGTCACTGATCATGTGACTCTTTGTTCAGACGGTCAGATGTTCTTCCACTGAAGCGCAAGATGCAAATGAGAAGTGCATAAATGAACATCTGTTTATAATATTTACTTGCATTTACATTTAATCATTTAGCAGACAAGTAGCAAGTTTTTTTTTTTTTACTTACATAATAAATAAAAAGAAAACAGATAGAATAGAGGCCTTTTTTGCTTTTAATTGTATAACAAATGAAAAGAAAACAGAATACAAAAACATTAGCGAAGCTAGTGTTAAGTTTTTTAATGTTACAAGCAGTTAGTAAATGATTAGAGTTCAAGTCTAAAAGGGGCACGTTTAATACTTAACATCCAATTAATAAATAAACATGATGTTAGGAATCGATTATGCTCTTCTATTGTAATTCACTTTGGATTAAACATCTGCTAAATGCATAAATGTAAAATGGTTTATTATTCACAAAGTGGACTCTTATCCTCTTAAAATAGGTCAAATAACTATTGATATATTCGTCTATGGCTAACAGTGTTATTTTTCCATTAATGAGATACTTTTTTAGTTTTTGTTTTGAATTAGACTTAATGTTTAGTCTTTTCTGCATTCATGTTCATTTCATTTAAACTTTTATTAATTTTGATGTGTGTTTTTGTCATTTTTATTATTTTTGTTGTTATATGTCTATATCGTTTTCAGTTTTAGTTATTTTAGAACAAGTCAAAATAAATGAAAATGTAAAAATGTTGCCTTGGAAACTTAGCTGAAATAAATAAATAAGTTTAAGTTTTTAATTTCAAGTAGCATTTTTATTTTATTTATTTTTTTTAGTTTATCAACAGAGTTTTTAAGATCAAATTAGGACCTTTTTTTAAGACCTGCATGTTTTATTCTATATGCATACTGAAATTGGTTTATATAACAATACATCGATACATTGTTGTTGATATAATAATAATAATGTGTTTAAAGAAAGGCATGATTATTGCTCTGATACTTCTCTATATTGAATGTGTTAAACAATAAAAATAAGAAATGTAAAAAAATGTATGCATAATGCAGGATTTTAATTTTAAACAACATGTTAGAATATAAAAACAAAGTGAAAATATGACTGAATATCTGTTACAATAAACTATAAACTACGCATAAAAACGACTTTCCTGTTTAACACTGTAAAGCTGCTTTGGCACCATCTGTATTGTATAAATCGCTATAGAAATAAAGGTGACTTGACTAAATGCACGGTTTTCATTGATTTTGACTTTAAACGTTGCTCAGATTTGATTAAATCATCACCTTTTCAAGTTTATTAATAACATAATATGATTGCTCCTTTTAGCCCCAATTTTAAGACCTTTAAAAAAGAGAATTCGGACTTTTGTTATGCCATTAAAGATATTTAATAGTTTTTATATCCTTAAAGTATTTCTATATCTCATTAAGATGTTTAATTCGTCATACAAAAGCAGACACATCTAATCGAAGAAATCTGATCTGACTATTATTTCTCGTGGTCAGCTCGCCGCTTTAACTTCTAGATGTGCATGATGACAAATATCTAAAAACCAAATGCATACCTTTGTCTCTCTTTTCCTTCGATAAAGAATCCAGCTTCCTCCTGAGTGACTTTTTCCGCTTCTGGCCATCTGGAAAAGACATTGCATGCAAAACATCAGAAACAGAGCAGAAAATAACTGCAAAACTTGAAGGCAATCAAACCAGTGACACTTCAGGACGTCTCTTATTTGTTGAAATGCGAGAGTCTGTGTGTACCTTTGGGGATGGTGATCTGGCAACCCAAATCGAAGTCTTTCATCAGTCTGACCAGAGCGACTTCCTGCAGCCGGACTCTCTCCAGCTCCGACAGGCTCTGAATGGAAACCGACTGCATCTGGAAATTATGACCGGCTGTTTTCTTACAGGTGAAATCTCCCTATGAAGGACGCAAAATACAAACATAGAAAGAGAAATGCTTTAAGCCAAAATATTACAATACATATATACACAAATATACACAGCTGGTCAAACGTTTGGAATAATTAAGTTTTTTTTTATGTTTTATTAAATAAGTCTCTTCTGCTTACCAAGGCTGCATTTTTTAAAATCAAAAATACAATAAAAATGTGTAATATTATTTACATTTAAAATAGCTGTTTTCTATGTGATATATGTTAAACTGTAATTTATTTCTGTGATGCACAGCTGTATTTTCAGCATCATTACTCCAGTCTTCAGTGTCACATGATCTTCAGAAATCATTCTAATATGCTGATCTAGAAACATTTATTATCAATGTGGAAAACAGTTGTGCTGCCAAACATTTTTGTGGAAACCGTGACACACTACAATTCAAAAGTCTGAAGAAAGTATGAATGAAAAAAATACTTTTATCTAGCACTGATGCATTAAATTGATCAAAAGTGACAGTACAGACATTTATAATGTTGCAGAAGATTTCTATTTCAGATAAATGCTGTTCTTTTGAACTTTCTATTCATCTGTGAATCCTGAAAAAAAAAATGCATCACGGTTTCCACAAAAATATGAACTATTTTCCATACTGATAATAATCAGAAATGTTTCTTGAGCAGCAAATCAGCATATTATTATGATTTCTGAAGATCATGTGACACTGAAGACTGGAGTAATGATGCTGAAAATTCAGCTTTGAATTACATTTTTACTATATATTATTTAAATTCCAATAATATTTCACAATTCTTACTGTATTTTTTGTTAAAAATAAATGCAGCCTTGGCAAGCAGAAGAGACTTCTTTCCAAAAGAAATATGTAATCATTCCATGCATAAGTATGTTGAGAATGTTTCTCACTGGTGCATCTCATTTAAGGATTGTAGATAGTTTTTTATTTGGTAAACAAATATGATTTCTGAAATCCTAGGCTTTTGTTTTCTTCAGCAGCCTCTGAGCTCGTGTCAGGCTTCTCAATGGAGAATGAATGGGAGTTCAGTTCCTGGAATCCTGCTCTTGTGCTCTGCTGGCTTTATATTGTGATGTTTGGACAGATACAGTAAATACACACACAGCGTCTCTATACTCCCTCAGAATGAGCCCAGGTCTCTGTGAACATGCAGTGACAAGCACTGGAGAATTCCTGCGCTGACGTTCTGGCAGACGTTTGCCGATCGCCCGGATCTCCTCGGACTTGAGAAATCGAACCCAGACGCTGGCAGACGCTCGTGTTTTGTTAGTTTGCTTTTACTCCTCTTTGCCTTCTAGGGCTTTCTGGGAATGATCACTGAAGTAAATTTAGCCAGGAGTCTCAGACCGAGTTAGATCAGATGACACTTTAAGACAACAAATTAGTGTTTTTCACAAATCATTAACAACCAGTGTTGTGTAATAAAAACCGTCTGGCAGGTAATATCACCTCTGCTTATTAATATTAACCTCTTCGTTATGAAAACATGCCTCGCTTATTTTAACTATAGTTTTTACTAAATTTTACTACGTGCATATAATTTAAATTGACTATATTTTACTACTTGCAATTCAATTATAGCTATAATGACCATTTGAAATAATTAGGAATTATTTAAAAATAATGAAATATTTTAAAGTAATTATTATATATTTATAATTATTAAACAATTATTGAAATAAATAATTAAAATAACCATTATTAATACTAGCATTTGCAGTACTAGTGCATGCGTTATTTTTAAATAATTCCTAATTATTTCAAATGGTCATTATAGCTATAATTGAATTGCAAGTAGTAAAATATAGTCAATTTAAATTATATGCACGTAGTAAAATTTAGTAAAAACTATAGTTAAAATAAAAAGGAAAAATAAATGCAAAACATGTTTTAATTATTATTTTAACTATAGTGTTTACTAGGTTTTACTACTTGCATTAAACATTTTAATTCAATCATAGTACTAATAATAAATAATAACAAAAATAATCAGCATTGTGTTAATAATTAGCAAGGTAGGATTTAACAGAATTAGCTAGTTAAATTTCCACTACTAAAAATATTTTAGTATTTACTAATTCAATTAGTTGAAATTACATGATAATGTTAAGTTAAATGTACGAGTTAGTTTAATTTCAATTGAGTTATTTCAATTTAAGAGCAGCTAACACGTATGAGTACAAAATAAAAATCTGCCAGTTCTGCTTACTTACAACTTTGCATTTCTTACGCTTGACCTCAAATGTTTTTTAAGCTTTGCCAACTTAGTTGGGTTTACAGTGTACAGAATAGAATGAAATGTTCTCACTTCAAATAAAGTAAATTAGTCAATAGCGTTAAATAAATGTGATTTAAAACATACTCCCGTGGATCATAGATAGAGTAGAATTAACCAATGAATAAAATATTCCTAAATATAGATGTTTAAAGATTTGCTGTTCATGTTTTAGATGTTGTCAGTACATTAATATCATATGCTTGCGCTGTCTATGCAAATAAAAATAAATGTACATGCAGAACGTGTGGCTTCCGGAACACACTCATATTTAGAAATCACACACACACACACACACACACACACACTCTTTCTTTTTTCTTTTTTAATCTATATCGTCCAGCCCTAATGAGCGGCGAGGAAGGAAACGGACTGTGCAGGCAGATACTCACGACCTCTGATTAACCAGCCTCGACCAGATTATGCTCTCTTTGATCCATGTTGAAGTGGAAACTGTCATATGAGTCCAGATCCAAAGAGGCTTACAGTCCAACAACAATGACAAATACTGACCCATGTCTAGGGCCTTTCCAACAATTACAGGTGAACTTCATGACATTCATGGATGATCTATTCCTTTGAAAACATTAGTTATTCATGCAGCTATTTTCTTCCTGGAATGCATTTCTTTTAAAGAAGCTCTTTTCAATGCAACGGTTCATTATGACCAAGCACCAAAAATGAAAATCAAAACATAACGGCGGTCCATACGACGTCTTAAGTCATGTGATTCTCTGTGTGGGAAACTGAATTTTGATCATTTTTCCCCTCTACTGCAGCTCTCCACTTTTATCATAAAGTAAATACCTCCTATTATGGGTTATTTTGTAGCTCATGTGATGTGCAACCGCACTTTTTTTTATTTCACTTTTCCGCTCTAGCCAATCTCATAAACTTGGATAACAGGACCACATGCATGCCTAACAGCACAAGTCAAACATTCACTGAGCATTTCCTTCCCAGCTGCAGAAGGTCAACACGCAATCCAAACACCAGCAGTTCCTCATCTGCTTGCATAATAACGCAGATGAAATCACACACTGATGTGCATGAGCCATAGCTGCATCCACTCAAAATGAGATCAATATAATAATCATATATTTTTTCTACTGATACATGGTAAATTACCTAATGGAGTCCCTTAATGGTGATGGAAAAAAATCAGATTGCTTTTACTTTCTCTTGCAAAGGTAAGAAATTTTCCACTCGCTCATAAAACACTTGTTTTCTCTCGCAAAAGTATTGTGTTCCCTCAAGAAACTTTGCATTTGCTTAGCAAAACATTTGCGTTTTTTTCGCTAAGAAACGTTGCGTTTACTTGCAAAAAATTTGTGTTCGCTTTTGCAAAAGTATTGCGTTCTGCTAAGAAACTTCGCATATGTTCCTGCAAAAGTGTTGCGTTTCCCCGAGAAACTTTGCGTTTGCTTGCAAAAAATTTGTTCTTTTGCAAAAGTATTGCATTTCGCTAATGAATTTTGCATTCCACTAATAAACTTTATTGTTCTTTCTTGTAAAAGTATTGCGTTCCCATGAGAAACTCTGCATGAGAAACATTTGTGTGCTTTCACAAAAGTATTGCGTTCCCCCGAGAAACTTTGTGTTTGCTTGAAAAATATTGAAAATTATTGCGTCCTGCAAAGGAACTTTGTTTTCGCTTTCACAAAAAAAAATTGTGTTGCACTAAGAAACTGTATTCATTCTCGCAAAAGTATAGTGTTAACATGAAAAACTAACTTTGCATTTGCTTGCGTAACAGCTGCATTTTTTTGCAAAAGTATTGTGTTTTACTATAAAAAAAAAAACGTTGTGTTCGCTCTCACTAAGAAACTCTCCGTTCCCTTGCATAAGCAGTTTTACCTCCTAACTCATATTTCCATCACAAAAGTTTTGCATGCGAACTGAAAGGATTTGGTGATGAAAACAAATGTTTTGCAAGCGAAAGAAAATTTTCTCAGGTGAAAGCAAAAGTTTTGCAAGAGGGAGCAAATGCATTGAAATAAAATTGATAACACTTTACTTAAAGCCTTTATGTATAATGCATAATAAAAGTAGTTTTAATGAATTAATTATGCCTTGTAATGCACCTTATAATGCACTGTACAATCTCAAGAATAATTGTAACCACAGTTTATGCATTAAAACACTTATCAATTCATTGTTACAATATGCATTATACATTCTGGTTATAATTATTTACGACATTTATAATGCATTATACATAAAGGCTTTAAGTAAAGTGTTACCAAAATATTTCCTCCCATCTCATGCTTTTTTTTTTTTTTTAACCATAACCATGTTGTGCATTTGTTGAACACTTAATTTCAAATGCATGGCACAAAAGCACTGCAGATATAGCAGCTTCCACTCTTTTGGAAAGACTTTGCATCAGATGTTGAATCATGGATGCAGGGATTCACTCCGGTTCACTCCCAAGAGCATCAGTGAGGTCAGGCATTGATGTCGGGTGATGATGGTGTCTAGCTCTGTGCTCAGATCTAGGTGCAACCCAGTCAAGTCCTTCCATACCAGACTCAACAAATCATTTCTATACAGGCCTCCCATTGTGCAACCTGTAAATCTGACTTTAAAACGACAAATATCTTGATGCCACGCCTGGATAGAACACAATGTGAAAGTCTTTTACACCAAATACAACAGATATTTAGAGGTGTTGCGCCATTGTGGTCAAATCTGCACAGATAAACTTCATCTGACTCATGTAATATGAATGAAAAATGTCATCAGAACATTAAATTATGGCATTCTTTCTTAAGTACTACACTACACACCCCACTAACACCTGCACTTCATCATTCTCCAACATAAAATCTCTGCTCTTGCAGACAGCGGACGAGCTCTCCCACTGAAATCCAGAGAAATATCAGCGAACAAGATAACGCTTGTGCACAGACGTCGAATGAAATAAGGCTGGATTCAGCATAAGCTGCATTCCGACTCAAACGGTCCCTACATAGTGTGCAGTACAGAGTGTATGTAAATCTGTTCATCTGGAGCACAGAAAGTTAAAAAGGTTTTTATTTCTAATAAATTCTGTTCTTTTGAACTTTCAAATCATAAAAAAAAAATCCCGAAAAAATTGCATATTTATTACATACACAAAAATATTAATTATGCAGCATAATAATCAGAAATGCTTCTTGAGCAGCAAATCAGCATATTATAATGATTTCTGAATATGGATCCTGTGGCACTAAAGACTGGAGTAATGATGCTGAAAATTCAGCTTTGATCACAGGAATAAATAACATTTTGAAATATATTCACATAGAAAACTGCTATTTTAAATTGTAAAAAATATTTCACAATTTTTACTGTATTTTTGATCGAATAAGTGTAGCCTTGGTGCACAGAAGAGACGTCTTTCAAAAACACAAAAACATTGCAAACTCTTAACGGGAGTAAATACATAGTGCAGCATTTCTAGCATTTTATAATAAAATAGAAATATCAAGAACTCTACTGCAGTCATTAACATCCAAGGCATCAACGACACAAAATACAATAGCACAGGTAAGAACCATGAAAACAATGAGCAGGAGGCTTAGGCTTTAGTAAATTATATATATATAAAAAAATTATAATTTAAAAGATATTAAGAGAAAAGTGCAAACACTAGTCGCTTCATCCTTTGGTGCTGTAGTGCCACTCGACGACTGCACTCTTACCAGAAATGAAAGCCTCGCTCATCAGCATAAAAGGTGAGCAACAGTTTCATCTGAACAGCTGTCTAACAAGAGATACTTGAGGATCATCAAATAAGCATCACATTTGTGTCTGATGGTAATTTCAGGCTCAGCTGCTCGCCACACGTTTATTCTCCACGATTTCACCACCACGAGCGCATTAGTATTCTTAAGTATTCAATCATAACATGTGCTTCTAACACGCATACATTTATATCAACGTATGAACAGCTTCTAAATGCTTTTATGGATGTAAAAATTTGCATACAAATGTTTACAAATCCTTCGACGCTCTCAGAAATGCAATGAAAACTATGAATTTAATTTTTGAATAAATTAGATAAATTTAATGCTGTTAAACATTTAATTAATTTAACACAATGTTTTCACTCAGTTCTGTGTGAATTATAAATACTGTCAACATGTACAGTTCTATCAGTTCTGTAAAAACATACAAAAAAAATGTGCAACATTTATTTACAAATACAAAGGGCTGGACAATTAATTAAAAACAAAACAAAACAAAAAAACATGATATGGCTTAGTGCAATTATCTGATTTCAAAGGCTGGAATAGTTAAAAAGTTAAATTGTTTAATGTTTGAAAATGAAATTAAGCCATAAATATTATTATTGTAATTTCACAGTTGTAAAATACAATTATTAATAATTTTTTTTTTTTACGATAGTAATATTTCTTTTTCATTTTTATTTAATATTTTGTTCTATTTTTTTATTTAGTAGTAATAATAAAAAATGAAAAGATTCTATTATTATTATTATTATTATTATTATTATTATTTCATGCACATATTGATATACAGTATATAAATCACTTTTTTTTTTAAATCAGATTTTAAAATCACAATCTATCAGAAAAAAAAATGTACAATTCAATTTGTCCCCGAATCATGCAGTCCTACAAATAGGCTAGAAATGCTGATCTAAAAATACACCAACTGAAATGCAGACAGCCAAGACTTGAGAAAACTCAGTTTTCCTGTGGTTTTTTCCTCATTCTGGATCAGTTTAGCCACTTTCGTTTTGATAGGAAATAAGAGCTTGGGGATTCGGGGGCTTCTTTGAAGAATTTCTTAAGGAAAACAAACAGTACTGCTTTCTTACTTAATGCTGTCTTCGCGCTACGCTTGAGCCAAAGCATCATGGGGGTCAGCTTCCCATTGGAAAGAAAAAAAACACGAGTGAGATCTCCTTAAAATCTCAGTTTCTTCTCAACAGCAATGAGATGGAGCGCAAATGGAGACTTTTTCGCCTGTTTAAACTCATGTATTTTCACTACAGTTTCAGAAGAAATCTCAACAACCTTTCAAACTACTCAGATTTCCCAAGAAACCAATGTCTGCAACCACAAAAATCGAGATCTCAACATTATTGCATGCCAATTGTTGACTCGTTTGTGTCTGATAGAAACAGAAACATTCTTGACTTTCCGTCCCACCGATGGCTAGGAAACATCAAATGAAATCTCTCACAGCTTCACAGCATTGTTATGTGATTTCATGCGAGAATGTCACTTTCACAGACTTATCACTTCCAGCTATTGAGACACTGAAGGGTAGAAAGTGAGTCCTCTGGGTGTGTCACTTCCTATGTGTCTTTTCCTTCAGAATGACAAAGTAAAACAAGTGGACACATGCTTTGTGAGGCACTATTGTTTGTATAACTGCTTTGGAATGAAAGGTACATTATGACAAGTGCTACACACACACACACAAAAAGTAACATGTCATTGTCCATCCAGATTATACAGTACAACATTGAGAAATTAATTAAGAATTTCTTAAAAAATCCAAATAAATTCCTGCCAAGGAAATATCACCCAAAAATTTTGGGTCAGTAATTTGTTTTTAAATGTTTTTTTTTTTTTTTTTTTAAGTCAAGAAGGTTGCATTAATTTGATTAAAAATATTGTAAAATTGTGAAATATTATTACAATTTAGAATAGTTGTTTTGTATGTAAATATCTGTTAAACTGTAATTTATTTCTGTGATCAAAGCTGTATTTTCAGCATCATTACTCCAGTCTTCAGTGTCACATGATCTTCAGAAATCATTCTACACTGTAAAAAGTGAAAGTTGACTTAACTTAAAAAAATTGAGGAAGCCTGTTGCCTTAAAATTATTAAGTACATAATTAAAAAAAAAAAAAAAAGTTAAGTGAACTTGACAATTCAATTAACTTATTTTTTTAATTATCATTTACTTAAAAATTAAGGCAACGGGTTTCCTAAATTTTTTTAAGTTAAGTCAACTTATGACTTTTTTACAGTGTAATAATTTGCTCAAGAAACATTTCGATTATCAATGTAGAAAACAGTTGTGCAGCCGCAATATTTTTGTGGAAATTGTGATACATTTTATTTGTAAAGATTCACAGATGAACAGAAAGTTCAAAAGAACAGCATTTATTTGAATTGAAATCTTTTGTAACATTATAAATGTCTTTACTGTCACTTTTAATGTGTCACTGCTGAATAAAAGTATTAATTTCTCTAAAAATCGTTTACAAAATGCAAAAACCTTGAAACTAAGACATTCTAATCCGTTCTTGCACATTTTATTTGTGTTGGACTAAAATGTTACAATTTTTTGTAACTAAAATTCCACTTTCTGTCAATCAAATTCCAAGTTTAAAATCCAATGGGACTTAGTCAATTCACTTCAAACTCATACTCATGAACTGAAACGAGCCAATTTGTTCTCCAATTCGTCTGACTCTTTAATCAAACAATACTAACAAAAGCTACAAAGCTACGAAGAGTTCAACTGTTCACAGAAATCTCTTGAACAATCCTATTTAATAGCTGTGATGATGTAAGAGCATTAAATATCACTTTATCTCGTTCCCAGTGTCAAACCCCCAACTGGCACAAAGAAACAGGAAGTACCACATTCTGGGTTTCAACATCACTATATTAATCACTGAGTCAGTCAGCACGCACCCTCACAGAAGAACACATGAAAGTCATACAGTAGCTGCCTGACAACGGAAACACGTCTTCCTCTCGCTTATTTCAACTCTCTCCAACCAGACTCGAAATGAAACTGGTGCTGGAAAAATTCAAGATTCAAACAAACTTCTTTTGTTGGCCGTACAGCACTGTTAACAATGGATTTAACTGATACATGAAGCTGGAAAAACTCAGATAGCGTGTCATACAAACACAACACTTCACAAAAAATAAAAAGTGAGTGATGCTTGTCCATGCAAAAGTTGTCGCAAAGACGCGATCATGTGCAACCGCGAGCAGAAGTGAAACGCAGAACAAATTTGTGACTCATGCACTCATTATAGGAACAGTTGTCACCATCCATAGGCCTACTGACTAATGCATCTGATTCATCATTGCAAACGAGCAAAAACAGACACGTCCCTTATGTGTTGTGTCCCTTTGATGCAACTTGCAGACCTAAATGGAATGCTGAAATCATCTATTTGCACGATTAATTTATTTGCGAAATCTTGATGTTTAAAAATTATTATAATGTGCGAAGCCATGATATGGACCATTTGGCTTAGAAAAACTGTTGAATTTCTTATAAGAAAAAGAAATCCATTTTTCAAATCATACCTCTGTTTTTCCCAAACCATACAGGCATCTTTAGAGGACAAATTAAGCCACTTTTATGCATTAAAGACCCTCTTAAAAGGAATTTGAGTAACATCTATTTATTGTATTTATTAATTTAATCAGAAAACTTGTCTACTGTTGAATGTCCGTCAATCAAGAAAAAAAAGGTGTATTTATGAAGTCTAGCAGCAGAGGACTCTCAATCAGACAAATTTTGACCCTATAGGTAAAGCATTTTAATGGAATAGTTCACCCCAAAATAGAAAGAAGCTGAAAATGTGCTCACCCTCAGGCAATCCAAGATGTGGATAAGTGTATTTCTTCATCAGTTTGGTGGAGAAATGTAGCATTGCATCAGTGTCTCAGCAATGGATGCTCTGCAGTGAATGGGTGCCGTCAGAATGAGAGTCCAAACAGCTGATAAAAACATCACAGTAATCCACACCACTCCAGTCCATCAGTTAACATCTGGAGAAGACAAAAGCTGCGTGTTTGTAAGAAACAAATCCATCAAGACGGTTTTAACTTCAAACTGTTGCTTCATAAAAGTCCAGAATCCATAATAATGCTTCCTCCAGCTGAAAAATCCATCTCCTGCTGTCTCTCACATTAAAATCCACCCACATAAGGCCTATTTGTTTAAAGCTGTTCTGGACTGATCTGGCTTGATCTGTGCAGATTTCTCTCCTGATTCAGACCAGAACACTTTTTCACTGGAGGAAGTGTTATTATGGATAATGGACTCTTATTTCAGCCAGAAGCAATAGTTTGAATTAAAAAAAAAGAAAAAAAAAAGATGGATTTATTTCTTAAAACATACACCTTTTGGCTTCACAAGATGTTAATTGAGGTAATGGAGTGGTGTGGATTATTGTGATGTTTTTATCAGCTGTTTGGACTCTCATTCTGACGGCACCCATTCACTGCAGAGGACCCATTGCTGAGAGAGTGATTAAATGCTACATTTCTCCAAATCTGATGAAGAAACAAACTCCTCCACATCTTGGATGGTCTGAGAGTGAGCACATTTTCATTTTTGGGTGAACTGTTCCTTTAACACAAGGTGTAAACAGAGCCACAAATCTGCAGTATGAACATGAACATGTGCTGCACATACGTGTGTGTGTGTGCAGCAATACACTGAGATGACTGGCAGGCAGAATATAAAAAGGTTAAAGGTTACGCTGATACTGATGTTGCAATTGCGTTAATGTAGCTAGAAATTCAAGTTTAAAAAGGTCCAACCTCAGGACTAGCTTTTTCCACTCATCATTCTGGAAAATCAGATACATGACTTTGGGGATCGGAGATGTTTATCGCATGTTGCAACTGTACTTGTCTGGAGGAGATGCAATAATCTAAACCATCTTAGCGAAAACACTGAACCACTCACGGTCTCTTACGCTGGCTCTGCTCCAACTGAAAACAGCTTAAGGTGAGTCAGGCTTCATGAACATGCCCTACATTCACTGGTCTGTGAACGAACCACATATTCTGCAAAGATCTTGCTATCTACACTCAATAGTGTGGAATCACGGCAACCTGTCAAAACAAAAAACACTCCGACTTCCATAGAATGATGCATTTCTGAGGGAAATAGGATATTCAAGGAGGAAAAATAGCAAAATAAGGCCAGGAACTTGTTGACTTCGAATATTGCATAATTTTAGACATTCCCAAAAGACTCTCCATTGGCACTCAAAAGTGCATGTTCGTTTTATCAGTGGTAAAGACCACTGCAAGCTTGAAGATTCACGAAACTGTTGAACATGAAAGAAGACCTTAAAAAGACCCCAAAGTGCTGTTGTACTCAGTTGACAGTCTCCAGTGGGAAGAACTATTTGCATGGGTAGCGCTGCCAAAGATCAGGTCATGCTGCTCTGCTGTGAGAAATAGAAGCTGAGGCAGACTTCATGTAAACCAGATGTCACTTCGCTGAAGAACTACGCTCCGCTCTTACACAGTTTCTTATAGCACATGCAGTACAAAGACTTACTGCATACAAGCTTTTAGCGACACAAAGTATACGGGCACTATAAAAGAACAATGTGGGCTTACTGACTAAAAAAAGCTCATTCGGTTGAACTGTTTTCAATGAATATGAGTGTTCTGTTATTCACCAAAATAGTGAAAGAACATGCCGTTTCCATTGATCTTTTCCTGTTTCATTATTCTACAGAAGCAGAAAATGCCCCCCAAAAAAAGCTATTTATCAATAAAACATTTAACATAACAGCTCATATTTTAAGCCAAGTCTAAATTTAAGCACTGCACAAGAGCACAGATAAATGCAATTTGACCAAAAATGGGAATTTATTTAAAAGCAACCCAATAAAAGTTGAATGTGGCTGTATTTTAGTGAGATATATCAGAGCACTTTGCCTCGAGATCTAAACATTGTTAAGCTTGTTACTGAAACAGATTGTCTGAAACGGTCTGCAACAGGCAAAGAGGCCAAAGGGAAGCAAAAAAACACAAGTAATACTATTATGTCTTGCAAGTCTACTACTTTAAGATGTTTTTTTGTCTGTGCAAATGAGCCATTGTGGCTGCTTATAAATCAAAGCATATATTGCAATGCACATGAGATAAAATTTGAATTTACTGCCTACAGATTCCAGACTTTATTGCTTTTCAAATCCAATATTTAGGACTTACTGTCATTTTGCAATGTGCTTTCAAACCACCTACCAATCAAGGCTGGACAAAAGGTGGTTTACTGCAACAAAAAAAAAGCATGCATTTGGTGTTGAATGTAGCAAAAACTAAAAGTCTGCCTTTTGCTGCCTGTCAGTTTCATTGGCCAAATAATAGAAAGAGCAGTGCTCTAAAGACACAGCTGAACTGCTTTATAGGAGGAGCTTTATAAACTCCAGATTCCTGAGAGGTTAGGTAACTGTTACAAAGAGAGCTCCCCTTTGGGCTGGCCAACACAAACATCTACAAATTTGGTGTTTTGGTTTCTCAATATTGTAGTATGGCCACAGTTTGATAAAAAAAAAAGCATGCATTAATTATAAAGAGGTGTTTGTTGATTTGTCTCTAATCATAGATGCTTTAATATTGCAATTTCATTAGTTCACATTCCTGATCTTTGCAAAGCTACTTCAAAAAAAACAAGCACTCTCACAACACCTTGGTATTTCCTGGCACTTCAGACATGTGTGAGATTAATGCCACTTTAATTTATCCTGCACATTTAACACATCTTGACAACAGGTTGCACTTCAGAAAGTCCCATTCACTGAATTGCACATTATTTTGTCATTAAAGCATGCAAATGCAATTTTTCAATCAGATGACAATGACAACAATGCACATCCATTTGGGCCTGCTATTATCCTCATCCCATTGTGCACTTTACTGCATTGAATTATTGTCATTTTTCTATGTTTTCCAGTGGAATTTAGTGTGAAGTTCAATGGTTTGTGGATAATGCATTTATTAAAGTCAGGATCAGCAGCTAAACCACCGTATGAGTTCAATATCTTCAGTTGTCTTTAGGGTTAGTATTTTATATCTGTATTGGATTCTGCAGTGGAGGAAAGCGGACATTCCATGAAGACTTCCCTGCTGTCTGTTGCAGAAACCCTGAGGCTGGCAAGAGTCACGCTAAGTCATCCGTCTTCATCCTACCAGAGCTGTCTACTGCCTTCGACAAGCTGAACCACTAGATCCTCCTGTCCACACTCTCTGCGTGTCTGATCTTCAATCAACCAAACCGTGTCGCAGCCTTCTTGGTCTCACTCCACTGGTTATCTTCAGCCGACTGCATTAAATTCAAGGCTTTGACGTCAGGCTGTTACTGGAATGGCGCACTCCTACAGGTCTATATTTCTTCCCATCCTCTATATGGTCAGTAAGCCAGTGTCACTTGGTTCCATCAAAACAATGTACAAAGTCGCTTTCCAGAACCTTCACTGTCTCTGTTGTTCTGTGGTGGATCAAACATCACACCTCCATTTGATCTGCTGAGACCGTCACAACCTTAAAAAAACTTTCTCTTAATTTTCCATAAATTCTTTTTGTTCTTGCTTTCCTCTATTCGTGCATTTTATTTCAGCTCTAGCTTCAATGCAAGCACACTTTTGAAACTTGGCATTGCAGTAGTGCAGTAGTGCTGGCTCCTGCAGGATAAATTGATTGTGAAGTTCCTCGGGACAAAACACTTGATAAAAACATTCCAACTATTTTGACTTAGAATTTACGGTACGGTGATCCAGAAATTACCGTAAAGTGCCAATCTCAATGCTGAAACTTGGATGCATGCTTTGTCATGATTATGCATCTGATCAGGCATGATATACTGCCGAGACTCAGTTAATGAAGATCCAATACTACTTAAGTTTAAAGATATAAAACAGCTGCTTGGTTAAAACTGCCCATATGCATTCTTTAAAATTGTAATACAATTACTGTGAAGTTTACATTTGAGCTCATATTAATTGCAAGACTATATGAAGCATTCACATATCTGGAAAACAAAATTTCACACCACATGACAATTTAAAATGAACTACAACAGGCATACAGTTGATTAAAAGTCGTGAAAACCTTAAAAAGAAGGGAAAAAACACTTTTCCTTTAGCAATACATATTTAATCAATCATGATGTTTATGTGCATTTATCAACAATGTGTGAAAAACTCATACTCGAGAAAAGACAGAACAACCTGGATGGCCTGACCAGACAAGCCTCGTGATTTATCATTTGCTTTGACATTTGCTATTCAACTTCTATTCAAACTCTGTTCAAGAGAGTGACGCCAAACAGCATCCATGTCAACCAAACATTCACTTTAGTTTGAGATCTTCAATGCATACTGTATTTTTTATAATCTTACCTCCGATTTACAGATATTGTGCGAAACAGCATCCGACTGAGGCAACTTTCGTTGAAGCCACTTTCTCGGTGAGAAGATGTTGCTAGAACCAGAGAGGTGTAGAGATAAATCCCTGCACGCGCTGCGTTTGCCGCTTCTGTAGTCAAAGTGAAGACTGGAGATCGACGAAGCGTCTGAAGATGTGGACAAACTCGACGTAGAAAGACGCGGTTTGAGTCTGGGGTCCGCAGAGAGGCTTTCTGAAGCGCTTTGGCTGTTAGTAAATCCAGCTGTGGAGCTCGAGCTCCAGCAGGATGGCCGATGACCGCTGGCGTCTCCAGGCGTCGCGCAGTTTCTGATCAGCGCAGAATCCAAGCTGCGAGTCTGGTGCAGTTTCCTCTTTGCGAGGGTTTTAGAGCCCGATGAGGAACATGAGAAGACGCTGTTTAGCAAGCCTTGCGCGGACATCCCTGCGATATGATACACAGACTGACGCCCCAAACACAAACCCCATGTGAATGCGACTGACTGAACAGCTGCTGATGCTTGTCTTTCAGTGAAGACAGCGAAAATGTATTTTAAAAACAAATTACATTGTCTTATCCATCTCTGCTGTATTTGTCAGCGGGGATGTTTCCACTATTCAAGCCAAAAAAAGCGCGTCAGTAAAGTTTCTCAACTTCATCTCTGTGAACGATCCCACCCTCTTCCTCCGCCCTGCCTCAGTGTGTCTGAGAAACCGAGGCGAACCTTGACACTTCTCGTTGATTGACGTTTTAGTTATAGGTTTTAATTACATAATGACTTTCAGTGGAATCTAAAAGAATAATAAAATTGCCTTTTCGCGCGTCTCGCTTACTTTGCCCAACGTATATTCTATATATTTCTAAAACAAATATGTTTGTAAAATATATGTAGTAGCCTATTTAAATATATATAATATACATATATTTAAGTTTTGTTTTATTAGTTAATAATTATCTTAATTTAAATTAAGTGCCGTTGCTATGCAACGCCATTTCTGACTAAGTTACGCGCACCGACTCCTACTGCGTCCCAAATGACACACTATGCACTTATACACGATGTACGTATGCACAGGGGCGCAACTGCACATTTGCCAAGGGGTATGCAAGATCAGTGTTGGCGCCCCCTGTATTCTAGTAGCCCCTAAAATAACTCCAGCAGAAAAGTTATATATACAGGTGCTGGTCATATAATTAGAATATCATCAAAAAGTTGATTTATTTCACTAATTCCATTCAAAACTGCAAAACTTGTATATTATATTCATTCATTACACACAGACTGATATATTTCAAATGTTTATTTCTTTTAATTTTGATGATTAGAGCTTACAGCTCATGAAAGTCAAAAATCAGTATCTCAAAATATTAGAATATTTACATTTGAGTTTGAATAAATGACCATCCCTACAGTATAAATTCTGGGTATCTCTTGTTCTTTGAAACCACAATAATGGGGAAGACTGCTGACATGGCAATGATCCAGAAGATGAACATTGATGCCCTCCACAAAGAGGGTAAGTCACAGAAGGTCATTACTGAAAGGTGTGGCTGTTTACAGAGTGCTGTATCAAAGCATATTAAATGCAAAGTTGACTGGAAGGAAGAATTTGGGTAGGAAAAGGTGCACAAGCAACAGGAAAGACCGCAAGCTTGAGAATACAGTCAAGCAAAGCTGATTCAAACACTTGGGAGAGCTTCACAAGGAGTGAACTGAAGCTGGAGTCAGTGCATCAAGAGTCACCACACTCAGACGTCTTCAGGAAAAGGGCTACCAAGCCACTTCTGAACCAGAGACAACGTCAGAGGCGTCTTACCTGGGCTGTGGAGAAAAAGAACTGGACTGTTGCTCAGTGGTCCAAAGTCCTCTTTTCAGATGAAAGTAAATTTTGCATTTCATTTGGAAATTAAGGTCCCAGAGTCTGGAGAAGAGTGGAGAGGCACAGAATCCATGTTGTTTGAAGTCCAGTGTGAAGTTTCCACAGTCAGTGATGATTTGGGCTGCCATGTCATCTGCTGGTGTTGGTCCACTGTGTTTTCTGAAGTCCACAGTCAACGCAGCCATCTACCAGGAGATTTTAGAGCACTTCATGCTTCCTTCTGTTGACAAGCTTTATGGAGATTCTGATTTCATTTTCCAGCAGGACTTGGCACCTGCCAACACTACCAAAAGCTGGTTCAATGACCATGGTGTTACTGTGCTTGATTGGCCAGCAAACTCACCAGACCTGAACCCCATAGAGAATTGTCAAGAGGAAGATGAGAGACACCAGACCCAACAATGCAGAAGAGCTGAAGGCCACTATCAGAGTAACCTGGGCTCTCATAACACCTGAGCAGTGCCACAGACTGATCGACTCCATGCCACGCCGCATTGCTGCAGTAATTCAGGCAAAAGGAGCCCCAACTAAGTATTGAGTGCTGTACATGCTCATACTTTTCATGTTCATACTTTTCAGTTGGCCAAGATTTCTAAAAATCTTAAGTAATATTCTAATATTTTGAGATACTGATTTTTAACTTTCATGAGCTGTAAGCTCTAATCATCAAAATTAAAAGAAATAAACATTTGAAATATATCAGTCTGTGTGTAATGAAAGAATGAATATAACATACAAGTTTCACTTTTTGAATGGAATTAGTGAAATAAATCAACTTTTTGATGATATTCTAATTATATGACCAGCACCTGTAGAGATAATTCATGGAAAATTGGCCATGCTAAGTTGAAGAGTTGAAGATGAAAAACAAATAGGCCTACTAGTAAAATGAATGTCATGATTCCCACTATGACCACTGGATGGCAGCAGAGAATCATTTATTGTCTCATTTACCATTTCCAATTTCTAATATAGTTCTTTTCACATGTTTTGCTAATGGATTTATATTTAGACATAACAACACAATTATAGCATTTAGAAATCTCCTTTTTGTCAAATTTCAGCATTGTTTTGTATTGAAGTATGAAGTTTTCAACTCATCGGATCTACTTGAATCACACAGATGGCCTACTTTGAATTCAAAACGGCAATTTTCAGAAAAAGGTGGCTAGTTTGTATTGTTTAAAATCTTCTTGGTTTCTCCCAAATGTAAATCAAATGCACATTCACAAACGTATTTTTATTTTATTTATTTTTTTGGAGCAATTGACATACTCATAAAGGAACTGATTTGCCGTCTTCGGCAGTGGCCAGGATGTTTTCATAGGGGTGGCCAGGAAGGGGCCAGCAACCAGTCTGTGGTGCCACAGAAATCTTCATTATTTCAATATAGAAATGTAGCCTATCTGACTATACTGGACTGTTTTAGTGCCTAAAACACAACTGAATACAGTTCATTTGTACATAATTGTAAATGAGAATTAGATCAGGTAATTGAGTGAATATGAGCATTTTTCTATTATTTTTGTATTACTTCCAGGAATTTTAATAAAAGGGCTCACTATAGGTTAATTTCTCAGTCAGCTTGGTTCTGGGTCTTGTTCTCCATCATTGCATAGGCCTACTCATGGATGAGACATGCAGATAGTTCAAAGTTTAGTCAACCTTCACTGAATTTTATATAATCAATGAACTCTGAAAAAGCAAACAGTCAATGTTTAACACTGTTAGTTGTCAAACGAATTCATTGCAACAGTTTTGTCAAACCTAAATTGAGGCCATCTGCAATAATGTGAAAAAGGGCGGAGGTCAACAGCACATAAATGCCAGAATGTAAAATTAGTTTATTTTATGCATTTAAATAGGCTATAGGCTAATTTCATTTTCGTCCTTTACAAATTACAAAGTACAACTGCACTGTGCTCACATTTATCCTACTTGTGCATTAAATTACAAATAAAAAAAAAAATACATAAATTTACCCTCATATTCAAATTCAAAAATGGTGATGGCGGAGTAGAATTGTTTCAGCAGTTCCTCTGGCAGGTTGAACTTCCTCAGCAGGCGAAGGAAGTACAGCCTCTGCTGGGCCTTTTTAACAATAGAGTCAATGTGAATGTCCCACTTCAGGTCCTGAGAGATTGTGTTGCCCAGGAATCTGAATGACTCCACTGTAGTCACAGTGCTGTTCATGATGGTGAGTGGAGGGAGTAGCAGGGGGTTTCTCCTGAAGTCCACGATCATCTCCACTGTTTTGAGCGTGTTGAGCTCCAGGTTGTTAAGACTGCACCGGACAGCCAGCTCTTTAACCTCCTGTCTGTAAGCAGACTCGTCACCGTTCTGGATGAGGCCGATGAGTGTGGTGTCGTCTGCAAACTTCAGAAGCTTGACAGAGGGGTCTTTAGATGTGCAGTCATTGGTGTACAGGGAGAAGAGCAGTGAGGAGAGAACGCAGCCCTGAAGAGATCCAGTGCTGATCGTACGAGTGCTGGATGTGTATTTTCCCAGCCTCACTAGCTGCTGCCGGTCTGTCTGAAGCTGGTGATCCACTGACAGACGGAGGTGGGCACGGAGAGCTGAGTTAGTTTGGGCAGGCGGAGGTTTGGGATGATAGTGTTAAAGGCCGAGCTGAAGTCCACAAACAGGATCCTCACATAAGTCCCTGATGTTGCAGAACATAATGCAGTCCCATGTTGACTGCATCGTTCACAGACCTGTTTGCTCTGTAGGCAAACTGAAGAGGATCCAGTAAGTGTCCAGTAATGTGCTTCAGGTGAGCCAGCACCAGTTTTTCAAATGACTTCATGACCACAGATATATATATATATATATATGAGACTGGGACTAGGACTACACTTCCCATAATTCTCATAGTTACCCAAAGCCTTCAAAAAGTCAAACACCATGAAGTAGCTTTACAAGAAACATTACTAATATGTTTTATATTTTGTTGCATAAGACCAGAGGTGCCTAAACTTTTTACTTTGCTGAGCCAAATTCAAACATGATTAAGGAAACAAATGTTGCATCATTTCAAACTATGCTATATTAAAATGTACTTTTATTTGATTCATTTATAAATATAAAACAAGAGGTTAAAACAAAAACATAAGCATGCCTCAGCTCAGTGGCTGTTTGATTGTTGAATTGCTTAAGTAATTCTTCTTCCTGTCATTCCATTTGAACTTCCAACTCATGAATGGAAAGGAAGCCAATTCTTCTGAAATGTTTCCAGCCTGCAACTCACTAACAGAGTAATGTTGACTGCTTTGCTTGTTCACCGCAACAGTACAATGGTCTCCAGAGAATTCAGTTTCAGAAAATATAAGCTTTGGTCACAGTTCTTCACTTCCACACCCAAACACTGCTTAATTTATACTCACAGCGTGTCAGCAATCAGTCCTCGAGGGCTGTACACGTATATATAAACCATTTTTCCCCTTCAGAATAGAACAATCCATCTTAATTTGAATATCATAACACTGCATGACTTCATAAAAACTCAGATCAGTCTTCACAATGGGGAAATAGGATGGATGTGACTGCTGGGGAAGACAAAGAAGAAGAAAATAGAGCTTAAAAACTCCATAGGCATAATAAAAGCCATCAAATCTCCCCAAAGAGACAAGACTCTGTGTTAGATCTGCAACATATTATTCCAGAGTTTACATGATACCCCCAGAGCTTCCCGACATGGGGTTATTATCTCATTTTAGCACAGGAAAAAGGATCTCCAAAGACCTCTTTTAAGGTCTGTGAATGTAAACAAATAAGGGTGTAACCGAGAGCATGTCAGAAGGTCTCTATACAGTAAAGATGGAAGGATGTATAAGAAACATCTATGTTAATAATTGAAATGAGTCTTTCATATACAATAGTAATACTTTGATACCAATGGAGTTACAATTAGAACTCAATGATCAGCTTGTAGAAGCAGCATTGAATAGTCTGTAATATTCAGACTGAAAATGTACCTGTGCTTTTAAACACTTTTTAAATTGTTGTCCCAAATCTGTATGCATTTTGTTGCTCTGAGACACAAAATATGTTTAAAGGAATGTTGAATGTTGTAGGTTCAAAACAAAATTGAACCGCACTGACTTTAGACACTGAGACATTTTTCAAAATATCTTGTTTTGAGCCCCTTGTTTTACATGCAAATGGACTGATTATGTGCCAATTATGTGCGTTTTGGCTTTTTACCAATTTTACCAATTTACCAAGTTTTGGCTAATATTAACCAATCTAAAATCTGCATTAAAGTTAAGAATGTAAAGATACATTTTGATTGGTTATATAATGGTGGATAGAGAGGTGCACCGGTCACTGTATCAGCTCACAGCAGACACATTTGCAGAAACTGGTGAAGGTTTCGTAGAGAAATGAAAACAGTTTGCCCCACAACAATTATTTGCACTTGCACAAATGCTCCCAAATATATTTTGAGGTCACACAGATTTAATTTTGGGAGCATATGCAACCAAAACAGTCACCATTTTGAACCCTGATAAAACTAGAAATGTTAAGGTCATCAAGACAAAATGTGACCCTGGACCACAAAACCAGTCATACGGGTCCATTTTTTTAAAATTGAGATTTATACATCATTTTAAATCTGATTAAATAATCTTTTCATTGATGTATGGTTTGTTAGGATTTGCAACAATATTTGTCTGAGATACAACTATTTGAAAATCTGGAATCTGAGGGTGCAAAAAAATCTAAATATTGAGAAAATCACCTTTAAAGTTGTCCAAATGAAGTTCTTAGCAATGCACATTACTAATCAAAAATGAAGTTTTGATATATTTACGGTAAGAAATTTACAAAATATCTTCATGGAACATGATCTTTACTTAATATCCTAATGATTTTTGGCATAAAAGAAAATGTATAATTTTGACCCATACAATGTATTGTTGGCTATTGCTACAAATATACCCCAGTGACTTAAGACTGCTTTTGTGCTCCAGGCTCACAAATTTGAATGTTGGCTTGACAAAGTCATGCCTTAAGTTAAAAAGGTCTGTTGTACCTAAAATACTTTAAGAGCTGCACATTATTAAGGCATACTGAAAGCCAATCTAATTAAAAAGACAAGTAGAGATGAAGAAACAGAAAGCTGAGACAGACACACCCTTTCATGCCATTATATTTTTTAGTCAATTTATTGTCTTCACGTCTGAACATTTTCTGGACTCTTGCTCAACTGACTGATTGCACAATAACTGAAAGCTGTTGAGTTTGAATGCATTCAGACTCTTAAGACATCAGCGTTGGCAGGACATTATTACAACGACATGATAAACATTGAGGTTCGTGCCTGGATGTTGGGGAAACTAGACTGACGTGACGCATTTTGGCCTTTGTTTTAGAAATAAACTAAATGACGAAGACAGACAAAAATGCACTGCAGTCCGTTCAGTGACAAAAATAAATTATTGGTCTTATATTTCTGTTGGGTCTTGACCCATAAATGGGTCTCATGTCTGTTATAATTGGTCACAGACGGCAGGGACAAACTATGATGAAAGCAAATGATGAGACATGAAACTAACCACATGTTTAGAAATACAAGTACATATGTTTGCAAATCTGATTTGTGGCATGGTTTGCATTTGAGTACTCTTGCGCAATTTATTCAAATGACTCATAAAAATGATACAACATCATTTCTAAAAAAATATCAGAATTCCATACAGTTATATAGTTTTTCATTTAAATTAGACCAACGTAAGACATTTAATTAAACGATAAACAAGATAATATAATTAATTCAATTATAGTAAGTCAATTAAATTAAGTAGCACCAACATAATAAAATGAATTAAATAAATAAACCTTAGTAAATGCATTTAGTTAAACTGGAGAGACAAAATAAGATATAGTTTGACAAACCTAATAAAGTGAATTTACACTTACATTAATGTGACCTAATCCAACTAAAGTGTGATAATCTAATGAAACTGACTTGAATTAAATAAATTAAATGAATTAATGAATTTGAATTAAATCAATTAAATTGTGGTTTTAAAAAATCACTTAAATTAAGGAAAATGAAATAATTTTTGAGTGAATTCAACAAATGTTATTTTATTAAATACCACAAACAGGAAATACAATATTTATATATCTATCTTAAAACTTTAAAGCTTTAAAAAAAAAAAAAAAAAAAAAAAAATATATATATATATATATATATATATATATATATATTATATATTATTATTATTATTATTATTATTATTATTATTATTATTATTTTTTTTTTTTTTACTTTGTCAGGTTTTGTCAAGCCAGCATTCATAATTTGTCTGGAAAAACTTTGCTTTTCATGTTCAAATTCTGATTAGTTTTAATTTTTCCTTAAATCAGTTTAATTATAAGTTCAATAATTTTTAAGTTTTATTTTAATATTTTCAGTTTTCATTTTAATTTAGGTAAAGTTTCGATATATATATATATATATATATATATATATATATATATATATATATATATATATTTTTTGTATTTTCAAATTTTTATTTTTATATTATCTATGTAGGTTTTAATGATTTTTATTTCGGTTTTAGCTTCAGTTATTTTGGTACATCAGGTTAAACTAAATAAAAATGAGAAATATTGCCTTGACAACTAGCAGAAATAAAACAAGTTTTAGATTTCATTTTTATTTATTTTTAGATTTCACGTTTATATTAATTTCTATTATTTTATTTTCAGTTAAAGTTTGTTTTATTTCAAGTATCAAACTTTTTTATGATTTTAGTTTAGCTCTAATTAACAATAATAACCCTGGTTGAGAACCGCTGTCCTTAAAGAACTTCCCACAAAGAAATAACATTTCGGTAATTAATTCACTCAATTTTGACTCTTTTGAATAATTGATGCTTTTGTGTGAGTGGTTTGGTTTTTTGGGTGTGTTTGTGTGGGTAGTTGTTAAGATGTGAGTGTTTCTAAGCTCCCATAAAGATGCCAGTGATGTGCAGTGTGTGTGTTGCAGTGGTTTTAACTACTGTGATTTATAAGGCCACCAGTGGATGACACACACACACACACACACACACACACACACACACACACAGAGAGAGACAGTGCCAGGTCCTTCCCCTCACTGACACACCTGAGAACCGGCCCGCACCGGTGACGCCAGCACAAAACCACTGACTAACCCCATCAGTGTGTCACTGCCAGCCTCGGTTCACATGACATTACTCACTCTGCTTCAGTGTCCTGAGGAGCATTGCGTGAGCGTGAGTTCTGGGAATAAAGCGCAGAGCAGTTCTAGTATGACGCACTAGTCTGCGCTGTTACACTGTATTTGCTGCTGCTGCTGTCAAAACAAAAATCACAGAGTGAATCTGGCAAACTTTAAATACTGTACCTTCACGTTACAGTAATTATTCATCTTTGTTAATGTTAGTTAATAAAAATACAGCTGTTCATATTAGCTGAGGTCCATTAAATGATATTAACAGAGGCAATCATTGTTTTCATTAATATTTTGGTAAATGCTAAAATCAACATTGAGTGAGAATAATACTGTAAAAGCTTTAGAAGTATGTTTCATTGTTAGTTCATTTTAACTAATGTTAACAAATGGAACCTTATTGTTTTAGATTCTTTTACGATTTCTGTTATAATTTCTATTTAGTATGTCAACTTTTGTGGCATAGTTATAATAACTTTTTATGCCAATATTGACTTATGTCTTTATGATTTTTTATATTTTACATCGAGTATTGAGTTTTTATGTTGACTTGTCATGATTTTGCCATTTTATGTCATAATTCTGACTTTTTATGTCTTCATTTTGGCTTTTTATGTAAGAATTTCAACTTTTTATGTCATAGTTATGACCTTTTATGTTATAATTCTAGCTTTCTATGTCATCAATTTGACATTTCATATCATAATTTCAACTTTCCATGGCATAATTTCGACTTTTTGTCATGTTTTAACTGTATTGACATACTTTTACCTTTTTATGTAATGATTCCGCTGTACTATATTTGTCATAAGTCTCAGTATGTCATATTTTGACTTTTCTCCTGATTTTTTTGTCATAATTTTAACATAATTCTGATATAGCATGTCATAATTTCATCTTTTTATATCATAGTTATACATTTTCAAGTCAATTTTGACTTATGTCATAGTTATTTTGTACATTATAAGACTGAGGTTTTATGCTAACATTGACTTTTTTTCTGTGTCGTAATTGTGTCATAATTCCAACATAGTATGTCATGTTTTTATGTTATGTTTATAACTTTTATGTCATCATTTTGGCTTTTAATGACATGATTATGACTTTTTATCTAAAGTATGCGACTCTGAGTCTTTTCAATGTGACATTGTTTTCTTGCCAATTATTTTTCCCGCAAAGTCCTATTATCATAATGCATAATGCAGGTTTTTTTGTCATTTCTTCAGTCAGAGGGTCAAGGTTTGGCTGGTTATTGGGTCAGTTAGCTCCTGCTGGCAGGTGTCGTAATACACCATCTGGCCGAAAAGTGCATGTTTCTGTACTGGCGTTCACTTCAAAGTAGTTATGTATTAAGTTTATCCATTTATTATTAATGCTTTATTTTCAACAAATAACATGTACAATGCCATCTCCCACTGTATAACAAAGAACATTTCACATGCATCAACAAGAAGAAGCAAGAAAAAAGATGAAAAAGGAGATCATCAGTTTACAGACAAATATATATTATACATATTTTACACTTCCATAGGATGTCACAATGCAATTTTAATACAGAAAAATGTACTTTGCCGTTAAGCACCATTAAATAATGTTTTGTACTAAGCTTATATATGCTTGTATATATGTATATTGAACATATAAATCACAAACATTTACCAGTGACCAGATTAACTTTTTTTTTTTTTTTTTTTTTTTTTTGTAGGGTTCTGTGTGAAATGTACAGACAGTCATGACTCAAATAAATGGTGTGGAAACAACACACTTCACCTTTAAGGTAGGTTTTCAGCGTCACGAAGCAGTTATTAAGAACGTGAAACATAAAGCTCTTGAACAGATAGTGTTACCCACAATCCCACTGTGTGTTTGAGCTCATCTCTACTACTAAAAATTGACAAAATAATCTTTTAGCAGATACGATCATTGAAAAAGGACAGTCCTTCCCTTCAGGGTCAGTAGAGCACAAATATTGATGACTCAATTTCATAATTTCCACTATGTCATATTTATGACCTTTTTTATGTCAGTCTTGACATATGTTATAATTTTGACTTTTTGTCAAAATTTCAGCTATTTGTCATAATTTCAATTTATGTCATATTTCTTAGTACAGCATGTCATAATTTTGACTTTTTATGTTACAAATTCAACTTCTTATGCCATAATTTCAACTTTTCGTCATAATTTCTACTTTTCATGTCATAATTTTGACTTTTTATCATAATTACACATTTTTGTCATAATCAGTATGTCATAGTTCTGACTTTTTTTTGTCAAGTTTCAACCTTTTTCATAATTTCAACTTTTTATGTCAACTTTTTTTTTTGTCAGAATTAACATTTTTATGTCATAATTCTGATTTTGTCATAAAATTTCTACTTATGTTGCAATTTATACTTTTTGTAATTATTTCAAGTTATGCCATAGTTCTTATTATGTAATAATTCTTAATACGGTGTCATTTTTGTTTCATAATAAGTATGTCATAATTTCCTTTTTATCGTTTTAATGTGTTAATTTGGACTTTTTGTCAAAGTTATATATTTCTATGTCGTAATATTGACTTTTTATCTCATAATTATGAGTTTTTATGTCAAAATGTTGTGCATGGTTAAAACCGCAAAGAAATTACGCACACTGTAGAAGCAAAACAAATGTAGAAATTGTGACTGGTGTTGACCTGTGCAACTTATTTAGTCGTCATTTGTCATGTGTATTCTGATAAAATTAATGTTTTTCAAAAGCAACATGTAAATAAATAACCATTTCATTTTGTATTAATTTATTTTTTGTAGGTTTCTGTGTGCAATATCCTGACAGTCACGACTCGGTCTCAAAGAAATGACACACTTCACCTTTACAGTGAGTTTTCAGCATTATGAAGAATATGAAACTCCTTCTTTTTCTGCTGGTTGATAAAAAAAGCAATGACCTTTCCAACGGAGGACTGCAGTTTTCCTTCACAGAATCACAATGTGATTTGGGCCCTCTCCCATATACCGCTCAGCTCCAAACACATTATACTCTAAAACTAATATATTTGGACAATTTATTGTGTTTCCATTCATGTGTGAAGCATTGAGCTAGTTTAATGCATGCAAATCGCACAAACGCAGGTCTTCGTTTATTGCACATGCATGCTTCATTCGCCCTCTAGTGGAGTATCTAAACATCATATTGTAGGGAGATCTTTGTTATGCAATGCATTCTGGGATTGGCTTCTCCTTGAAGGCTACACGTGATGCTGCCTTAGAATTTGGCCAAAAAAGCCTTTTAATGCCATAAAATGGTTTGAACTGCAGCACAAACGCATGCACAAACCGTAGTTCTGACTCATAACACAGATATTTTCGAATAACTCATGTTAATCGTGAATTGCATCACAGCTCACTAAGAGAATTCAGAAATGATAAACACAATAGTGCTTACGGTAAGAAGGAATCTTCATCTGCTGTGGGAAAAGAGCCTGATCGTTATCAAAAGTGCTTTCTGTGAATCATCGATGTCAAGTGGATTCTTAATGACTCCATGAAATGACTTACGCTTAGGAAGTTGTTATTCCCCAGCTGGTGCACTCAGTAATATTTGTTTTATTGGTCGTTATTCTAATGCACCAGGTTTTCTTGACTAATAGCTTGTTTTGCACGTTTATGCACGAAAGCTAATGCAATGCATTGCATCAGCAGTTACTCATGCAGTTATGCAGTTGCTTCAAGATTTTGATGTTTAGCACGGCAGTATTCTGATTTTTAATGCTTGTGAAAAAGATCATGCATACATGAAGATTCCTGACATGTTCTCCTTCACAGAAAGCATGCATGCATGAACTCAGTAAATAATGACAATTTTGACTATTCGTTTGAGTAATGATGTGAGCGATCAGAAAAGGATGCCTTTGTTAACTCCAGTCTCTTTTAGCTGTTGACAGACTCAGGAGATTGCATTCCTTGGCGTCTTGAAGGTGTGAGATCCGAGGGCTGTGATTCGCACTCTTCCCACCTCACACTCGCTCACAGCAGAAACGGTGAGTGTGTTTAATCCAGCACTAACATGCACCGACACACTCACTGATAGGTGAGACATAACGGTTCATATCTGATGTTGAGTGTAACCCACAAACCCAGAATGGAGCTCATCTGCATGAGAGAGTGACTAAAAATCGACAAAATCATTTTTGAGCAGATATGCTCATTAAAAAAGGATAGTCTTTCCATTTTGGGTTAATGGAGCAAAAATATTGATGACTCATCCTGCGCTCATGTCTCTGGAAGCCCATTTCTGCCACATAAGAAAATAATAATGCTTTGGTGAATCATACTTATGGTGTAAAAGTGTTATGTTGTAATTATGACTTAATATAAGTGCTGTCAAACGATTAAGCGCCATAAATCACATCAAGTTTTGTTTACATAATATACACAGTGTGTATTGTGTATATTTATTATGTATTTATAAATACACACACACATGCATTTATATATTTAACAAAAATATGTTATATATATCTATATCTATCTATATATATGTATATATATATATATATATGTGTGTGTGTGTGTGTGTGTGTGTGTATTTAAATGTACATTAAAAATATACACAGTACACACACATATATTATGTAAACAATTTTTTTTAAAATTTTGGACGTGATTAATCTCCTTTAATCATTTGACAGCACTACTTAATTTTGAATAATTTCAACTTTTTATCATAATTGACTTTTATTTCTTAGTCATAATTTTGACTTAAAATGTCATAATTTCAACCTTTTATGTTGTAATGTTGACTTTTTATGTCTTAATTTTGATTTAATTTGTCGTAATTCTGATGTTTTTGTCATAAGAAGTTAACATTATGATATAAAAAGTCAAAATTATGACATTAAAAGTTGAAATTGTCAAGTCAAGTCACCTTTATTTATATAGCGCTCTTAACAATACAGATTGTGTCAAAGCAACTTTCCAATATCAAAACAGGAAAATAGTGTCAATAATGTCAAATGATTAAACACTCAGTTTTCAGTTAAAGGCGTTTCATTATTGAATTCAGTGAAGTCATCGTCCAGCTCAGTTCTGTGTAAATATTATCTGTGCAGTCGAAGATATCGCTGGAAAACTGTGACATGAAAGGTTCAAATTAAGTTAAAGTTCTGACAAAAGTCAACTTTTTATTTCAAAATTTCAACTTTTCATATCAGAATGTTGACCTTTTTATGTCATAATGTTTTCAACTTTCTGTCTTTATTTTTAACTTTTTGTAATTTTGTTGCCAATGTCAACTTTGTGTCAATTTTGACTTTTATATCATAATTTTGGGTTTTTGCCATAATTTTTAATGACTTTTCATGCCATAACTTTGAGTTAGTCTATCATGATTTCACCTTTATGTCATAATTATGACTGTTTAGTCAGAGTTACGAGTTTTTGTTGTAGTTTTGACATTTGACTTTTTATGTCATACTTATTTTTGTCTTAATTCTGACATATGTCATAATTTCAACTTTTTATATTATGTTGACTTTTGTCATAATTTCAACTTTTTTTGTGATAGTTTTTTTTTTTGCTTTTTATTTCAACTTTTTATATTGCAGTAATGAATTTTTATGTCAGATGATGTCAGGATTATGACTTTTTGTCTGAAGTGTGACACTGTGAGTGATGTCTATGACCATTTAACTTAAAAATACGATTAATATTTTTAAAAAATCCACCAATTTATGCAAGAAGCCATTTAGTTTTAGTTGTTTCTGTTAAAGATTTCTGTTTACAGAGCAGTTTTGTTATCTTCTGCATTCACAACCTGCCTTCATTCTCCTGAAAAGACCCTTTATTTAGTATTATATAAAGCATTTTAAGGTTTGCCATGAAGCTTTGCTGGAAAAAGACTTTAACAAAAGAGAACTGCAGACTTCAGTTTATGTGGCGATGTCAGTGTCTGTAAGCGATGGGGAGGATTTCAGAGATTTGCTCTTCTACTCGGCTGTGGAAGACGGTTTGTGCATTTTAAGTTCGTCTCCGTCTCTTTTTGTGACCTTACCGGCTTTCTGTGAGCATATTGATTTTTTCTCCCACATTTCAGATAATTGCCAGATACTCTGAACCCAATATTCCCCGTGCTTCTGCCGGCCAATGAGAAGCGTGTGCGTGCGATCGATAGAGTAACGGGATACTCCAGCTCTTCACTACGAGCTTACGTAACGCTCAGAGCCTCGGCCAAACAGCTGCGCCACAGCATCACGAGCGCGAGCATCTGAAACCATAGCAACAGCTGAGGAGAGCAGCTGCGCTTGTTGATGCTTTGTAAGGCTTCATATTCTGCACATTATGACATAACAGCACTACAGCGTGACACTGATGACATAAGACACTCGCAGCGCTCAGTCATGGGTTCAACTCTGGGAAATTCTGAAACTGGAGCAGCGCAAACCTTTAAAAGCATGATCTATGTCATTTCCAATCATACAAGACTGAACTGTAGAAGCAAAAGCACATTTTTTACAATTTCTGAACTAGTGCAGCAAGTGGTGTTTGTCTGCGGGTGAGAATCAGGTATCACTTTGTTGTTGTGTAGTTAATTAAAACCTTAAATAAGCATTTTCTTTAACTGAAATAAAACAAACATTTTATATACATTTGCATGTTCACAGTTGTTATTTGTTATTATTATTAATGTTTAAATTAAGTACACAATTACAATTGAACTGTAAAATAAAAATGAATATATTAAAATAATTACATATTTTAATAATGCACCAACACATGTTCACGGTTATGTCAATTAATAGTCAAACGATATGTAAATAAACTGATAATATATATATATATATATATTTTTTTTCTAGTAAGTTTTTTATTTTGACCCAATCAAATTGAATAAAGATACATATTTGATAATAATTCTAATCATTTAATTTTACGCTACAAGTTACAAGACTATTAATTTAAGTCTTAAATTGTTCACTTTCGAACCTTCAAACGCTCCAGCTTTAAAACATTTCAAATCCGCAAGCTTTTATTTTGACTTTTATTTTAAATGCCCACAAAAATGATCGCTCGCAGCACATGCAGAGGTTGAGTTTGAGCATCAGACTGAACAATTATTTAATTAAATTGCACTATATTTCGGTGCAGCCTTATTTATTTATTTGCATTTTGCATGGGATATTATTAATGATTAGCTCTTATGTTCTCTATTGTCAGTCATAAATGATACTATCTGATACCTCTGTATTTGTGGTGTAATGATAAGAGTAAGTGTCAGTGTATCCGTGTGAAGATGACGTAGATCTGCGCTCAGACTGCATCTGTAAACCCCTGGATCTCTGAATGTTCCATGTATTGATCAGTGTGTCATACAGTGAGATAAACACACTCTCCTGGCCTTTACTCCGGGATACAGCAGTAGTGTTTGCTGCAGCAGATGCGTGTGAATGTGTGTGTGTGTGTGTGTGTGTGTGTGATGGAAAAGCAGGCCAGTGCTCGTCATGCTGTTCTTCATGGCCCGGGGCTTGTGTCATGCCACATGACTGGATGGATTCATGTTAAATATTCATTTCACAGGAGGAGATAATCATGTTATTTTTATCTGACTGACTCTAAAAGCTCTTTGAGGTTTTACTTCCATAAATTTATGAGGTGAAAGTGTCAATATGATATGAAAATATGAGTTGACAGATTATGAGCACAGTTAGGATGAATGAGAAGGTGAGTAATAAAGCAGAAAGTGTATGTAGGGTGTTTTAGACAAGGTCTAATAATAATAAAATGACAAAATGGTTCCGTCTAGTAATGCAGTTCGAAACAAAATTGGTGTAGAAACATTGCAAATTTCACAGATAATTACAAAGAAACAGCAAGTAACGTTGAATTAAAGGTGAAATGATGAAATAGAAAGACTGACATAGTATTTTCTTGTAAAACATAATCTAAACTGAAAAAAATCATTTTTAATTTAGGCTGTTAATTGTTGCCAAGCAACTTCAAAAGCTATCAGAATTTAGAGTCATAACTCATTGTCTTATTAGTTTTGTTTTGTCAATCATGTTTTGTCTGTCAAAAGATTATATTTAAATATCATTATTATTTCAATATAAAAAAAGATGGTATTATATATTTTTTATTACTTGTTTGAAAAAGTTTTTACTTTTATATATTCTGTTTTTATTTTAATTTTGGGTAAAGTTTTAGTATTTTTGTGTGTTTTTATCATTTTTATTATACTTTTTCTCTACATAGATTTTTATTATTTTTATTAGGGTTTTTAGATATTTAAAAATCATGTTATCATGCTAAAATGAATACAAATAGAAAATAAATAAAATGATAACTAGTTGAATTAAAATAAAATGCAAAAAAAAAAAAAAATCCTTAACCTTTCTTTATTTCAGTTAATATTTATTGTACAAAAAAATGTGTTTCATGGTTTTAGCTTTGCTTTTAGTTTACTATAAGAACCCTGACCCACCCTAAGAAGTAATTAATTTTTTAAATGATAAATCTTTTCATATTATTTTTATAAAGTCTTGAATACAATAGCATTTCCACTATTACCGTCCTTTTTGTCCTTTTTGTGACAACATGCCCCAATGGCTTAGGTATGTTGTCACAATATATGGGGTAAGTTGTCAAAATTCACTTGCCTATAATGCATGCTTATTTAATGCTTTTCAACAATTTTTAAACATGATCCATATGAATTTTAATTTAAGCAATGATCAAAAGAGTGCAACATATGAAACACATGTGACAACTTGCCCAAACTTTGCATGTTTACTAAGTGGTAACCTGCAATTGCAATTTTTACCTGATAAAAAAACAATTTTTTTTAACCAATAAAAATGTGTGTTGTTTGTTTAAATGAGTGTATTTAGGTTGATTCAGTGATGCTAAATAATATTTTTGAAATTGAATAAAACCACTTAACTTGTTACCATTTTTCTGTCCAGAACAGCCGCTCAACATTGTTATTTTACCAAACAATATGCCAAAATACATCAGAATATTGCCTGCCGAATGAAAATAATCATTTTCACCATTTAGTTATGTAAACTGATGAATGTTGCATGAGGAGCTTTATTTGCTCAGCTGCTTGAGACGGCCTGAGAGCTGTTCATACTTATGTAATCTCACTCTCCGCACTCCCAGAATGCCGCTGTACTGTACACATTTAACTTCATAACTAATGGAAGACTTCATTGGCTTCACGCATGAGGAGTCCGCAGCATAATCGTAATCTGCAGCGCCCAAGCCCTGCGGATCAAATCAGTGCAGCGGCCTGCATCTTCTCACATCCACAGCACACATTCATCATTTTACTCATATTTTGTCTTCAGTTCATATATTGCATATGCATATTTTCTCTTGATTATATTCAGCTCTTGTCTTGGTGGCAGGAATGACAGAAAGGTCACATTATGCATATTTCATGCTTCGTTACTGAATACATATGGACAGTGCAGCAGATTAAAATACTGAAATGAGTGCATTTTGCTTACATAATCAGTGGCATATACAATACAAAACAACCACATCAGAAAGAATTACCGTGATTTTACCATAGTGAGACATGAAGCGGGGAGATTTTTACTCAGATTTGTTTACTTTCTCGTGGTAAAATCACTTTAAAACTCGTCCTCAAGTGACTTAATGCTTTTATAAAACAGTGGCAACTGCAATATGAGAAACACACCAATGTTCAATAGATAGTTATGTAATGATTAATATTAAATATAGTTAATCTGCTATGTCATATTCTGCCCTAAAAAAAATCAAAATGCAGCAACAGCTAGTTTAATTGAATATTAATTGATTTGGTATCAGTTTTCATCCTCATAACATACTTAATCTGTATGTTTGGATATATATGTATGGAAATATGTAATGCACTTAATATTTTATGGTGTTTTTGTTTTAAATGTTTAATATTTTCCATGAATATTATCATAGGAAACTTTATATGTTGAGTAAGCTGTAATTTTTATTTAATAATAACCTGTAATTTTTTTAAATTAATTTTTTCTATATTTATTATTATTATTACTGATGTCGTTATTGGAGATACAGTATATTGTTTTATTTTTTTAATATTTTTTATTTATTATTAATATATGTTATTTTTATTTCAGTTTTAGTTTGAGTTATCTTAGTTATTTAGCTTAGTTTATTTAGCTTTATATGTATATGTATATATATATATATATATATATATATATATATATATATATATATATATATATATATATATATATATATATATAGTGTATACATAGCTGATTAACCGATCCTTATGAGTTTTTTAGTTTTATTATTTTTAAAGATGGCGGATTGAGGATTTATTTCATATTCATATTTCATATTTATTTCATGTAATATTAGAACATATTAGAAAATATTGTCCATTGTTATTAATGCTCCCTGATATGTTAAAGCAAAATAAAGATAAAAATAAAAAAAAAAATACAAAAACAAAAACAAAAACAATAAAACAAGACAAAATAAAATAAAATAAAATCAGTCAGTTTGGATAAAAATATACAGTTATGTGATTGCACGTTATATATTGGTGTGTCAAACTAACTGTAAATGTAAAAATGGTGCTTTATTGTTCATCCCAAAGAGGCACAAAATCACTTTCACGGACTTTTACATTAACTGTTCCCTCCTGCCCAACTCAGTCTTCAAGAAACGGCTAGAAACACATCTCTTCCATCTTTATTTGACCCTCTAACTCTAGCAATCTTTATTCTAATTCTATTTTATCTATTTGTTGACTTGACCCTCTAACACCTGCACTCTCTACTTGTTTTCTTTTTGTTATATGTGTGTGTGTGTGTGTGTGTGTGTGTGTGTGTGTGTGTGTGTGTGTGTGTGTGTGTGTGTGTGTATATATATGTGTGTGTGTGTGTGTGTGTGTGTGTGTGTGTGTATATATATGTGTGTGTGTGTGTGTGTGTGTGTGTGTTAGGCTAACTGAGACTTGTCATAGCACTTGCATATTATTGCTCTTTTGTTGATTTTGATTGTTTCTCTTATCATTTGTAAGTCACTTTGGATAAAACCGTCTGCTAAATGACTAAATGTAAATGTAATGTCAGTTTAAATGAATACAGTCAGACTAATAAACTATTTAACTCGGTGGGAGAATTATTCCAATTATCTATTTATTTAATATTGGTGTTTTCATAGTATTGCCGTTTCATAAAAGCAATCAGCCTCTGAAGCTGGTGTCCACTGCTTTACCTGCACTAAAATCACTGTAGTGCGTCCTGAAGTGGCTCATTTCTGTAATACGGTGTGTGCTGAAGTGTTTGGTGTGTGACTCTGATATCGAACCGCTGCTGTTCTGATGCTGGCACTATCTGTCCTCTCTCTCTCCACTCACAGCCAGCGCCAATCAGACGGCAGCTGTAAGCATTGATCCCTGTGGCTTACTGATGCATTGGCCCGTAATGTGATGGTGTTTCATTATTGAGTCTCTCTCTCTCTCTCTCTCTCTCTCTCTGCCTCAGGGCTCGTCCCTCACACGCCCAGATCGGGGCACACAGTGAGCGAGGAGTTAGTTGGTCGGTTTATCTGGGCCGGCTCAGATGTTGAGATTTCACCTGACTGCATTTCTCCATAAGACACAGGGAAGTCACTGGAAGGATTTGCTAAAAGCATAAAGTATGCCAAAGGGACAGCAAAACAAAGTGCGGGCCGCTGAAGACGCCGAGCCCAGTGAAGAACTTGATGTTTTTACTGTCATACAGTAAGTTCAGTGACTCTCCTTCAAGCTTTTATCACACAGATGCTTTTCTGTGTTTATTGCGTTGGGAATTTTACAGCAGATTTCATGCATTTTGCATGCTTGGCTTTTAAAGGCGTTGGCAATTTTAGATATAAATCACCGACTCAATAATGCGTGCGTTTCATCAGTGGTGGTTGATTATTTTTTCTTCACAATTCAGATTTTACATTTAATCAAACAAGGCATCAAAATAGCTAATTGTTTCTTTTTTTTTAAGATTATTGAAGTATTTTTTTTTACAAGAAAAAACTATTTCTACTTTAAATTTGTACAATTCCCTGCAGGGTTGCCAAGTCTGCGCTTTTTCCGCAGAATTGGGCTATTTTTATACTGTTGTTTTCGGAGTCCACATGTTAAAGTGATCTCCCAGAAATGCTAATTAGAGACCCCTGACGAAGGGGACAACTGTGGAAAAAACATGATTGAACTAGTGTTGATGAGCAATTGGGCTGGTTTTGTTTCACAGACCTGGCAACCCTGTTACTGTGTTGCCATTTCTTAGTACATATAAGTAAAGTTTTGCAATTTTTAAGTGAAAATTGTTTCAAAGTTTCAAAGTGCAACTGAAAATTGTTTTTTGTTTACTTGCATTGAAAGTAATTAATATTGCATAAATTTGTTAAAATGATTGACTTTTAGGTTCTAAATTTTGATGATTTCATGCTCTCAGCACAAAACACATTGATAAACCATGTTTATTCTCATTAAGTGCATCCATATTAGATGCACTTAAACAATTATCACTCATAAATTGCTAGTAAATTTCACAAAAAGTTACTGCGGGTAAAACATTGAATTGAACACAACATAGTATTTTGTTGTAAAATGTAGTCCAATAATCTTTGTTTTATTTATAACTTCGAAAATTCATTTTTATTTCATCTTGTATAGTTTTGTTGATGTTTTTGGGAATGAGGGTGAAACTCAACCTGTTCTTGTCATCAGTCTAATTCTGATGAAATGTGTTAGAGTTTGATTAGATGCACAACTTTTGACATCAGCAAGATGAAGATGAATCGCTTGTTGTATTCCTCATTTGTAAGTTGTTTCAGATAAAAGCATCTGCTATTAATGTAAATGCATATTGGAGGTCAGGTCGTTTTGCAGTCATAATATCTTACATGATTATACGGTTAGTTGTATTTTTGTGTGCATTTGCCTAGTTTTTCTCTGAGATCCACCGGTTGAGCGCCGCTGTTGTGGGGTGTTTTGATAGTCAGCAGAGGAATGTGAATGCTTGTCTTTGACCCGTGTGACAATTTTACACCTTCATTTTGTTTGCTTTTTCTTATATTATTGCTGATGTGTATAACTCATTCTTGTCTCTTCTAATTTAACGTGCAGAGTCAACTATAAGTAAGTAAAGTTTTTCTGAGAAACCATTTCTCTGTAACTCCCCCGCACTGCTAATCTCTGCCTAAAAATAATGCTGACCAGTCAGCATCTGTTGTGTCTTCCATGTTGTTAGACAAGCTTTTTCTTCCTTTCTAGTGTAAGTCTGTGTGTTTGGACAGTTTTAAACAAAACTTTAAAGAAATGAACCAATGTAGGGTTTCTGCAGGTCCTAAAAAGTCCAGTACAAATTAAGATCTTAAATCAGAGCAGAAAGTCTTAAATTCATGAAATCATGGCATTAAATGTTGCACTCACTGCAAAAAAAAACAAAGAATAAAAATTTGCATTTTTGTCTTGTTTTCTAGTACAAACATCTAAACTTTCTTAAGTTAAGATGCATTGAGAAGCAAAAAGTCTTTGTTTTCTTAGAAACTGATCAAAATTAAATGAGTTTCTGATTAAAACAAGAACAAATATTTGCCTGCGGGCTGAAAAAAAATTAAACTTAATTTTCATATACCTCATTGTCAGATACTTGTTCTTTTTTAAATTTCCATATTGTAGTTTGCTTTTTTGTCAAATAAATTAAAAAGTAATGGAAATTTTATTTTCAAACAACTTTTGTGCAACTTTTTGTTGCTAATACAGCTCTTTTTCTGCTCATTTTCTTTACTTCTTAAAAGTTCTTTAAAAAGTTGACCTTCATAAACCTGCAGAAACCCTGATGAAACATTGTTTGCTGGGTCACCTATAATAGTGAAACCCAGAGAGGAAAAATGTGGCATTATTTACATCAATTTTGAAAAGTTCCTGTAATGAACTAAACCGCAAATCAAGTACAATTTACAGAGCACCACATCATTTCTCTCTTCGTTTCAAATCATCATGTGTATAAGAGATTCAACTAATAATCACTTAACTGCTCAAAACAGGAGAGCGCTGAATATTTAACTGGACAAATATGTGAACAGTGTGTCTAGTTCAGTACTGATCTGTCATTATATTTAGTGCAGATTAATGCTGGACGTTCTTTGGCTGGGAAACTGGTGATTTAATTTACAAGTTAGTTTGCACTTTTGTCTTGCGTACCTCTCTCAGGTCTTATGCATAAATGCATTTCATTGACTGCTAATCTGTGTTTAAAGAGCGTACTGTAACTTGAGAAATCATTTGATCTCTGTGAAACTTTATTGCTATAAGAAAGATTATCTTGAGATCTCTATATCTGTTTTCAAAACAAAATCAAATGAAGCAAGAAAATACAGTATTGTGCTTAATATATAAGTTTTGCAAGGCAAAAATAAAGTGTGCCTGGTTCTGAATTTCTTCACAAAATGTACATTTTAATTCAAATAAATAGTTTGAAGACGTATGAGTCGTAACAGATGTGAAATAAAAGCATCATCCTTGTGCTCATCGCAGATGTTCAGTAGTGTTTGTTGATGAATGTTAAGCTCAAATCCAAGTTTTCATTTTGTGAAAACAAAAGTGTTCATCAAATATGAACGGTTTCATTTGTGTCAGTTGTTTTGCTCACTACATAATTATCAGACATCACTTTACTATTATTATAAAATGTGGAAATTGGGGATATTAGATATGTCCAAACATTTGACTTCTAGTACAAATACAAGCAACAATTATGTATTCAACAGATGATACAGTGAAGGTATGCTTGTTTCTTATGCTTTTGAGCTCTAAAACACTGAGCCGTCTGTCAGTTTAAACGCTAACCTGAATCCCTGGAGAGATTTTCCCTCCACGTCTTCTAGCTTACTTGAAAGTTTCTTCAGTACATCAAACACATTTTGATCAAGTGCTTGCTGAATTAAGCTGGGACGGATTTAAAGAGCCCAAGTTGGTAAATGAATGAAATCAGCAGCTTTTGGCTTTAGGGGAGAGTCCAGAGCGGCCGAAGCAGAGCGCGTGACCTTAATATTCCCAAACGTTCCAATTTGATGTTTGACCGACGCACATTTACGGTATATCCTGAGCTCTGTGTGACTGTGTGTTGTGACGGATATCTGAAAAGCTTTGGCTTATGGTGACCTACATATTGTGGCACATTTTCTTAGTTTTCCACTACGGTAATGATACAGTGTTTGCTTGGGTACAAATACATATGACTTGTTTAAGCATGATTCCTTTCAGCATTAAGACACTGATTAACACTGATTTTCATGCACTGGTCAGTTTTGAAATTTTGGGTTATTTTGCTTCTATAACATATTTTCCTTCAGACTATTGTGGAAAGTGGAAACACACAAAATACACTTCTAAGTGTTTATTTTTTGCACTTTGTCTATTTGCATCTGTAGATTTTAAAGTTTTTTTTTTTTCTCCACTTCAGCAGCACTTACAAACACCAACATTTACAGTTTTATTATTATCTACACTGTAAAAAATTACTGTGATTTTAACGGTAAAAAACTGTGAAAATGCTACAGTAAAAACCTGTTAAATGGTTAACGGTAAGTTCCTGTAAAATTTACAGGGAAAAACCGTAAACTGACATTCCCAGAATTCCCTGCGTTGCATTTCAAATTTTGTTTGAATTTGATGTTTTTTTATTTGAAATAACTATGTTTCTTCTTAGTTTTTTTCTTATCAGTTATGTTTATTATGGTTGAATGTTGCATCTAATGGTGTTTAGTGCTTGTGTGAATGACACTGTGCACCTTCTATATATGTTATTATTTAAAAGCTGCTTGTGATGGGCTTTGGTTCATCATGTGACTTTCTCATCACCTTCTGCATTTGGTGGTTATCAGTGTAATACAAAGTTACAAAACAGATTTCAGCACTTAAATAGGTTGATATATTAACATTAAATCAGTTAATGAAATCACGGTATTTAACTGTAAATTTAAGTTAAAACCATAAAACCTAAAATGTTATTACCGTATTTTTTACGGTAGAATTCCGGCAACCACAGCTGCCGTTTTTTTTTACCATAAATTACTACAGAATTTTTTTTACAGTGTATATTCTGAATGTTTTTACTGAGAGGTTTGTTCATATATCATTCAGAGTGATATCTATAACGTTTTATTCCTAAAAACATTAAAACAGAAATCCAAAATACCCTCTGTAAAACATTTAACTCTAAAATGTCAACAAAATCAAACAATAATTTTGAACCTGAACCCTGAAAATCTGCTGGAAATGTATGCAAAGTAGTGCATATTTAATTAGATAATGCCTTATTTGCATATTTAAACATAATATTTCAGAAAACTTGTAATGCAAATTTTTTTTACATTTCTTAATGTATTTAATCTACTGGGAAATGATGGTGATATATATTAATTAAAATTTTAACCTCATTTACTTGGGGAGTTTTGCCTTAAACAACAGCATGCTCCATTTGAACAGCAGTCGAGAGTGTCTAATGTAATGTTTGTGCTGAAGTTCACAGCAAAGGCAGACAGACAGATGTTTTAGTAATCCCATGTGGGATGTCTGTGATGTATTGTAGCAGCCAAACATAATCAGAAAAGCATGGCACATGCATTACAATAAAGACAATAAATAAATAAATAAATAAATGAATAAAATAAAAAATAAAACGAATACGCAATTCACAGTAATACACACAAATGCATGTTCTGCAACTTTATATAATCAGGATATGAAATGTATGCATGTTTTTCTTAATGCTGTCAGAGTAATTTGAGCTGGAGGTAGAGCTTGAATATATCTTATGTTGCTAAAACTGAAATTGCTGATTTTTGCACTCTCTTGACTTGAATGACACATGACTAATGTCAGTTTCATAACTTATTTATTCCTATGTTAACTTCAAAGACCTACATTTTTCAGTTCATAACTGAACTATACATTATAAATGAATGTATCTAGTCGGGAAGTTACATATTTTAATTTATGAGAAATTATATTGTTAAAATAGCACAAGGCTACCATCACACTGACTTCTAAGCAGCCTTTGTTTGCATGTGTGTATTTGTGTGCACATGGAGTAATGATTTGAGCTGAAGGCCAATGCATGGTCATACCTGCAGAGTCATTTTTCATCACTTCCACAAGTGGAAATGAAGGTGTCCATCATACTTCATCAGCTTGAAAATAATAATTTCCCCTCACTGGAATTTTAATATTCAACTGTTGCTTTATGACACATTATATAATGTTTCCTCAATGACTTTCGTCCCACTTTCTGATTCCATCTAATACTCTGATTCACATTTAGATTATTAACAAAGCTGTTTGATATCCGCCAGGCAAACACATGTGACGTGCATTTCTGCAGGATGAAAAGGAATATTTTTCTTCATTACAATCTCTGTGATCTAATAAAGCACTCATTTTCAGTGCTAAAACTCCTTTTGGTTTGGGTTAGGACTATTTTTTTTTTTTTGCATTTGCATTAAAAATAGCTTGTATATGTACAAACTATGACAGTATTATAAAATTACGCAATACTACCGATTAAATTTATAGCACCCTCATAAATTGGAATACAAATATAAAGCAAAAACACACCTGATGTGCATTTTTATTTATCATTTTGTAGAAGCTGAAGTAGAAGTAGCTGACTTTTTCGTAACAATTGAGTTAGCTCACGTCAGTTTAGATTTGATTCAGTTTGGTTCAAAAACGTGAAGTTCATCAGTTATGAAATTAATTCAGTTCAGCTATAAACATCAACACAAGACAATGGTATCTTTATTCAATTTAATTTATCTGAATGTTGATTCAATTCAGTTCAATAAAAATAGTGATGTTTCAAAATTTGTCAATTATGAAAGGAATTTGATTCAGTTAAAAAAGTAGTTCTACAGAAGACAATAGTTTAATTATTCAGCTCAATTCAGTTAAAATTTATTCTCATCTGATATTGTCAGTACCATCAAATCCATAATATTATTGAATATTAAATTCAATTTTAAACCTAACTTAGCAAGCCATATGTGACAGTGGCAAGGAACCCAAACTCCAATAAAAAAAAACAAAAAAGAATTAATATTGCAATATGAATAGAGTGCTTTAGTGCCCGCCCACTTTTTCACAGGTGCTGCTTCCATTCATTTTTTCCCACAGAGATTTAACCAAACCAATCAGCTACAAGGAGAATCACAGCATTAAAAACTTAAAAAAAATAAATAAACAACAACAACAAAATAAACAAACACAAAACAGTTATTTATATATTATTTAAAAATGTAACAAATATGAAACAAATAGGCCTATTTATTTGTTTTGAGAGCATTGGGAGACCTACTTAGGTTATTTGTGGTGCTTCGTGGGAGCAGGCGGCGATAAACCGATTTTTGTCGCTCCTATTCCAGGCTTTTAGTGTATCCCATCATGCATCATGTTTTGGAATAAATCGTGAGATTTTTGCTGAGATCTCCCGAGAGGTCATGTATTAGTAAAGTAAAATATTAATATAATAATTAGATATTATTACAATTTGGTAGAAAAAACTAAAGTGTTGCACGTTTTATTGGTGCAAAGATGAGTAGAGGTGATATTTATTTTGTACAACATTTGCAACTGCTTTTCATCACTTAATTAGAAGCAGCACAAATTAAATTATGTCATGTTATAGGGACTACTGAACAGACATTTAGAAGTTGATTTTAAAATGCAAAGTATTTAAAATAAAAATTAAGCTATGTAAACACTTGCATTTTTACAACACTATAAGTGTATCCCATCAGGTAATGAAAAGTTTGACGCACACGTGGTCTCCATCCTCACTTAAAAATTTGGCCCAAATACACAAAATACATTGTCAAGTGGTCAAGACTGCAAGTGGGTATTTGGACAAGGGGATAGTTATCATTCAAATCAATTTCCATATGGAGAAAATTAATGGCGTTTTTACTTCCAGAACAGACTGTTGAGCACTATTGTTTATTTATTTTTAAAAAAGTATTATTATTATTTTTTTTATTGCAATTTTCAGAACAACGAACATACAAGGGCAATAACATATAAATTCAAAACAAATACAATAATAAACAAAGACAATAAAAAATAATAGGGAAGCAATAAGAAAACCATATATCCATAAACAAGTACAAATAGCTACAAATTATTCAAATAGGCTTTAAAAAAATAGTTTTTCTTGTTTCGTTTAACGTATACAGGTAGTGACCTATTTTAAAATGAGTAAAACATTTTTTTTTTTTTTCACTGCCCATTTACATTTGTGGATAAAGAATTTTCCATGTGTGACCTTGAACCACAAAAGCAGTCTTAAGTAGCACGGGTATATTTGTAGCAATAGCCAACAATACATTGTATGGGTCAAACTGATCGATTTTTCTTTTATGCAAAAAATCATTAGGATATTAAGTAATGATCATGTTCCATGAAGATATTTAGTACATTTCCTAACGTAAATATATCAAAACGTAATTTTTAATTAGTAATATGCATTGCTAAGACCTTCATTTGGACAACTTTAAAGGCGATTTTCTCAATACTTCGATTTTTTTGCACTCTCAGATTCCAGATTGTCAAATAGCTGTATCTCAGCCACATATTGTCCGATCCTAACAAACCATACATCAACTGAGATCTTATTTATTCAGCTCTCAGATTATGCATAAATCTCAATTTGCAAAAATTGACCCTCATGACTGGTTTTGTCGTCCAGGGTCACATATATAATGAGTAAATTAACAATTGACCAAATTTTGAAATCAACAGTATACTCATAAAAAATAAAACATCCTTGACTTTGAACTATTGTTTACTCTCTGCACAACCGGTCACCAAACGAAATTTGCAAAATTTATGACATGTTTCCAAAAGGTTTCCGCAACAATCCGCTTGACATTGGTCACGCTAACAAATAGCCCCGCCCCAAACTCACACCATTGGTTAAACCGTTTTTTGGCGCAATTTTTTTGTCGCACCTTGATGCATTAACAGAGATTAAAATGTGCGCGCGCACAGGTGTTTATTCTCTCTTTGCTCATCTAATAACTTTCTCCTCTCTCACTCCTCCCATTCCTCCTCATCTCTATATCTTCCTCCTCCTCCTCTTCCTCCTCCACGGAACACCCACGCGCTTCTCTCCATTCCCCTCCAGTCTCGCGTCGCGCGATGACGCTGACCTTTGCACGCGTCGCGAGATTATTCATTATAAATGGACATCTGAGATTAGATGGAGCATCTATCAGCTGAGATTCTCCTCCTCCGCTCAGTCTCTCGCTTCACCTCGCTCGTCTCCGTCGGTTTCCACAGCGATGGGAAATTGAATAAAGTTGGCCGAGGGCATCTGGAGCCGCGAAGGATGTAAATCTGAGGGAAACGAGGATCGGGTTTCACGCAAACGACGCCGCCGTCAACGCGCAGCCATGCAGGAGATCCTTGCGCTGACTTGAGGAAACCTCCGACGCGTTCATTTAGTAAACCATTCACGCCGAGACGTTTGCGGAATGGAATCGAAGTGAGTTCGGAGGCGATCCGAATCATGGACGTGTTCAGCTTCGTCAGGATGCCCAAACTAGCAGGGTGAGTCTGAGACGCAGCCGCAGTCATTTACACCAATTCACTTTCTTCACATGTTACGCGCGCGTGTAACGCGTCGTATAACGCATTGAGCGATGGTCAGCGGTATGGGAAACATGCAGGAGTGATGTCAGGGGAATTGATGGATAACGCCGCTGTCGCATCTCCTCTCCTCTCCTCTCCTCGTTCATTCAGAGCTGAGAGCATCTGGAAAGGCTCATGCTTCTTCTTTCAAACGCGTTTTTACTGAGGAACAATGCTGGATGTTGCAGCTGCCGCTCAGTGCGATGCTGAAAATGAATCTATAAAGCTCCAGAAAACAGTCAATCACTTCACAGCGCTCGAGATCTGCGCGTTTTCCATTGACTAAGCAGTAGATTTGGAGGTTACTGTAGCTATATATTCTCTGAAATAAAAATAGGCATTTATTTAGCCTATATATTATTTATATATGTTTTGCTATTTTTTTTAAATAATATATTTTTTTGTAATTCAATATCTTGAATTTTGACTAAGCAGTAGTTTTGGAGGTTACTGTAGCAACAGTAGACATATATTAAATATTTTAAAAGTATTTGTTTTTATATACTTTATTTATAAATATTTATTTTGTTTGTATAAATGTTTATTTTTATGTACATTTAATATGCATATTATTATTATTATTATTATTTATTTTTTTACACAGTATTTAATCTAAATTCAGTATTTTAAATGAATAGAAATTTGCATTATCCATTGACTAAGCACATTTGGAGATTTGGAAATTACTGTAGAAACTGCTGACAAACTATATTCTATAAATATAAACATTCAGTAGTTATTTATATGCAATTTATTTATCTTATATATAATTCATATTTATTTTATGTTTTTAAATTTATATTTTTATTTATTAATATTTATATGAATTACGTATTTATTGTTTAAGCTATTTACATATTATTTACATAAAATGGACAAACTATATTATAAAAATATAAACATTCAGTATATTTATATAATTTATTATATATATATATATATATATATATATATATATATATAAATTCAAGGTTTATTTTTATTTATAAAATTAAATGTAATGTACATTTTTATTTAGAAATGAATATTTATTTATTTTTTTATATAGTATTTATCTAAATTCAGTATTTTTAAAAGAACAGAGATGTATGCATTATCTATTGACTAAGCACATTTGTAGATTTAGAGGTTACCGTGGCAACAGTAGACAAAATATATTGATGAAACACAAGTAGGCCTATTATAAATTTGATCAATTTATTATTCATTTATACAACAAAAAATATCACAGATTGCATATTGGTGTATTGCCACAGTATTTATTTGTATGTAATTTCTTATAAAAAAAAAAAATATATATATATATATATATAAACAAACCAAGCATTTATTTGCTTTCTGTTTGTCATTGTATTGTATATGACCATATAAGCTGCTCTACTCTGTATTGCTCTGTATATGGACCATTATAAAGTCCATGCACAGGTTGATGATGAGAATGGCGTTTTGAGATTTAATTTGCCTCCATGCATACCGTGGCGTAACATATAAGCCGTGTGCATGCGCAGTGCTGTCCGGTTAAGCTCATTTCATCCTGTGACTGTCTAAACTCCATAACCTGTTTGGCTTGTTTGATTTTTCTTGATTTTATCCCTGCTAATCCTCCTAAAGGATTGGCCCCTGGATCTCGCTGGCATCGTCGCCACCATCCAGTGCTCATAATGACAGCCTGTTTATTCTCCAAAATAATCACGCAGTTTTAAAACAGATTATAAATGTATAGAAGAGCTCTTTATTTCATGCAGCAGCTTTGTGTGTGAAAGAGCGATTGTGTTTGTGTGAAGGGCCTGCTCGGACTGCTTGTTGTGGACTGATGTGAGTTTGTGAGGATATTTAGCCAAGATGTGTCTGTGGTGGAAGTTTTAATGGAACGGCTGAGGATTTGTGATACGTGGGGAATATTTTATGTTCATGTTGAAATGTTTCACAAAATGTTCAAATTCTGCAGAGAACCCTTTTATGATTTAATGTTTTAATAAGCAGTCTGCAAAAATGGAAATGATTTACTCTCCATTTACTCTCCATTCCAAACAAAGTCATTTCCTTGTTTTTTTTTTGTTTTTTTCAACCTGGTCTCATGGCATAAACGTACCTCTGCGCACTTTTTAGCGAGACCGTTTTTACGTACCTTACTGCACATTTCGCTGCAGTTTCAAAGAGAAATGTCCGCTGAGTGGTGCTAAAACACGGGTTCAATACATGGCACGTTTTTATTACATTGATATAGATATGTATTGCTGTGTTTTTATTACGTTGCTTCAGGTACGTATTGCAGCGGTTCAGATTTCAAATATCTGGGGACCGTCACTAAAAGTTGGAGTTTTACTGCCTCTAGTGTTCATTTCTTTTGGAAACTGCAGTGATATGCACTTATTGATATGTATTTTGCGTCTCGCTAAAAAGTGCACCCAGGTACGTTTATGCCATGAGACCAGGTTGTTTTTTTTTTGTTCCTTGGAACACATAATGGGAAATTTTGAGGAATACATATATGTATACACACTGTAAAAAAAAAAAAAAATGTTGAACCAACTTAAAATTTTAAGGCAACAAACTTCAGCAGATTTTTGAGTTTTCTCAACTTGTCGTTTTAAGTTTATACAACAAAAATTTGAGAATCTCCCACAAAAACAAGTTCAGCAAACTAAAAAAAAAAACATTTTTACCAGCTTCAGCAGATTTTTAAGTTCGCTCAACTTTTTTTTTTTTTTTACAGTGCATATATGGAAATTTTGTGGGGGTTTTTCCGATATGATTTTCTATTAGAGCTGCACAATTTGAGGGAAAAAAATAATTGTTTAAAAATTCAAATTTTTAAAATTTATTTTATTTTATAAATCCTGGTTTGCTGTGCTTGTGTGTAGGGCTGCACAATTTGGCCAAAATGTTGTGACTGTATCAATTAATAAATAAATAAATGTACAAATAAAATAATTATTATTGCTATAATAAATTTAAAAAGAAAAAAAAACTGAATAAAAACAAAATAAGAACTATTACTATTGCAGTATTTCTTATTTTAATAAGAAATGTCTTTCCGTTTTGATATGAGATTTGAAAAGGGAGAAAAAAGTTCGGCAAAAGGTGGGTTCAAAAGCACATCAATCACAGGTTGGTGGGCGGAGTTAGTGTAAACAGACACTACGTTTCATTTATTTTATCTTGATGCACTAAAATAACTCAATCTAAAGCTAAAATAAAAATATATGACAATAAAATATATATATATAGACATATTAAAAATAACAACTAATAAAATGACAAACAACAAAATAACTAAAAATTTAAATGAAAACAAAGCTATAAAAAGAATGAATGAATTCAAAATATTAATAAAAACTATAATAGTGCTATAATCGTATATATGATATATATATAATACTATGTAGTTACTGTATCATGACTGATTTTTTTTAATTATTATTATTTTTTTTTTTATTCAGTTTGACATTTGTGGTCAATATAAACTATTGTATATGTTCTGAATCTGATAAAATAAGAACATGAAAGTCTGCATCAATACGAGGATGAATAAATAACAAAAGAACGTTCTGGTTCCCGTTAAACGGCACGCTGATAGTCATGTGATCTTTCTGAAGCCATCCTGCTGTTCTTGTGTTCTTATGAACTGTAATCTGCTACATTCCTAATCTCCTGCAAACAAAAGAAAAATATCAGACACAGGGGACTAAATAACATAATCAACTAAATGAATGAAATTGAACGTATCACCAAAGGGCAAATGCTTGATTGTATTTTCCAGTGTAAAAGCTTCTAGCCGCAGATCTGGCCGTGTTTGGACTTTGGCAAGATGGGCTGAAGGTCAAAGAGCGCTTTATCTTATTTCTGAGACAGTGCATGAAAAGCAGCACTTTGGAGAGTTATGAAAGCATCATCTTTAATTCATGCATCTCTCCGCGGTGCTGAGAATAGCGTCTAGATTAGAGTACGCACGAGGAGCAGAAACAGCCCTGACCAACAACAAGAAGACTGATGTCTGACTGCTTCTGCTCACATCTGCACTTTCACATCGAAGCAGTCGCTGAACTCACGTCGCTGCTGGATCTTGTGCTGCATGTTTTCATCTTAACATCCTTAAAAGGGAAGTCATTTGGGTAACACTGCCACTCACCTGATCATTGAGACTAAAAGATTTGAAAAAATGGAATGCATGCATGCTGTTAAAAGGAAAGTTTTATCCAAAAATGAAAGTTTTGTCATGTTGTTCCAAACCCATATGCTGATATTTTAGTCATTATTCACTGATAATCTTCAGAAGATGTAGTGCACGTCATATGGACTTGTTGTTTTTATTTTCCATAAAGTTTTAGTAATTTTGTTTGTAATTTCTATTAGTTTGTTCTTATTAAGCTACTTAATATACATTTTTAATGACTTTTAATTAAAAAATTTAGTTATTTTATTTTAAATATTAGTATTTTTATTATAGTTAATGCTTATTTCAAGTATATAAAAAAAGTTTTTTTTTTTAATGAAATGGTTTTAGTTTTAGTTAAATATAATAAACAAGCAATGTACTGATTCTTGACAGATTTTCTGCTTTCTGCAGAAGAATGACAGAAATATCTAGACTAGTGTTAATTTTGTCACCTTTTTTTATTATAGTCTTAGTCCTGTGTCAGATGTCCTTTTTGGTTTTTATCATATTTAGTCAGCGAATCCTGCTTTTTTTTTTTTTAGTTGACTAGAAGTCTATGAATTTTAGTCTAGTCTAGTCAATAAAAATGTCATATTTTAGATGCATAATGCTGCATAATTGTTACACTGATAATCGCAGTTATTTTGCTGAAAATGATTGATCCTCATGAGTGTTGTCATTACAGACATTACATCAGAATTATTGCACTTTCACCTATAAGCACTCATATTGTGACTATAACCTCATGCACATTGTTTTTTTACCTCATAGAGTTCCCTGTTTTATGAAATTTTTAGTTTTTAGTACCATTGAAGATGCTATTATAATTTTAATTACTATTTTGAATCTCATTTTTATATTTTCAGTTTTTTTTAATATAATTTTAATAGTGTTTTTTATTTTTTATTTCATATATATATATATATATATATATATATATATATATATATCTATATATATATATATATATATATATATATTTTTTTTTTTTAGTTAACGTTATCTTTTTTTTTTTTTTTTCATTTTTGTTTCAATAAAATGTTTTGCTTTCTTTTATGGTTTAAATTTTAGTTTCCGTTTTAGTTGACTAATAATCCTGACTTATAAAGCTCAAAAAGCTTCTTTTGAAATCTAAAACAGTGAAATCCCTAACTTCAATTCCAATACTTCAGGAGATAAAAGAAAATAAAACACAGCGCATAAATCTGTCTTTTAAGAAAATAGCTCTTGACATCTGGCAACCCCGAGCATGAAAACATGCATGGATCTTTTTTTTTTTTTTTGCTGAAAATATAGCTAGAGAACATAAATTATGGACATACAGAGTCTTTGTTTTAAACAGCATTTTTTCGAAGATATTGCATGTTTGTCGTGTCATCTTGTCTTAATCTTAGACAAAAGTCACCACCTAATATTTTTCATTATAGTTTTTGGTAATGATGAGTAAAGAATGACAGTATTTTAGTTTTTGGGTGAACTATTGTTTATCCATAGAAATGGCGTGTTACTGACAGCCTTGTGTGTAAAACTGACGTGGAGCTCTTGTTATAGTAGTATTTGGAGAGCTGTAGGAAGTGCTGCTGCTGAGATCATCTCCAAACTCACAGCAGATGGGATCCAAACGGCTTTATTTTCCTCTGGCCTTTAACAATTACCATTATGACTACAATTATAATCACATTTATCAGTGTAAATGCTTTGTTCCCCCTCGATGGGATTTGTGCAAATGGAAATTACCATCTTTCTTTTGTATTTGTGCATTAACTGCTGTAACAAAACAGCGCTGTCCCACGTCACACATTACAATAGAGTAAAATTTGAAAATTACATTTTTATTAATGAATTTTTTTTTGAAACCCCTTTTAGGACCAGATTTTTTGAATCAACACCGAGAATTACAAAAAAAAAAGAGAGAGAAAGGGAAATGGCCAAATGCATGGGGGAAAATAAAATTAAAAATAGAGAAGAAAATGTGCTTAAGTGTCTTAATGGTCTTAAAATAGGCTTTTTAAACTTGATTTCGATGTTAAATGTGACCTAAACACGTTCTTGATAGGTTTCTCCTCACAAATGCTGTGCAACATCTGCTGAAATGCAAGAAACGTGTTAAAGTCTTAACCAGTGTGCAGGTTTTGGTCGGTTTGGTTGTGATTTTAAGTTATGATGAGATGCATGGTTTGCTGCTGCCTGTTGTTTTTTCCGTGTGACCTGTTCTGAAGGTTTCTTCACGTTCATTGTTCACACCAGAAGGAACGGGATGTGCCAGGCAGAGAGTGATGCATGTGCAGAATATTTATGAGCTCAAGCAGACAGTAAGTTTTGCAGTAAGGGGTCAGATTTGAAATATTTCGTACCACAAGGACTTCAGGACAAAGCAGTGAGACCAGAAATGGTGCAAGTGCACAACAACAGACGCAAATGATTAGCTAAAGCATTACAGGTTGTGCTGCATTATAATTAGCTTTTTTTGACACATTTCAGAAAACAGCAATAGCTATGTTTCCGTCCGTATCATTTTATGTGAATTTTGGGATATTGCATAAAAAATGCTGGATGGAATTGCCAAGATGCATATAAAATCTTTGCAAAATGCAAATGAAAAATGTACTGTATGCACTCAATTGAGGCAGAAGGGTTAGAAAATGTAATTTTTCTCAAATGTTTTATGCAATATTTCAGTATTTTCTATAAAGGTTTTATGCTGTATTTCAATATTTTCCTCAAATGTTTCATGCAATATTCCATTTTTTTTTTGCATGTTTTATGCAATATTAAATTTTTCATAAATGTTTTATGCTATATTTCAGATTTTCACAACTTTGGATGCAAACATAGCTAGTGTGTGAAATTGTGCTTGTGTAGTTAGAGCAGCTGTTCTGATTGATAAATGATGCAGATGTGCAATAAATAATTGTATTTATTAAAATATTTGAATGTGATTAATCCAATCAGAATTCCTCCTTTTGTTCAAAGTATATAGAGGTGAATTATTGTCATGTCATAGATTCTGTAATGAATGTTTCCACAGTAACAGTTTCAAAGTTTGAGCACATGAAAGTGATAGTTGACCACAAAACAAGTTTTTCACATAATTTACTCCCCTGCATGTTGTTCCGACTTTCTTCTGTGGAAAACAATAGTAGATGTTTAGAAAAACCAAAGTTATATTCTTTACACTGAAATACTATTATAAATACTAAAATAGTTTTTATAATTTTTTTATTATTATTAATAAATGAATATTAATTAATAATAATTATTATTTTTAAATGCATAGTTTTTTTTTTATTTCAGTTTTCTCAGTTCAGTTTTAGTTATTTTACTATGTTTAATCTAAATGAAAATGAGAAATGCTTCCTTGGCATCTAGTTGAAATAAGTTTAAGTTTGTGTATATTATATTTCAGTTAATTTTTAATTTATTAGTAGAGCTGTTTTTAGTGTGTGTATATATATATATATATATATATATATATTTTTTTTTTTTTTAAACAATATATATTTTACACTGAATAAAATGTGATGTACAACTTTTACTCAGAAATTGCTTGTAAATTTTTCATTCATTATTTAATGTATGTTTGAATAAGTTTGTCATGACAACATTACAGTCACTATTTATATGTTTATATTAGAGGTCAACCAATTCATCGGTTTGCCGATTAATCGGCACCGATAGTTGATTGCCACAACTATCGGTTGACAGCAAAAATCCATGCCGATAGTTTTCCGGTTTGCAACCGTTGCTGGAGTGGCTGAGAAGGGTCCGCTGACATTATACAGTACGATAGCGGCCTCTAGAGGCGGAAATCACTGACAGCACGTGTTGTTTATTTTGACACGTGACACTGCGCGCTGCACAGAGCAGGGAAACTCCAGACGCGCATTTAAATGCAGCCGACAGAAAAGCCTGCCGCGGAACAGAGCACCATTCACATAGTTTTCTATTAAATTACATTATATTTGTCCCAAATCATTGTGAATGTACATAATGACTTCACCCTAGGCTATAAATTATGTATTGTGCATTTTTCAGCAAAACGTTTGTCTTTCTGTGGCTCTAATAAAGTCTGTATGCTTCATATAGACAGCTGTAATAGATCGCGATTTCTCTTTTCGCTTGCTCTGTTTTTTTTAAACACCGAACTTCAAACTCATTTATGCCACATTGTTTATTCTTGAAGCAAACTTATGTCCGTTTGGTAATTAAATTGTTTTAGACCGCCACTTGAATTGAACGCAAAGCGTCTGGTGGTGTGTGTGTGTGTGTGTGTGTGTGTGTGTGATACCTCTGAGTTCTCCTAGAGTCAGCGCTGCGCTTTTGCCCCGTGTGTGACTAACATTTTTATTTTATTTTTTTTTATTAGATTATTATCAAGTATTAAAAGAATAGAAGCATATAAAGTATGTGAGTACACATGCAATATCCATATGTATGTCATTTTAATGCTATGGCCTTGTGTAGATATTTAAAGATGGCCATCTTTAAGCATGATTGTTGAAATGAAATGGTAATACTTAACAATAAGAGTTCATTCATAGCATTAATGAAAACTGTAGAAGTATTGTTCCTTGTTAGGGTGTGTTCATTTCAACATTCACTATTTGCAACTAATAGTCTACTAAATAGGCTACATTAGCAAACTATGAAATAACTTTAATGATCAATATAGTAAATTACATTAATATTTTTGTCATTTACAATGTATGGTTCAGTACTGTTATTGCTTTTTTTTTTTTAATAGTAAAGCACTAGTTCTTTTTCAGTATCCATTTTTAAAACTATTGGTTGATTAATCGGTATGGCCAGTGTGGTCCAACCTAGTTATCGGTATCGGTAAAATCCACTATCGGTCGACTTCTAGTTTATAATATATATTATATGAAATGTTTATATTTTCAAGAACAATTTGGAGTAGAAACATAAATATATCATAAATAAGTTTATGTAAAAACTGCCTTATGTGAAATTTAAATTTTATCATTAAATACATTTGAATAAATAATTGATTTAAACAATCAATTTCTGTTTATTTTCAGCTTCAGTAAAAACATTAGGGGTCCAAACAATATTGGGCCCCATTGACTTTCATTGTATGAACCAAAAAAATAAATAAAACGGAAATTTTTCAAAATATCGTCTTTTGTGTTCCACAGGAGAAAGAAAGAGAATCACACAGGTTCGGAGCGACACGAGGTCGAGTAAATGACAGAAACTCGTGATTATGCTAATTCCACCATAATGGGAAGGCAGCGGGAAATCTGCGTTTTAGATGCTGAATTAAAACACAACAGCAGCGTTTGTGTTTTTCTGAGCAGCACTTGACGTGATGAGCCACAGGCGTCAGTTACAGTGGAGTATGCGCTTGTGAAGCGTTCATTAACGCCGCTGTGTGTTATTGGCGGTGTTCCCCAGCTGGACCATCCACCTCTGACTGAAGCTCTCAAATAACAGGGTGAATGGCTGCCGGCGTTTCTCTAGCGCTGTAATCACTGTCAGTATCACAGTCGCCTCCACCGCGCCGCTATCTGCAGTGCTTCCAAGATGGATTTAAATATTATGGTTCAAGATTGAAATGCAGATTTGATGTAATACGAGGCTTTATTTAAAGTCTTAAATTTATCGTTTTAGAAAGTGTTGCACTGTTCCAAATGTAATGGGCTGCCTACGTAGGTAGCATTTTAAGGCATCATGGACTTGTTCCAGACATGGAAGGCTGTTCCAAATAGTAGGCAGCATAATTATACCTCATTTTAGCAAAGAAAAAAAGAAAAGGCAGCATCACACGTGTGCTTTATGGAAAAGACAGCCCCAGAATGCATTGTGACAAGCACAGGGAAATAAAAAAGCTGACGGATGGATCAAAAATGTTGATTATAAATCAAATTGATAGAAATATGGATAAAATTGTTTATGGAAGGAATAAAAATAGAAAATCTTACTTATGTTCATGTAGGGTCCTATAAAATCTATTTTAAAAAATTCTGCCAAATTCAATTTTTTCCCCTCTCATTTTTATTTTTCTGGGTACCGTTTTAATGGTTTAATTAAATTTTTGTATTCAAAACGGGTATCTCAAGGTTATGAGATACGTTATGTGAATGCTTGGCTAAAGAGATGTGTCTTTAATCTAGATTTAAACAGAGAGAGTGTGTCTGAACCCCGAATGTTATCAGGAAGGCTATTCCAGAGTTTGGGAGCCAAATGTGAAAAAGCTCTTCCTCCTTTAGTGGACTTTGCTAGGTTTGCTAGGTTGACTTTGTTTGGATTGTAGCGTGATAGAAGTCTAGTTAGGTACACAGGAGCTAAACCATTTAGGGCCTTAAAAGTAAGTAGTAATATTTTGTAACTGATACGTAACCTAATAGGTAGCCAGTGCAGAGAATGTTAAATTGGGGTAATATGATCTTTTTTTCTTGACTTGGTAAGGACTCTAGATGCTGCATTTTGGACTACCTTTAGCTTGTTTATTGAAGATGCAGGAGAACCAGCTAGCAGTGTATTACAATAGTCCAGTCTAGAGGTCATGAATGCATGAATTAACTTTTCTGCATCAGAGACAGGTAGCATGTTCTGTAACTTGGAAATGTTTCTAAGATGTAAGAATGCTGTTTTTGTAACATGGGAAATATGATTTTCAAAAGAAAAGTTGCTGTCTAATATAACACCCAAATTTTTGACTGTAGAGGAAGTAACAGTACATGCTTCTAGATGCAAATTGTAATCTACGAGATTCTGTGTACTGTTTTTTTGGTCCAATAAGTAATATCTCGGTCTTATCCAAATTTAATAGTAGAAAATTATTGGTCATCCGGTGTTTTACATTTTTAACACACTCTGTTAGCTTAGATAATTTACAAGTTTCATCTGATCTTGTTGAAATATATAGTTGAGTATCATCAGCATAACAATGGAAACTAATCCCATATTTTCTAATAATATTACCAAGGGGTAACATGTATATTGAAAATAGCAGAGGGCCTAGGATAGATCCTTGTGGTACTCCATATTTTACTGGATTTAACTGAGATGATTCCCCGTTTAAATAAACAAAGTGAAAGCTAAAGCCTGCCCTTGAATACCCGTATAGTTTTTAGGGGTTGGGCATTTTTGGCAGTTTCTTATTTCGATCATTGATAGGTTTCAAAAACTATTAATGAGTGCTCGGGGGGCGTGGCATGATCGTAATGGAGATAATGAAAATATCTGAAGGCTGTTATGAAAATGAATGTTAAAAATAAAAATATGACATGAAAACATGAACACATGATTAGAACACTGTTAGATTTATTATGATGCAGCAATGTTATTAAAAAAGAAGCATCTAAAAACGAATAGCTGCCTGAGGTGAAGCTGACTTTATGCCAATAACCTGAAACCCGTTTTATGACACATCCTATGATATTAATCAGATAACTTAGATACATAACATAGATGTAACATTACAACTTTATCTGCACAAAAGGATGCATATGCCAGTGAACGTTAAGTTACGCGCTATAGCGAGAGAGAGAGTTGCGAGGGAGAGCTCCCACCGTGATGCGCTTTCAACAACGCAAAATACTGTGCCCTATTTTTAATGAAATTATGCCTACTGTTGAACAAATATGAGGGGAAAAAAATCACTGCTGCATTATTATAGGATCGGTATTTTAAAAAAGAAACCTCTAAAAGCAATAGGACCATCTCAAATAACTCAGTCAATTTCGGGCATTGCATTTGAGCACGAAACTAAACACTGGTAATATGCAGCACATTGTTAATAAATGTTAATATCCCAACACATCCTATATTAGATGAATCATATATGTATGTAGCTAACCCAGACATCACTACGTGACTTCAAAGCCAAGCTTCTCTCTCTTCTCATGTCTATACTTTGAATCGCATGCTGTTGCAAGCTAAACAATCAGAGCTCAGGGTGCCGCCCAAAGTGCTGCTATAACCAATCAGAATTTTTTTCCCCCACGATCATCGTTTTCATGATCGATCATCACTGTCACGGCCGAGTACTCGATCGCTGTTGCACATCCCTAATAGTTTTGTAATCGATCTATGAGTATGTCATGATCTATAGTGTACAACGCAGCACTAAGATCAAGTTAAACTAGCAATGGATGCAGCCTTGGTCTGACGCAAGAAGCAAGTCATCTGTAATTTTAACAAGTGCAGTTTCAGTGCTATGATGGGGCCTGAAACCCGACTGAAATTCTTCATAGATATTATTTATTTATTTATTTTTTGCAGGAAGGAGCACAATTGAGCAGACACAACTTTTTCTAAAATTTTAGACGATTTGAAATGGGTCTGTAATTTGCCAGTTCACTAGGATCTAGTTGTGGTTTCTTAATTAGAGGCTTAATAACCGCCAGCTTGAATGGTTTTGGGACATGATAACGATGAGTTAATAATATCGAGAAGCGGTTCTTCTGCTACAGGTAACAACTCTTTCAGTAATTTAGTAGTGGGTACAGGATCTAATAAACATGTTGTTGGTTTAGATGCAGTGATAACTTTATTTACCGGTGGATCTTCCTGTCCTTGGGTTGTAAAGCACTGCAGTTTTTCTTTGGGCACAATGAATGAAGCTGAATTACAAGACACCTGTCGATTCTGCATTTGTTATTGTATTTCTGATGCTATCTATTTTATCAGTGAAGAAATTCATAAAGTCATCACTTCTAAACTGTGAGGGAATATTTAGATCGGTTGACGTCTGATTATTTGTTAATCTAGCCACTGTGCTAAATAAAAACCTTGGATTGTTTTGGTTCTTTTATGAGTTTGCAGATATGCTCAGCCCTGGCAGCTTTTAGAGCCGGTCTATAGCTGGACATACTGTTTTTCATGCAATTCTAAAAACTTCCAAATTAGTTTTTCTCCATTTGGTCAAACAACCAATCACATTTTCTACCATTCTACAATTAAATTTGAAAATTGTGATCAGCTATGCAGGACTGTGTGTGTTTATGGTGTTATTGTTTACAGTATATTTTGATTGTATGCATGAATTTTTCTTATTTGTTAAGTTTTTTAAGTTCTATTTTCATCCGTATTTTCAGTGATGTGGTCGTCCCTGACGGTTGGGTATCATTAGCACTTAAGTGAAGTACACTAGTCTCCAGACACGACTGTGAAGTGTTCTTGAAGCGGAGCTGCATATTACCTGACAACAGCCCATTTGCAGTAGCAGGGCAGATTCATTTCCCCAGCTGATCGTCCTGACCGTCTCTGTCTTCCTCTGAGATGGGGCTGTGATTTTTCCATCTGTCCATGAGTTACATCATCTCGCCTGCATGCTGCTGTGTAATCTGCCTCTGCTTTGCATTGCTTTGCTAAATGAGTTACTGCAAGCTAGTGCTGATTTTACTGATATCGGGTCTCGAGCGACGCAACAGCTAAATCGCTATCATTATATTGAACAGATCTGTCTGTACTGTAAGTGCCAGTTTGGGAGGCTGTTTTTTGAGAAGACTATTTTATTCTTGTCTCATTTTAAAATGTAATCCACAGTATACATGTTATCTACCAGCTGACAATGCTTTCTACCGTTAGATCATTTTATTGTTTCCTCAAATTCCATGTTTTCCATTTTTAAGCATGTCTCATCAATTTAATTCATAAAATGTTAACAATTTATTAAAAGTAACAATAATACGGCTCTTTAAAATATTTTACCTTTTTAGAAATTCTGTTTTTGTTTAATTCTTCTCATGATTCTAATTGTCTAATTGATGGAAATCATGAAGCTTATAGAATTTAACAGCAATTTATTAAGTTTAACAAAAATTACATTTTTAGTGCCCTGAAAAGTTTTTTTCCCCCCTAAAATTCTTTGTTTTCAATTTAATTTCTGTAATTAAACATAATGGTTTAATTACAAAAGCATGATTAATCAATTCGAATTCAGAATTGTAAAATAACTTTATTAAAGTTTGTTTATATAATAATAATAATAATAATAATAATAATAATCTCCTAAAAATATTTTTATTATTATTAAAATTAAAAAAAAAATCTGTTGTATTTTTTAATTTTTCTAGATTTGATTTAATACAAATGTATTATCGTCATATTGAGTCATAAACCATTAACAAATTAATTAATCTTTTAAAATATAATCAAATGAAAATTTAACAGCTCTTTTTATTTTGTTAATAATGTAATGTTTTGTTAGTAAACATGGAGATAAAATTGTCATTCTTTTATGAAATCTTTAATAATTGTAATATTACTTTGAGAAGTACATTCTATTATACAATAGTAATATTTGTCATAATTTCTTCAAGTAAACCCAAACTTTTATTTTGGCAGGGTGTAGTAAAGATCATCCGTGTGTATCTGATGATAGTTTTTTTTTTTTTTTTCTCCCTCAAATATAATAATCTAGTGGGCTGACTCTGAGAGCAGCTCTGGAGATGACGTTCATATGTTCAGACATCATATTTCAAAAGCAGTCTTTTGCAGTTTAATATTCACTAGCACTAGTGCATATCACAATCTGAAGCCCTACTTTTGCAGAATTCCGTAAAATTATCCGTGAATTACGACTGGATTCCGTGATTCTGTCTGCATTTTCTGCACTGTAAAAAATAAATCCGTAAAATAACAGAAAAAGTACTGGCAGCTCGTTACACACAATGTTATCCATTAATTTTACAGACATTTCTGGTAACTCTAAAACACAATGCAATGAAGTGTGAAATTCAAAATACCGGTAAAACACTTGTAAAAAATAAATACAGAAAAATTCCTTCAAATTATACAGCATACTGTGCCCTATTTTTACAGATTTTTTTTTCAGAGTGTGGGTCCGTTCAGTCTGTGCTCACTAATGATATTAGCATGAAAAGGAAAACACTTTACACAACTTCACACATATCCTAGTTGAACAGGAGGAGACGTGTGTGTGGCCGTTCGGTGGAATGGAGATCTGACTGGAGGAACATGAGTTCCTGCACTAGACTGAATTATTGATGCTGCGCATACATGAGCGATCAGGTTCATGTGCTGGAATCCTACTTCTGTGGGGCTCTTCAACGGCCAAACAAAAAGATGAAGTAATTACAGCCAGACCCAGGCCAAGATATTAAACATTTATGGTTGTATAATGGCGTTATTGTCCAGGAGGAAACCGTTTTACAGTTGACCGTGTAATAATGGCTTTAGTGTAAAGGAGGAGAGTTTTTTTTAAAGGCTTTTTTTGTGCAAATATTGCGGGAATAGAAAATCATGTCAGTGTATGCTATAATTATATTATGTAAGAGTATATATTGGCATTATGTCAACCACACCAGCCTCTAGTCGTTACCTCCGTCTGCTGAAAAATCGATATCTGTCTGCAAATGAGCACAGCGTATGTTTGAGGGAATTTTGATGTGTGTTTTAGCTAATATAATGAGAACAAAAATGCCATCATCATTTTCTGTTGCAACATGCAGCATTGTGATATCCTGAAATGTTTTCCCCCATAATTATATAATATTGTTATATACTGCAGTATACGCGAAAGTTTGGAGTCTCTTCTGCTCACCAAGGCTGGATTTATTTGGTCCAAAATACTGTGAAAATTGTGAAATATTATTACGATTTAAAGTAGCAGTTTTCTGTGTGAATATGTTGTAAAGTATAATTTATTTCTGTGATGCGCAGCTGTATTTTCAGCATCATTGCTCCAGTCTTCAGTGTCACATGATCCTTCAGAAATCAATCTAATATGCTAAATTACTGCTGATTCATATTTTTGTTGAAACCATGATGCATTGTATTTTTCAGGATTCACAGATGAACAGAAAGTTCAAAAGAAGCAGCATTTATTTGAAATAGAAATCTTTTGTAACATTATGCATATTGTCTACTCTGACTTTTGATCAATTTAATGTGTCCTTGATGAATAAAATTATTTAGTTTCATGCCATTACTGTATTTTTTATCAAATAAATGCAGCCTTGGTGAGCAGAAGCAACTTTTTGCAAAAACAGTAAAACCTTGTGTCGTTAATATTATATTTTTGATATTTGATTCATTTTATTGAATTGGATCATTTTAATTGATTCATTCAAAAAGATTCAGATAAACGATACTTAATTTTACATTCTTTTGTGTAGTGCAATTAAATATCTAAATGCACTATTAAATATAATTTAAATGCTGATGTATGCTTCTGTATTTTAAGTTTGGTTATACTGAGTTTTTTATTTTATTTTATTGCATTTAATGAACAGCTTGTTTAACTGAGAACTTCAGTGTTTATGTACCAGATAAATAATCTTATCTTATCTTATTATCATCAGATATTTATGAAGGTGTTGCCTTGTTAAAGCTACTTTTGTTCATGGTTTTAGTAGTTTGACTAGTTTTGCTGTTGATCCTGAAATGATGAGCAGCTAGTTAAGCTTTAGTTTGATTTCGGAGATCCTGTCGGTCAGAGAGTGAATCCCTGTTGTTCACTGGACGGTTTCTCTGTGGGATTCACACTGACTGACTGACTGACGCTGCAGGATAGACGTCAGGCTACTAATTACTAGATATTCGTTTGATTATCGTTCTCCTCTCAGACAGACAGACAGACGCTTGTGCTGCCATGGCAACCAGCTTCATTTACATATTATGGTACATCAGTCATTTCAGCGCTGTGAATCCTGAAGACGACCGGCAAAGGAATTACTTTCACTCTGCTGTTATCATAAATGAGACGACTGTGAAATATACCTGTATGGTAAAATTCATAAGATCATCAGTTGAAGGAAATGATTTATCATAGTAACCATAAACATCACTATCATAATTTTAATCAGTGTTAGTATTGTTTATATACTAGTATTGTAGTATTTGTTAATATTTTCCAATTGGCTTTTATTTTTTAATTTTCAGTTATAGCTCAAGTTTTAGTAATTTTATGTGCTTTTGTCACTTTTATCAATATTTCTATTTAGCTTTAATTCAATTTTATTTCAGATTTAGTCATTTTAGTATTTAAACTTATTTTGATAGTTGCAAGGGCAAAATTTCAAATTTTCTTTTAAGTTTAAGTAGTAATAACTTTTTTTAAAAAAAATTTAATTACCGAAAATGATTTATAATAGTTAAAAAAAAAAAAAAATAAAAATGAGAGAACGTTGCTTCATATATTTAATTACATTATAATTTTGGATAATCCATTAAAAGAAACTAAAATATCAGATTATTGCTAACAAATAAGACCTCAACTAGTTCAGATCAGCGTTACTTGTTTTTATTAATAATTTGAATTATTTTTGTTTCCTGATTTAATCTTAATTTTAGTTCAAATTTGTGTTTGAGTTAGCTTTCATTTTTATATTTTTCTTTTTAGTTTATAATTATTATTATTATTATTTATTTATTTTTATTTTTTTATTTTTTTATTTATTTTTATTTTAACAATATGCCTATTATAGCTTCTATTTTTATTTCAGTTTTAGTTATCTTTATACGCCAAGTTAAACGAAGTGAAAATGAGAAATGATTCCTTGGCAAATTGCTCAAATAAAATTTATATAAATTATATATGTATTTATTTGTTTATTTGAATGATTTTTACGGTTTGAATTTAGTATAATAACCCTGACGTAGATAGTTTGAATTCTGATTAGATTCATAATAGATGTGTTTGAAGCCGCTGTGAAATGCCCATCACGTTTTCTCATAAAATATTCCTCTTTTACTCTTAAATGTTTTCACGTTGCTTTTTTGTCACTTTTTACAATGCAAAGCAGTCTAGCCGCTGATGTAGCTTGATCTAAGCAGTGTAGTCTGGAGATAATCACTTGGTCAGATGTTTGAATTATTTTTAATCACAATGCAGTTTTCACCTCATAAGAATCAAAAGTTTCATACTTGTATACAGTAAGCTGTAACGTATGCCGCCTTTAAACATGAATAATCCACGGTATTTGAACACTTGCTCTGCTTAGTGCTCTTCATGAATTGTGCAGCTGATGTTCCCTCACTAGTGTGCGACGGCTCTTGGCTACGGCGCGGTAATCATTTATTGATGGCTCTCTGAGTGGCTTGTGTTTCTCCGTCCGGTTCGGTTACTCCTGAAAATCCCCATCATGAAACGGCGTTAAAGACGAGACATCGGCGAGAAAAGCGAGTTAATGAAGCTGCTGCTGGAGAAAATGGACAAGTGTTTTGATCGTCTGTCGTTCTGTACTGAAGACCTGGCGTTTGACGTTGTGAGTTGATTGTTTTGTTTGCTTTCTAAAAATGAAACTGATGACTTTACCCCAGTATCTTTTAAAAACTTTTCATCTGTTTTAATATCTGTGCTGTATGCAACACATGCTTCCTTCTGCTTAATCACATCTACAAAGTGTTTGCGTGGAAGCAAAGTATTGCATGAAGTCCATGTTTAAAAGTGGTTTCTAAACATTTAAAGGGATAGTTCACCTAAAAATGAAAACATCAGCCTGCATCATGCAATACTTGTTTCTTACAAATTTCTTGCTGCTGATTTCAAAAATAGTGTCTGTTTTGCTCTTTCATGTCACACTTTTGCAAAATTTGATGTATTTTTGCATTTGATAATAATGCATAAGGTGGAGATGTCTTGTATTTTCCCTTAATCAACAGAAAAACACACAAAACACATGATTCCGGTTTACATTCTTAACTATTTAATCAATTCTCAGCCAGTTTTCAGACATGACATTGTTTTATGCATAATTCTGATTTCAAAGTCAGAATTTTGGTCTTTTTTTTTTTTTTAAACTCCACATCATCAAATCAGGTAATACTAGGCCTTTTTTTTTTTTTTTTTTTTTTTTTTTTTTTTGGAAATCAGCAATTATTTTCCATTTACTCAACCTCATGTCATTCCAAACCTGTTTTTTTTTCTGTAAAGAAAAGAATAGCAGAATGTATTTTCCATCCAAAGGGAAATTTCATAGCGGTCCAAGTTTCTGAAGTCATACAGTAGCTTTTTTTTTTTTTAATTATCATCTCATGTCACACCAGCTTTGTAATGAGAATTTGGTGGTAAAATATGTTTAATTGTCTTGAGAATAAAGTCACAGTGGATAGATTTTAATGGTCCTAAGAATAGGCTTCACAGGGACTGCTGGTGTTCAGGTCAGACTGTGAGATACAGAATCTGTACCTGTAGGATATACATTAAACACTCTCCAATATACATAAACCCAAGCCTTTTACGCTTGTTTATTTGTTTTACCTCATTATAATTGTATATTAAACATTTTTTACAGTGTTGTTTCAATAAAAGGTAAAATGGTATGAATTTGATAATGCTTGCAGCTCCAGTAAGACTGTCATGCATATTACTTGTGTTTTAAATCCATTCCACAATTAGCTGCCTCTGCTTTTTTGCTGCTGAATAATTTTGTTTTCAGAATAATATTGTGCATAAATGAGATGTTGCCACAGGCAATGCTTTAAAATGAAGATCTGTGCAAAATGAGATGACTTATGTTAGAAGAGATGCCATCTATAGTGCAAGGAATCATATAAATAATTATTGTTTTATTTTATGCAAAATGTAATTTTTTTTTAAATGTGTATAATTATATATATATATATATATATATATATATATATATATATATATATATATATATATATATATATATATATATATATATTAAAACATATATTAAAGATATTTTAAATATATATTTTCATATATAATCTACAGTATTTTTACATTTTTTATTTTTATATGTAATAACAATAAATAAATTACACACTTTGCTGCATATAGGACTATATTGAGAAAACAGTAGGTTGAATGTTCATTTATTATGAATCAGTTTGTGAGTTTTCAGTGCTTTCTTGCATGACTAATGCACATAATCATGGTGCAGTTGCTCCTTACAGGAGCTGTGTTTAAATAATAAATGCAAAAAATCTCGTAACGAGTCAGAAAATCTTCTAAAAGTGCATTTTGTCATTCATCCTATGAGGAAGTTCAGAAGTTTTTCCCCTTGAATGTGCGCATCAGTTGAGGAAGACGTCTTTGGCATTTTAAGCATTTGAATTTTATTACTGTAATTCAGTTACTAGGTTTCTCTGACAGACTGCAGCTCATTTAAGATCATATTCCTGTCTGCATCCTGCTGTTTTTGTCTGATATCATTATATAAAATCGATTTAAAAAAAAAAAAATTGCTTTCAGGGTTTATTTTCTTTCAGAAGTAGGTCTGGGTGATATAACCTCACTGAGGAAAAAATGGCTGATATTTTTCAGCTTTTTGATGATATGCAGAGTATATTTATTTTACACATATATAAATATTAAAAATAAATAAATAAATAATATAAATATAAAATATGTATGTGTGTGAGCGAGAGAGAATTAATAAGTAATCAAATATTTAAAATAAAAATGTATCAATATTGATTGATAAAAGTTACATTAATCGATTACATTATTGCACTACATTTAGTAAAAAATATAAAACTAAAATTGTGTAAAACCTTGCTGAAAAAGTATAGTTGATATTGTTCAGCTTTTTGATGATAATCAGTGTTTTATTTATTTCTTTATTTCGTAAGTTACTAATATATATATATATATATATATATATATATATATATATATATATATATATATATATATATATATATATATATATCGACATTGATTCATAAACATTACATCAAGTTCATCAATAATTACATTAATACATTACCTTAATAAGTAATAACAAATATAAAGCTAAAATTGTATCAATAATAATGAATAAAAATTCTATATAATTTTAAATTGAATTTTAAAGGCTTAAATCATGCGGCCAGTGCTTTTATTTTAAGGCGCAGTTTTGCTTCAATGGATCATCATCTGTATTTCTGTTTGACTTCAGGTGGGTGTTTGGATTCTGTAACTATCTTTGCTGCACTTTAGTGTAAATGATGCCCTTGAGCTCCACACTGATACAGTGAGTCATGTGTGCATTCAGTGATCTGTTATATGATGTGAAGCTCAGTCTGACACAGCTTTGATCAAACGGCCCACTGGATATCAGGCTTTCTAAGGAATCTGCCAGCAGTTCAGCATTAGATAAATTTCATGGCTCTTAGCGTACAAGACTGAAGCATGACAATCTTGAGGCTTGGATGATTGCATTACATAATAAATGTAATTAAATCACTGTCACAAATGAAGTCCAGGCTGTTAGCGGTTGATATTCTGCAGCTTTAGAGAGGAGAAAAAAGCCCACAGTCTACGGCTAAAAACTCCATATATGTGCTATTATTTTTTGCATTCAGTATTAAAAAGTAAATGGATTCAGCAGTATTCAATATAGTGGGAAGTATGGCTGCATGATAAACAATTTTATTTTACAGTACAACTGACTACTGTCTTCTGTAGACCTGAAACTGAATTCATTTAATAATTGAACTTTGGAACCTTAACACTGAACTGAATTGAATCAGCGTTGAATGATGAAAATATTGTGAGTTAGTTTCATGATTGAATTTTGCAACATCTGCACTTTTATTGAACTGAATTAATCTGAATAATGACACTGTTCAGCAGAGCTGTTTTGAATCTGAATCATATTTGTTTTATAATTGATGAATTTTGCAACACTATTATTGAACCGATTGATTCAACTTTTGATCTGAATAAAGCTAAATAATGGCACTATTGTCTTCAGTAGAGCTGCTTTAAAACTGAATTGAATTTGGTTCATAATTGAACTTAACATTAACACTGTTATTAAACTGAATTGAATCAATATTGAACTGAACTGAGTAATGACAATATTGGGAATTAGTTTCATGGTTGAATTTTGCAACGGTGACAGTTATTCAACTAAATTGAATCAACACTGAACTGAATTATGAACTGAACTGAACTTTTGAACTGTTTTAAGCTGAATAATGGCACTTATCTTTAGTAAAGCTGTTTTGAATCTGAGTTGAATTTGTTTAATAATTGAATTTTGTGAAGTCAACACTGTTATTGAACTGAAATGAGCTGAATAATAACAATATTTTGAAATTGTTTCATGACTGATGAAGTTTGCAACATTGACACCGTTATTGAACTGAACCGAATCAACTTTTGAACTGAATTAATCTGGATAATGACATTTTCTGTAGAGCTGCTTTAAAACGGAATTGAATTGAATAATTGAATTTTGCAGCATTGACAGTTATTGAAGTGAAATGAGTCAACACTGAACTGAATTGAGCTGAATAATGACACTATTGTGAATTTATTTTGTAATTGAATTTTGCAAGATTGACTGTTATTGAACTGAATTGAATCAACCTTTGAACTGATTTGAGCTAGTTTATGACACTTGTGATTAATTTTGCAACATCAACACTTTTTGAAGTAAATTGAATCAATGTTGAACTAAATTAATCTGAATTATTGCCTTCTGTAGAGCTGATTTACAGCTGAAATTGAATTTGCTTCATAATTGATCAAATTTGCAACTGACACTGAACATAATTTACTCAAAATTGAGCTGAATAATTGTGAATGTTTTCAATTGATGAATTTTGAATTTGTGCAAGGTTCATATACGGGAAAGACTGTGCCTCGCTTTCATACTGATTACATAATCAGGAATATTTGTTTTCGATTTGAAATCGTTCATTTAAACGTAGACACTTCAAGCTCATATACGGGAAAGACTGTACCTCGCTTTAGTTTCATACGGATTACATAATCACGGAGACCAAGACAGCAGAAAGTACACCCTGTTTGTTTTGTTTGTTTATTTTGCAAAAGCACAATGTTTTGTTGTTATTATCAGTGTACACAAATAAAAGCAGGCCTTTTTTAGATTTGATTGATCTTAGTCTTGTCTGTATCTGAGTATTTAAGGTTTCTCTGTGAATCAGGAAAAACTGAAAGTGAACACGCTGGCGCGCAGAGGGTTAAAGACACTGCATTCAATTTTATCTTTAGATGGTAAATTTAGATTTCAAATTCAGTATTGATTTTAGAACTGTTGAAATTATTTACTGTATGTAACGCAAGTACTTAATAAGTAACTGTAATTAAATTACCTAAAAATGAGCAGTAATCCCTTACTTTAATGTTTCAGTGGATAAGTAATTTAATTACATTAACTTAGTAATGCGTTACACCCAGCACTGGAGTTGAATAATGACATTGAGAATGTGTTCAGTAGTTGATGAATTTTGCAACTTTGACGTTTATTTAACTAAATTGAATCAACTTTTGAACTGAATTAAGCCAAATGACAATACAGTCAATACACTTTAAAACTGCATTGAATTTGTCAAATTGATTGAATTTTGCCACATTGACAGTTACTGAACTGAATTGAATCAGCATTGAATAATGACAACTATTGTGAATTTCATTTGATGGATAAATTCTGCCACATTCTCACTATTTTCCTGTTTATTGTGAAACTGCTTTGAGACAGACTGTGTTGTATGAAGCGCAATCTAAACACGGTTTCTCCTCCTCACAGCGTCTCTGTCGTCTTCTCCTAACCGCTGTGGTCTTGTGTTTGTCTTACAGTCAGAGGATCAAGTCCTCCTGCTGTCCGCCGCAGGCCGCTGGGAGTTGGCCGTCCGCACAGGGACCCTCCAATGGCTGGGAGATGTCGTCCTCTAGAGAGAACCGCGACTGCTACATCAAGTGAGTGTGTTTGCATTCAGCCTTCCTCCTGATGCAGATGTTTGACTGTCGACGCTTCCCGGCGTAACCCATCACGTTCCCTCTGTCCTCGCGTCCCGAATACTGATTCCGTCCTCCTCGCGAGTTTCAGAGCGACAGCGGCTTTGATCTGCTTAAGACTCGAGCGAAGCTTCATGCAGCACATTTGCATGCAGAAACGCACGTCAGCCTTCTGAAGTGACGAACCGGTAAAAGATACTAATGCTGCTTTTTTCTTTCCGCTATACTGACATGAGATGAATGAGATGTGAGGAGGCTAAGAGCAACATGTGAGTCCACAGCTGCTTCGGTTGGAGCGACAAGGAGACACACTTTGGCTTTTTCTGTCTATAGGAATATAGATGCATTACATCTGCCTCTACAAGTACTATGTTAGGGGTGTTCTTATATACCATGTAGTGCATTTTAAATTTTTCTGGTTAACCACTGTGCCAATACTGCCCTATAAGAGCTGCGGCGATAAATTGATGCAGAATCGATTCATGGATGGATTCTGAGATCTTACGAATGCATCGCGATTCTCTCTGGAGTCGATTCTGAGCTTAGATTTTAACAGCAGATGACGCTCTTATCTAGTTTTTTTCCACACTCAAATGCTCATGAAGAAGAGCATGAGAGAAGATGCTGAATCATTTCTTGATTCGCGATGCATCGATTTATTTTCCCAGCCTTAATATATATATATATATATATATAGTTTCTAAAGCATTTTTTTTTTAATATATTTTTTTAACTTTTCAAAAGTTTATTTTATTTTAATGGTTAAATTATTTTATTAATTATTTAATTAGTAGTAGAGGGTTGATGCTCCTCATTTAGTATATAGTGTGAACTTCACATTTAGTCATTATAATTTGAAATAAGTTTATATTTAGTTTATTAGTTTATTTTACTGTATTAATAATAATTTTATTAGTTTATTAATAATAATATGAGTGTTATGTATAATGTTTGGTTCTACTTCACGATAAGGACTTCACTTGTTAAGATGAACTAAGCGAACTAACAATTAACTACTACAATATTTAGTAATCTTAGTACATTTTAACTTCAACATTTACTAATTTATTTTTAAAATGTTACCAATTTTTCTGTAATATATTCTCATTGTTAGTTGTTGTTGTTAGCTAATGAATTAACTAATGTTAACAAATATGACCTTATTGTAAAGTGCAGTTTTATTTTAGTATTATTTCCATACTTAACATATATATATATATATATATATATATATATATATTTTTTTTTTTTTTTTTTGCTTTTATTTTTATATTTTCAGTTTTTATTTTAATTTTAGTTTAAGTTTTAGTCATTTATTATGTATTATGTGCCTTTGCCATTGTTATTAGTTTTTGATTTCTTAAATATTTATATAGCCTATGGCTTTCATTTATTAATTTCGGTTTTAATTTTAGTACTTATTCATCTCAGTTACTTGCCAGTGCAGTATTTATAGTTTTCATTTGTTTTTTCATCTAATATTTGTTTCAGTTTATTTCATTTTCTGGAAACGATTTTTAGTTGTTGTAAATTGTTTTAATTAATAAGAACACTGTTGTTTGTTTTTGTTTTACGTATTTTTTTTTCTGGTTTTTATCTATATATTACATATTGGCAATGCTTTCATTTTCATGTTGAGATTTGTTTAGTATGGAAGTCAAAAAAGCCTTTTATCCAATTTAAATGTTTTGTTTGCTTATTAGAGTGACTGGAGCGTCCTGAGGTTAGTCATTATCTATAATATCTACATCTATACTATGCTATTATTATATGATCTATATGATCATTTGGACACAAGACTGCATCCCTTGAACACCCATGTATTAAATGTTCCTCTGGTCCTCATGTTGCCGTTCATGCTGTGAAAGCTGCTTATTTAGTTGATTTCTAATTAGCCGCCTCGTCAACAGAGGGCGGGGTTTGTCACACATGAGGGTCTACGGCCGGGGCCATTTATGTAAGAATCGAACGCAGCGTTGGGCACATACACATCGGATGCGGGATATTGTGAGCAGGAGCTTCCCGTCGGGTCTGTCTGCTTCCTTGGCTGAGATGCAGCTTCATAGTCGGGTGTGTAATAATTTATGCTTTCACGTCCGTATGGAAGTCTTTTCTTGAATGTTGACTCGAACCATAAAAGAAGTTACTGTTTTTGAAATATTCATCGGATATGTGCCAGATTTGTGTATGTTTACTGCGGCATGTGATGCTTCCAGGAAATGTTGAACGGGGCGGCTGGACAGGTGCGGTGAATGTTTTAGGGTGGCGCACTATTAAGGGCTCTAGCGTGGCTGAATCTGACAGTTTAGTTGCACAACGCTTGATGAGAGATTCATTGTGTATGTAATGCCTGCTGCTAATGAATACTAGTGATGTGTTAATTTATCATGATAACTAATGCAGTGCTGCTTAGCATTTAATTGTGTGCATAAAAAAAATATTATACATCGGCTGCAAAAGTATTGGGATACTTGAGTCTCACTTCAAAATGTCACTGCATTACATACAAAATATCTCATCAAGTTCAAGTTCTTCACTTTGGATCTGTTGTTTTATTATTATTTATTTCAAGCCAATGGAACTTCATTGTGCATCCTTTAAAATAAATGACACTTGCTTTTATTTCATATATAGGTATTATATGATATTATCATCTATCCTTAAGTATATTATTTTTTTGTTTTCAGACATTAAACATAGTTTAAGTGTACTTTTAGTACACGCTGTGTCAAATTTTTATTTTTTTTTTCATTTGTAGGCAAGTATATGACTTGCCTTTATTATCTTGTTTTCTCTTTTGTTGCATCACCTTCTGGTGACCTCTTTGAATGTTGACGATGTTATAGAGGAATTGTATTTTCTTTTAAAGATTTTCATTCATCATTTTAGCTTTAGGAGGGGCTGATGGGAAACTCATATGGGAATAGCAAATAAAATATGCTTTTTTGTAAAAGAAATGTTTTTTTTTCTATCTTTTCAAAATAGGAATAAACTCATATTCCTATTACTCTGAATTTTTAATAATAATAATAATAATAATAATAATTCCTTACATTTATATAGCGCTTTTCTAGGCACTCAAAGCGCTTTACATTGTGGGGGGGGGGGGGGGTCTCCTCATCCTCATATTACATTTGGTCCATGTTTGATAATACGTATAGATGCTAAAATTGTTATTGATATTTTATTTAATGCAGTTTAGACTTTAAGCATGGTTTAAGTGTACTTTTCAGGGCTGTAGTATAAAAATTAATATTTTCTTATGTTAAAAGGTGTATATAATAAATAATCCAAATAAGTGTTATTTTAGTATCATTGAGATACTATTAAAGTTCTTTCAGCTTGTTTTAATTTTAGTTAATGTTTTAGTAGTTGTTTTTGTTTTTGTCCTTTTTTTAACATGTCTATATATGGTTTTTATTCATGTTTATTTTAGTTTTAGTTATCAAGTAAAACTAAGTGAAAATGAGAAATGTTACTTTGGAAACGTTCTCAAATAAAAAAAAATAAAATGAATTAAAATAAAATAAAACTAAACTTATTTTATTTTAGCGAGTGTCCAAATCAACCCTTTTTTTCCTCTTAGTTTAACTTGATAACTAAAACATAAATAAAAAAATTAACTGAAAATACATAAATATTGAATAAAAAACAAAAACAAATTAATCTTTTTAACATTTGTTGTTTTAACCACCTGCTATATATAGCATTTTGAGGCTCATGGGAAACAAGTAATTCTGCTTTATTTATTTATTTATTTATTTATTCATTTATTATTATTATTTTTGAATTTTTTTACATTTTGAGGGACAGAATGAAAACAATTTGATTTCTAAATAGGAGTAAACACATGCACGTAGATCTTTGAGTTTTGATTGCATTTGGTCTGTGTGATTAATACCTATAGATGATCACACATTTGGGATTTTTTTGAGGTGCGCCACTTTACTGCAAATGTTTGTAATTACGATATGTTGACCATTCAAGTAGTTTTAGTCTGAATAAAGTGGACAATCCTTCAAGAAAGCCCAGCTTTCGTTTGCTCGTATGATGTTGTATTGGTGTTCAAAGCAGCATGTTTTCGTTCTCTCAGTCGGGCTGCGATTGGTCAAATCCCTCTTTGCTCGCCGGCTCTTAGTCTTAAAATAGAAGCAACATCTTCAAAATAAAGAAAATGAAAAAAATCTGCTGTTCAGGGCAAGTGTTTGTGCCCCGGGCTTTCAGAGGCTTGGACGAGACGAGACGAGTGAGTGAGTGATGAAGAGCGGCTGAAGCTGTGTCTGTGCGTCTGAGCTGTGAATCGAACCCGAGCTCCGAGCGCTGAGTGATCTGTAGTCTGTGCTGACAGACAGCGTGTGGGTGAGCTGAGGATTCGTCTGAGTCACGTGGACACAAATCACAGCAGCGGCTGCAGGATTTCTGTGACATGCAGCTGAGGGTTTTGCACTATTACATCTGATTTATTAGTCTCCTTAGTTGATAGAAAAAAAAAAAATAGCCCATGTTAATGGAAAATGTCAAATATCAGGATTTTAAAGTGTTGCTGATCATAATTAATTTTAATGCTTTAAATTAGCTGAATCTTTTCAGCTCAGTTTTAGTTGCAGTTATGGATTGTTCTTTTGATTTAGTTTGTACATATTTTGGCTTAAGTTTAGTTTCTACTTTCAGCTAAGGGCTGGAAAAATTAGGGTTCTTAAGATTTTCATTTTCAGTGCAAACTTAAAAATATATATATATTTTTTTTCTCATTTAAGCATTGTTTTTTTTGTGGGATTTTTCAGTGCCACAAGATACTCTACATTGCTTCATGTTAAAAATAGTTTTGCTTGTAAGTGTGTGATCTCTTAGTTAATATTTGCCATTGAATCTGGTCCTCATTGCAGTTTTTTATTTTTATTTTTTTGCCAAGAAACACCAAAAATGTGTTTTTAGTTGTAAATAAAGATTATGCCATTATATTTAGAAGAAAATAGTATTTCATTCTCTTTTTAGTCTGTTTTATTCAGTCTGTTTGACATTAAAGCTTGTCCTCATGCAGCTATTTTTTATTTTCTTTTAACGAGCTATTATAGTTTTTCTGATCACAATCATTTCATTTTATAACAAAATGATTATGATCAGCAAAACTATAATATATGAACAATGATCAATTATAACTTCTCTTTCCATTTCAGTTCAAGGATCATTCTTTTAGTTTAAATTTCATAGATTTAAGTTTGTAATTATAGTTAAGCAATCAGTTCATTTTCAGAATTAAGATCTGAAATTAATTTTGCATGACACTTTGCATTTTCAGTGCAATCATTAAAATATTTCTTAACTTTTGCACATGTGTGATGTTTTTTTTTCATTGCCACAAGTTGCATTGCTTCTATGTTGATTTAACATTTGTTATCTGAGATCCCAAACAAAATGCACAAACTTTTTTGTAAGCAGGATTTCTGTGACATGCAGTTGAGTGTTTTGCATTATTAAATGTGTTATTTATTAGTCTCCTTATTAGTCTGATATGTGACATTTATTTTCTGTTATTTGACACATAATAGCTTAGGTTTTAGTTTGTAATTATAGTTAAGCAATCAGTTTAATGCTGATTATTATGATTTGTAATGGATTTTGCATGACACTGTTTTTACATTTTCAGTGCAATCTCAAAATATTCATTGCCTTTTACACATACAGCATGCAACATTTATTAATTTATTTTTTCTCAGTGAAACCAGATGCATTGCTCCTATGTTAACATAAGGTTTGCTCTCAGAGATCCCACACAAACTCCGGTGATTGTTTGTAAGCAGGATTTCTTTGACATGCACTTGAGAGTTTTGCGCTAAATGTGTGATTTATTAGTGTCCTTATGCAGATATTTGACATTTGAAATCCACAATTGGTCCTCGTTACGGCTTTTATAATATCAGCTATTGTAGTAATGATTTCCTCACATTCAATTTCAGTTCAGCTTTAGTCATTTGTAACAATGCTTATAGTTTTTATTTCATAAATACATATTTAGCTTAGGTTGTAATAATACTGTAGTTAAGCAATTAGTTGAATGCTGATTATAAAGATTTAAAATGAATTGTGCATGATGTTGTGCATTCTCAAAATATTCCTTGGTTTCTGCATAAAAGCAAAGTTTTTTTTCAATGCCACAAGATACATTGCTCCTAAGTTTATATAAGGTTTGTTCTCTGAGATCCCACACAAACTCCAGCATTTTTGTGATGTGCAGTTTTGAGTCACAAATGTGTAATTTATTAGTCTCCTTTTAGTCGGATATTAGACAGTTGGCATTAAATCTGGTATTCAATGCAGTTTATTCTTGCCAAAAACCACCAACTGACTGGAAGAGACTCGCAGACATTGTAAAAAATGATTTTTTTCAAGTCGTAAATAAGGATTATTGAAGTATGTTTTACAAGAAAATGCTATTTTAGTCTTTCAACATCAAAATTTCACATTTAATCCAATGTAATTTGCCATTTCTTTGCAATTGTGGTGAAATTACTGGCAATTTCTAAATGGAAATTGAATCCTACATCAAATTTATTTTAATTGTATAAGCCAACTGGCCACATTTTGTGCAATTTAACCATTTCAGCATGCAAAAACAAAAATTTACGTTCTCCTTTTTTTTCATAGACATAACTTTGTAGAAAACAAAGCAAAATTCTGTTTGTCAAAATCTAATTTACAGTATAGTGAGATGATCTGCTGATTCTGGCTCTTGTTTCTAGTGTTTTGTAACAAGAGAGATCAGATCTGGGCCAGCTGGATCAGCGCCTCCTTTAAATCTTGCAATCCTTCTCTATTAGTGCAGCGGACCATTTATAATTAGAGTATAGAGAGAAATTAGAGCGCTTACGTATTCTGGAGTCTTTGTAAAGTAGGACATTTTTCAAACCCTGTTCGTGTCGGTAGCGGTTTGAAAATGGAAATGAAATGGTTGTGCATTGAGTTTCTGCTATCATTTAACACTACAGTCCCGATCAAATAAACACACCACGGTTTACATAAGAGACACACGGGCTTCACTCCAAAACCTTGTAGGCTGCTATGTTGGCAGCGTTTTAACACATGAACAGAAAGTACTCAGAAAGGTGTGTAAAGAAGCACAAACCAGTGACTGCAGGCCAGAGCTGACCTGTGATGACCTTTGATTTGCTCCACCGTGCCATATTACCAGAGGAAGGGAAAACAAACTGAAAAGAAAAAAAAAACATGCCTGTAAAGCACATTTATATTTTTGTATTAAGTTTTGCACTGAAATGTAAAAAAAAAGGTGAATTTAATGTAAAACTGGTAATGGTAAAATGAAAATGGTAATTTAATACATTTTAATATAATATAGATTGCAACATTTGCTTATGGGCAATGATCAGTCGGGTTTTAAATTTATTTATTTATTTATTTGTTGTATTGTATTGTATTGTAGTAAATTTAACTTAAAAAATAAAAACAAATGTAAATTAAATTTGTAAATGTTTTTGTTTAATTATTTGAAAATTTAATACATTTTAATATAATGTACAGTAGTTGGATATAATGCAGCATTTACTTTACAAAGCATTTACTTTTCATTTTACTCTTCATCATTAATGATTGATTTGATTTAGATCTTTGGCCGATTGTGCCATATTGTGCCATGAGGAAGGGGAACAAAACAAAGAAGCATGACATTGAAACATTTATTATTTTTGTTGTATTTATTTATTTTTGTTTGTTTTATTTTTGCATTGAAATATATAATAATATAAAATATAATTTAATTTGAAACATAATTCAGACATATTAAAAATGTATTTATTTATTTTTAATTATTTGTAAAATGTTAAATTTAATTGATTTAATATAATATAGTTGGATATAATGCAGTATTCACTTTTAACCCATGATCATAGATTTTTGGCATGTCACAAGAATAGGGGGAAAATGAACAAAACGCCTTTGATGCATATATATATATATATATATATATATATATATATATATATATATATATATATATATATATATATATATATATGTGTGTGTGTGTGTGTGTGTGTATATATATATATATATATATATATATATATATACACATGTATATGTATACAATAAAAATTATTTTTTATTTTATTTTTTATAAAAACATTTTACAATTTTTTTTGCATGAAATGAAAAAGCAACAACAATAATATAAACATTTTAAAAATATATATTTTAATATACTTGGATATAATGCAGCATTTACTTTTGGACCGTGATCAGTCACGTTTTATTTTTGGCCCTTCGCATTGAAGCTTTCAGGGACCTCTGGTGTATTGCATGAGCTTTTTGGATGCATTTGGTCAATTTTATTTTGGAGTTTTGGATAACACCTCACTTGAAGCTGTTTGTCATGTGTTTTAATGCATTACACTTTCTAGTTGTAACAGTGAATAGATACGTGTTATAACTCTGGATACAGATTATTTTTTTTATTTTTTTTGTGAGAGCACACAATGCATTATAAGTTGCATTAATTAATGCATTGAAATACTTTTGTAATGCATTATATATAAAGGCTGTAAGTGTTGCACTTACTAACTTGGCTCTAACTAACAATAACTGCATTGAAATCAATTATGCATCAGGTTTCACGTGTGCTTCAGTCTGTTCCTATAATGCACAGGATCGCTGCTTATGTAGAGCGTTTCAAATGAGGTTTTATTGGAGTTAAGGTGCTGGTTATGTAGCCGATAGACGGCTCTAAGAGCTGTAAGAGCGTCTCGCAGTCACCTCACCTGCTTAATTTGATTGGTCAGGTAAGATGAGATGCTGTAATGTCCACCTTCACAGAGACTCCATTAACCAGAAGCAGTTAGCATGAGCTTTTGACCGGAATAATTCACGTAACGCAATTATCGAGCTCTCGCGCCTGATCAGATTTGCTCCCTGCCGGTTAATAAAGTCGTTTCTCAGCAGCAGCAGCAGCAGCGTTCAGATTGAGTTTTGCATGTTTGCTTTGGCATTTAGTCATGATGTGCTCTTTTGTTCAGGCTGTCGTTTGCTTCCTGCGAGGGACGCGCGTGATTTGTGTGTCTTTTGTCTTGTGAATGTTTCAGATGAGTCAGTTGAATAAGACAGAATAATGACATGAGTCATCGCTGCATCGATTCAGACGACAGTCAGAGAAATCACCAATAATCATCATCATCATCACAGATCATTAGTGCTCTATTCACACCGTCAAACAGGTAGAAACAATATACGTCTGATTTGAGTTGTTCAGCTGCCCATTCAACACGTTTATAATAGTTTTCATAGTCATTTTATTTTAATGCTTTCAATCAGTTTAATTCTAGTCAGTTGGAGCAATGGATGTTTTTTGGTTTGTTTATAAGATGTTGTTTAAAGCAAGACACTACAGGCAAAACTTAGTTTTATTCATATCTATATTCGGTAGGTTTTTACTGAGGGTTTGTTCATATATAATTCCCCTGCTAATTATAAACATTTTATTTTAATTCTTTCAAGTTTTTAATTTTAGTCCTTTGCATGAGCATTTTGGTTTTAGGTTTCATATCATGGATGCATTTCTATTGCATTTTACATTTTATGTTTTAGTTTGCAAATAACTCTTAAGATGTTTTGCTCAACCTTCTTCTGAGTGCTTAAGATCTAAAGAAGGTATTGCATGACAGTGCAACCATCAACATTTTCTTTTGTCTTTTGCAAATAAACTATAGTTTTAAACCAGATCCGTGTTAATTTAACATTTGTGACCCTGAACCACAGAAGCAGTCATAAGCAGCACAGGTATATTTGTAGCAATAGCCAACAATACATTGTATGGGTCAAAATTATTGATTTTTCTTTTATGCCAAAAATCATTAGAATATTAAGTGAAGATCATGTTCCATTAATATATTTTATAAATTTCCTACTGTAAATATATCAAAACTTCATTTTTGATTAGTAATATGCATTGCTAAGAACTTCATTTGGACAACTTTAAAGGTGATTTTCTCAGTATTTACATTTTTTTGCACCCTCAGATTCCAGATTGTCACATAGTTGTATCTCAGCCAAATATTGTCCGATCCTAACAAACCATACATCAATGGAGAGATTATTTATTCAGCTTTCAGATGATGTATAAATCTCAATTTCGAGATTGACCCTTATGACTGGTTTTGTTGTCCAGGGTCACATTTGCTATCTGAGACGTCACACAGACTCAGTTATTTAATTTTTTCTAAATTTTGAAACATCATGTTCCCACAAAAATATTAGGCAGCAAAAATGTTTTCCATCATTAATAATTGAGCGCTAATAATAATAATGGATCACCAAATCAGTATATTACAATGATTTCTGAAGGATCGTGTGACACTGAAGACTGGAGTAATGATGCTGAAAATACAGCTGCGCATCACAGAAATAAATTACACTTTACCTATATATTCAAATAGAAAAAAACTTATTTGAAATTGTAATAATATTTCACAATTTATACTGTATTTTGATCAAATGAAGTCTTGCAGTCTTGGAGAGCATAATAATTTTTTTCTAAAAACATAAAACCTTTTGACTGGTAGTTTTCCCTCTTAGTTTTAATATAAAATATTATCCCAGCTATTCAGTCACCTGTTGATGATTTTAACAGTAAAAAATCCTTTTAAAGCTTAGACCCGTTCGCACACATTACACTGGTCATCAGTGTCCGCAGCGCTCAAGACTTTGGGACGCTGGCCATCTATAGCAGCTGGTCGTGGCTGAAGTCAAGGCGATGCGTTTCCTGCATCCCATATGTTTTTCGCAGGGCTTGCCGTGTTCGCGCTCCTCTGAGTGATGGCACAAATCCCATTCATATTTTTATCTCAGCTCTCGCCTCACTGCCATCATCCAGCATTAACCTGGATAATTTGGTCATTGCTGCATGAATGCATTTAATATTCATGCATTTGGTGGATGCATTTATCCAGAGAGATTTACAGTGCGTTTGAGGTATACCTTTATTATAGCCGGATGGTGTGCCATGGGTTTACTTTGCAATGGTAGAAATGTTAATTTGTACTGCTTACAGTCACTTAGATCTGAGACAGATGAGTAAACATGGAGTAATGTCAGTAATGCAGAGCGGGGTGTGTCCCAAACGAATCAAGATGAAAAAAAAATGAAATTTTAGACTTCCGTAACATGCTGACGTTTTATGCTAGTGGAAAGAAAAAAAACATCCAGAATACACATTTAGGTGTTTATTTCATCGCACTTTATCTATTTGCACCTGTAGATTACATATCTTTAGAGGCCACTTACATAAAGCCATAAACCAGAATTTACAGTTCCTTTCCTATCTATCTTCTGAAGACTTTTACTGAGGGGTTTATGTATCATTCGGACTAAAATATGAAACATTTTATTCCTAAAAACATGGTGAAAAATGTATTTTTTCTAGCTGTTGACAGTGTTTTCTGAGTTATAGAGGCATAATAGAGAAATTTAAAGTTCTCTTTAAAAACCTTTATTCTGTCAACAGAATCTAATGAATTTCAAACCTGCTTTATCCAGATTTATGCAAATTACTGCATAAATAACTACATATTTGATTAGATAATGTCTAATTTGCAGTGTCATTTAAGTATCAAAATATTTGAATCCATTTTCATTTTGAAATTTTAGTAATGTTTGCATGTTTTTGAAATTTAGTAGTAGTTTTTTTTTTTTTCATTTTTAGTTAACTATTTAAACAAAGCATTTCACTAACCCTGTTATAGAAAACATTTGTCTTAATGTACTTTGATCAAATTGGGAAAATATGATATCTATTTGTAATTTTTAACCATAAAACTATTTGAACCATATAATTTTCACCTGTCTTGCTTTAATGTAGCAAAGTAATGTTGCAACTTGTTAGATTAATACAGAATTCAGCTGAGCATCATAGGTGTGTGTGTGTGTGTGTATCCACTATTTTACAAAGACTTGCTTGACTTTTGAATACAAACATTTAGTGCAAAAGATTTTGGTCAAATCACCCACTGCTTTTCATCAATGCATGCATTTATTTGGGAACTGAACCCTTGACCTTAGTGTTGCACCATCCTAGATTTATTAAACAAAGACCTGTTCGTGAACTAATGGCCTTTTACAGATTTGTTGTAGCTGCATTAGTATCATCTCATGCAGCGCACACATGACCTCTCGCGCTCTCACCGTGGCTTGAAAGATTAATTGTAGCCCTTCGCGGTGCGCTGGAACATGTGTCGAGAATGATGGCGCTTCCTCGCCGCCTCCTCCAGCCCACGGCTTTAATTAGCTAACGACGTGCACAGAGCTCACGCTTCACAGACCAACAAATGCAAGATGATATAAAGAGTGAGCAATAGCTGAGCAACTAGCGGCGATTAGATTAGTGAAACGCGAGAAGATGTGATGTAAAGGCCATTTGCTGGTTACCTGAGCGGAACGTGGAAACATAATGCTATTAAATTCACAATAACATCTTATGCTGAGTGATAAAATACAGATAATTGGATACCGAGCTCCACATAAAGACCATAGGCTGTGTTTTGTTCAGAGGCAGACCATGACGGGAAGCTTTTTTAGCACTGATGCAAGAAAATGAAGAGGTAAAGACATAGTACATTAGGTGTGTAAATCATGCTTTGTGTTTTACTTCACACACACCTGCAGAAGTTCGGACATGTAGTTTTGCACAAGTATGCATCTCATAAACTAATGCATAGTGTTTCCAGACAAGCTTTATTGCTGTTATTCATAAACAATACACTAAATGTGCACTAACTAATTAACTGGGACTGCTTCTGCTACGCATAAGCAAAAATGAATGTCCTCCTAAAATGATTCAAACGTGAATTAAAGGCAAAATTAATAAATATTATACATATTTCCACTATTTTTGTCTATGAAATATCATGTTTTGCAGTTATTAAAAATATAAAAATAAGACATTTGCATTAATACTAATGTACTGTAAAAGAAAATGATTCACACTATATTATTTAAAGTAAATAAGAAATATATTGCAGCAATACTAAAGTACTGTAAAATGAAAAAAAAAAAACATTCAATTTGACTAAAACATGGTTTTTGCTGTTATTAAAAATAAATAAAATAAGAAATATTTCAACATTGCTAATGTACTGTAAATTAAAAAAGTATGACTAAAATATTGAATAATTAGTAAGACTATAAAATATGATTTTTAAAATTTTTAATGAAATTTCTGTATTAATACTATTGTACTTGGTAGGTAGGTATGTATGTATGTATGTATTTTTTACAACTGTAAAATTACGATACTAATAATCATGTCTTAATTTCTTAATTCTTCATTCATTTTCATTCACATTAAACCAAGCTTTTATTTTGGCGGTTTGCCTCAAATGCATATATGCACTGCATGTTTGAGAGTGATGCGTGGCACTGTTTATTTGCATGCTCATTTAATACAATCACAGCTTTCATGTTATGACTGTCGCATCAGTTTGTTATGACTGTCAACCATACTTAGAAATATGAGAGCGTTCAGACAGCATCTCTCCATTTTTCGAGTAGTCTGTGCCTTTGCATCCAGTTTTTCTCTTCTCAGATGATATGCCGTGTTGAAGTGTGTGGTGACTCAACTGTACCAGCCGACAGTTTTGAATGATTACAGTGTGTAACTGGGTCATCAACATTTGCAGCAGTTTCTTCACTTGTAGCACTTTCTCCCATCAACCTTTTGTACTAGAAAGTCATTGTTCACCTCCCACTAAATTACGGTTCCCGGGAGCTTTGAGAACTGTGACAGCCGCAGCATAGATGTTCCCGTGGAGGCCGATCATTTCCACAGCTTTTATTGTGTTCAGTTCCACTGTGTTGTGTCTTAATGGAGAATGTCAAACCTCACGTCTCACATGTTGCTGTTATGAACGAGGTCAGTCAGAGTTGTGTAATCTGGACACCTGAGGAAAACAAGTGTGTAAAGATGGAAACTGCAAGCTTTCTGCATACTGTATCTTACATGCTGTATCAGAAGTCATTTTCTAAGGCCTCTAAATTATCAACATCAATCATCAACTTCGTGTCTTTTTGCTGTCAAATCTTTACTGATTTTTATCAAGTAAATGTAAGAATAACTTTAATCTTTCCAGATGAACACTTACTGGACTGAAGCAGCTCTGCTTTACCCGATTCTCCATGAATCATTTTTTTGAAAAATCAGTGAGTCTCAAATCTGATCATCAATCTCTCAATCATCATTGGATTGCATTTCATTGTATGTTTTGAGCATAGGAGATATAGAGTGATGGCTAATTTATATCATTTTATGTGAGTAGCTGCTATACTGTCATAAAGATCTCATTGATTTACATTAAAAGCATCAGAATTTCATCAGTTTTTGTCCATATAAATATCAGAATCTGCACCAAATTGAATATTTTTGTTCAGTTTGAGTGTCTGAGTAAATTCAAGTTGTTTTTTTCCCCTCCATATTCTGACTATGTCAGGCTAGGTGAGCCATAAAAGACTGAAGGTCTTGTTGAAATATATAGCTGAGTATTGTCAGCATAACAATGAAAACTAATTCCATATTTTCTGATAAAATTACCAAGAGGCAACATGTTTATTGAAAATAGCAGAGGGCCTAAGACCGATCCTTGTGGCACTCCATACGTTAATTGAGTTGATTCCCCATTTAAATAAACAAAGTGGTAACAGTCATGCAGGTAGGATCTAAATCATCTTAAAGCCTGTCCCTGAATGCCCATATAGATTTATAATTGATCTATGAGTATGTCATGAGCTATAGTGTCGAAGACTACATCTATAGTGTGGATCGAATAATGATACTCAACAAAAAGACATGCACAAACTTATGTGTTTTATAGAGATAACGAGAAAGTATAAAGGTTCTATAAACCATTCCATTTCAAAAATGATATTTTTTGTATGTTTATATTTCGTATGTCAGGCTGTACAGGGTTAAGGCAGTCAGTTTTGAGTACATGTTAACATTGAACTAATTTGATCTTTATCCTCATCTGTCTTTCAGTCACCTCTCGCAGTCAAGTTCTTTGGAGGAAGTGCGTGTTGATGTGGATAAGTTTGTCCCTCCTGCACCACGAAAGGTGGAAATGAGACGCGACCCGGTGCTTGGCTTCGGCTTCGTGGCGGGCAGCGAGAAACCAGTGGTGGTTCGATCGGTTACTCCAGGTATCCCAGCTGACCAAGACTGGTTCTTCTGCATGTATTCATACAATTGAGTCATTTCATACAACATTAGTGTGACTAAAAAACTAGTCGGGAAGCTTAAGTCTCTTCTGCTCGCCAAAGCTGCATTTATTTGAACAGTCACAGAGTCCTTCAGAAATACTGTCACTTTTGACCAATTTAATGCATCCTTGCTGAATAAAAGTATTGATGTCTTAAAAACAAACAAACTGACCCTTACCCCAAGCTATTGATCTATAGTGTGTAAAGACAAGAGAGGATGATAGGAAACTTAAGGGCCAAATGAAAAGTGCATTATCGTGGTGCATGATGTTCATTGTTTTAGAAAAATGCATATAATATAAACACAAATGTGATGTGTGCGTGTGTGATGAATGTGCAGGAGGGCCTTCAGAAGGGAAGCTGATCCCAGGAGATGAAATAGTGATGATAAATGAAGAGGCTGTGAGTTCGGCTCCACGGGAACGAGTCATTGACCTGGTCAGGTACTGAACTCCATCAACCGGTTACTGTGTCGTTACGTGCTGACAGACGAGCAGTTTCTGTCTACAATAACTGTATATACTGTGGTCCCAAAACGAGTATGAACACCTGAGTCAGATGTCTGAATGTCGTTGTATTAGATCAGGGTTTTGCAAACAATCCCTGATTCCATCTAGAGAATTTCATAATCTTAATGTCTTTTTTCCATTATTTTTGGCAGATGTTGTAAGGAGTCCATCATCCTGACCGTGGTGCAGCCGTACCCTGTAAGTCTACATATTGACTATGTTTTGCACGTTAGTTTGGCAGTATTTTGGCTAATTTGAGACTGTGGTTAAATTCTGCAAAGTCCACAAACTCAATGGAGAAAACACTAATAAAATTTCTGCAGATCAGTGTTACTTTAGTTATTTTATGTTGTTTTATCAGTAATATACTATACTATACTATACTATACTATACTATACTATTCTTGAATTTTTATATTTGTCACTAATAAAAGTGACAAATACAAGCAAAACTATTTATAATTTTTAAAAAAAAATGTTTATGTAGTTTTTATTCATTTGTATTAGTTTTAATAATTTTAAGTATTTAAACTTAAACTTTTTATTTCAGCTGTTTGCCAAGGCACCATTTTTGTTTAGTTTTCTTGTGTTTTTGTCATTTTTATTGTTTATTTTGGTCCATTTTTATTTATTAGTTTTAATTATTTTAATACTTAAACTTGTTTTATTTCAACTAGAGGCCAAGGCACCATTTTTGTTTTGTGTAATTTTGTCTGTGTAATTTTGTATTTTTTTTTATTTTTTTTTTATATATTAGTTTAAATTAATTATTTTAGTACTTCAACTTATTTCAGCTACCAGATGGATAGATAACTTCTGTTAACATTTATTTTATGTCAAGGAACAAAACTATTTCTTTTTTTATGGTTTTAGTTGACGTTAATAACCCTGCTGCGGATTCCATCTGGATCTGCTTATTAGTTTCTGGCTGAGCTCTCAGGCAGAAGATAATGACTCGATAGCATTGATATTCAGTAATTTCTCTGCTTTTGTTCCTCTGTTATTCCCATCCAGTCGCCCAAATCTGCCTTCATCAGTGCAGCTAAAAAGGCCAAGTTGAAATCCAATCCGGTCAAAGTGCGCTTTGCTGAAGAAGTCATTATTAACGGACAAGTACCTGTAAGTGAAAAATGACACGTTTTGCTTAAAAAGCATGATATATATATATATTACAGTGTTTACAGCTGTTTTAAAGGGTTTATTTTAAGTTTAAAGATCTAAATTGTGTTTTGCAACCCATTTTACTTTCATAATCTGACATCTCTGAGAGGAACCGGATATTCAGGGAGAAGCACTGTAGGGTTTGATTATAATCATCTGAGATTGATTGGATTGTGAAAAGTGGACGTTATGCACCAGAATAGAGTCATGTGATTAGAATAAGAGGATTGATGTCGTCAGCCGGGAAGTGATTTTAGCTGTGGAGCAAATTATTGCATTGTGATGAAAGATTATGAAGATGCACGTTACATAAATCAGTGTTCATTCGCATACTGTATGTCTTAATTAGTGGCACAACAAGAGGTTAATGATTAAAAATATGCAGCCGCATGTGTTTTGTGCTGATATCATCACAAGGATGTGAATCACTGACAGATCAGCGAACAGATAAAAGCCAGTTTAGTTGTGTTATTCATGCAGCTCAGAGATATTAGAAACATGATGGTGTGTTTTGATCCGCAGGAGACTGTGAAGGATAATTCTCTGCTCTTCATGCCAAACGTCTTGAAGGTGTATCTGGAAAACGGACAAACAAAGTCATTTAAGTTTGACTGCAACACCTCCATTAAGGTATTTTAGCATTGCAGTATTGACAAATTACCCCCGATGCACAACATCAGCAAAAATACCGCTGTGCATACAATAAATATGATGCAATAAAATATTATTGTAGCAAGCAAAATTTATTAAGAAATTAACACTATCATTTATCAAGGATGCATTAAATGCATGAAAAGTGACAGTAAAGACGTTTTTAATGTTACAAAAGATTTCTATTTCAGATAAATGCTGTTCTTTTGAACTTTCTATTCATCTGTGAATCCTGAAAAATATACACACAAAAATATTGTGCAGCACAACTGTTTTCAACATTGATAATAATCAGAAATGTTTCTTGAGCAGCAAATCAGTATATTATTATGATTTCTGAAGATCATGTGACGCTGAAGACTGCAGGAATGATGCTGAAAATACAGCTGCACATCACAGAAATAAATTACATTCTAAAAGATATTCAAATAGATATTTTTTTTTAATTCTAATAATATTTAAATTAAATTTTTGATCAAATAAATGCAGCCTTGGTGAGCCCCAAAAAATCTTACCGAGCTCAAACCTTTAAATAGTAGTGTATTTTATGCAATATTAATTTGAAAGTAAACCAAACATATTTGAAAACCGAAAACTGACAAGTGTAATATTACACAACTATACAAAATGTACAAATGTGTACACTTATGTACGAAAGCAAATATTAATTTTAAAATTAATTACTCTGACTTGCTTGTAATCTGACTGTTACACTTTAAAATGATCATAATCAGATTACAGTTACTTTATGGGTTGCGCGACTACATATCCAAACAATGGCAGTAAATTATTCATAATTTATTGATTCTCTGTAATTCCTCTTTTCTCTACTCCAGTCTGGGAAACACTGATGTAATGTGATATTTAATGCACTTCATGTTGTTGAAAACAAAGAATGGAATATACATTGTACACAACAATCCCATTTAAATCTGTGATAAACAAGTTAGTACTTTAAAAGTGATTAAAAAGTAGTCAGAATACATTACCTAAAATGAGTAACCTAATAGATTGTTACTATCTACAGTTTTCATCATGCAATTTTGTAATCAGTAATGGACTACAATATCCAAGTAATCTACCCAGCGCTGTATATAATATAAAATGCTTATTTATTAAATCATTTCTAATGACGTTAGCACTATGTCACGTGTTGGCGGTGTTGAACATGAATAACAGAGATGTTCTTCTGTTTGAAAGGATGTTATTCTGACCCTGCAAGAGAAGCTGTCTATTAAAAGCATTGAGCACTTCTCTCTGATGCTGGAGCACAAGATGGAAGGATCTGCAACAAAGCTAATGCTTCTGCACGAGCAGGAGATGCTAACGCAGGTTTGTTGTGCTGGAGAATGAGTCGCTACTGAATCTGAGCGACACACAAAAAGAAATGATGCTGAATCTATGATGAGAGAATAGATAGACAGAGCACAGAGAAATATGATCATGATTTCCTGATTGTTTATTTTTTTTTAGGTGACCCAAAGGCCGGGCTCACATAAGATGAAGTGCTTTTTCCGAATCAGTTTCCTTCCAAAAGATCCGGTGGATCTTCTGAGGAGAGACGCTGTGGCGTTCGATTACCTCTACGTTCAGGTAACACGTCTGTGACGTTCAGCTCAGTTTATAGACGTTAGTTTTCAGTCTTTTCTCATTCTCTTCCTCAGAAAAGATCTCTATATTGTTCAGCCTGATGTATCAGAAACCTATAATGAATTTCTTTCACAGTTTGTTTGTTTATCAGGTTCACATTCCTCATGTTAGTGCTTCATTAACTTCATCCAATGTTTGTGTAATTGTAATACAAAATAATCAGCATATGCATGTAAAATTGCTACTGTAAATAGTAAGGGAAGATGTATCACTTTAAAAGTGTATATATTGTTTACAATATAGTTGGCGTTAATGCAGTATAAACAGTGAAGCTAAATGTTGTTTGTTGTCCAGCCCTACTTGGGATTAATATTCAAGGAATAGTTCACCCGAAAATGAAAATGTGCTGAAAATGTACTTGCTTTCAGGTCTATCCAAGATTAGGATGAGTTTGTTTCTTCATCAGATTTGGAGAAATGTGTCTCTGCATCAGTGTCTCAGCAATGGATGCTCTGCAGTGAATGGGTGCCGTCAGAATGAGAGTCCAAACAGCTGATAAAAACATCACAATAATCCACATCACTCCAGTGCATGAGTTAATATATTGAGAAGACAAAAGCTGAAACAAATCCATCACGAAGACTTTTTTTAACTAAAATACGAGTCCATAATCCATAATAACGCTTCCTCCAGTGAAAAAGAATCAGGAGAGAAATCTGTACAGATCAAGTACGGTTTACAAGCCAAAACAGTCCACTGGTGTGGATTATTGTGATGTTTTTATCAGCTGTTTGGACTCTCATTCTGACGGCACCCATTCACTGCAGAGCATCCATTGCTGAGACACTGATGCAATGCTACATTTCTCCACCAAACTGATGAAGAAATACACTTATCCACATCTTGAATGAGCTGAAGGTGAATGAATCTTCATCAGATTTTCATTTTTGGCTGAACTGTTCCTTACAGTATGTCACATCTGAGAGAAAGGTTATGTGTGCTAAAGCACACTGTGTGTTAATTCTGGTTCTCTGCTCGTCTGAATGCAGAGCTGTAAGGATGTGGTGCAGGAGCGTTTCGGCTCTGAGCTCAAGTACGACACGGCGCTTCGCCTGGCTGCTCTTCAGATGTACATCCTGACGCTCAGCACCAAACAAACGCAGAAAGTCTCCCTGAAATACATCGAGTGAGTGTTCAACATTTATGTCTGTGCTCAAAATTATTAGAGTAGTACAGACAACTATTAAAATTGTATGGAGTTGATTTTTTTTTTTTTTCTGTGGAACACAAAAAAATTAATTTAGTCTTCATGCAGCTTTTATTTTTCTGCAGTGACTGTCGAACTCTCTAAAGGAAAAAAAAATTAGTAGTCCATATGCACTAACAGGCATTACAGAAATGTATTTTACTTGTCAAGCACTTAAATTAAATTTTAGTCTGTTCCATGCAAAAAAAAAAAAAAACTATCATATAACTTCATATAAGTAGACTTAGAAGTCAAGGTTATTATTTATTATAAATGTTATTGTACTTGAAATGAAATAAAATAAATGTTAACAGGAATAAAATACTGTAAAAATGATTTTATTTCAGCTAGTTGAATTTCTTATTTTATTGTTGAATATTTCTTATTTTAATGTAATTTAACTTGTGCTAAAATAACTAAAGCTGAAATAAAAAAAATACTAAACTATATGAACATAAACTAATAAAAATGACAAAAGCACAAAACAATTAAAAGTAATTAATAAAAACTAAATTACAAAACAATTAATAAAAATTAATAAAATGTAATGAAAATGAAAACAGAATTTTTTTTTTCTGGTGCTTTTTGGTCTTTTATGGAGAGAAACTTTCAGTGGAAAAAAAAAGAAAAAGGTTTTTCTCTCAGAAATTTACGGAAGAGGATTAGGGCCAAGCAATAATAAAAAATAAAACCACCTCGAGATTAAACTCATTAAATTTCGAGGAAAATTACAAGTGATAAAGAAAAAGCACTTTCAGTATCTAGGAGTGCTTTAAGTATCGAAAGTTTACATGTAATCATAGTTATGTTTTTTTCTTTTTTCCTCAGCATTATTGCTGTTTGATTATCACTGATGAGATCATAGACACTGGCAGCTTTAATAGACTGAATTCACATTAATGCACACATCTATTTCCACATGATGTTTTGTCCTGTTCTGAAAACATAACTGAATGTGTTTACATCAAATTTTGTATCATAAAAGTAGATGCAAGTGCGTTTAACCGCAGTCTCGAGCTTCAGGACAAACAAACACAAAGTGCACGCGAAAGTCTGTCAGTACGTGAGTTCAGTGCATCATACTGAATTCCAAACGGCAGAAATGAAAGCATATCTAAAGTAAAAGACTAAAAAAACAGCGAGTGGAAGCACACACTGCTGTCGAGCAATGCACACGTCTCACAGCGCATACTCTGAAGCCCGCCGCGTTTGTCTGGAGCGCACACACATTTAATGAGTTTATTCTCAACATTTTATCTCGACTTTTTCTTGAAATTTAACGACTTTAATCTCGAGATGGTTTTATTTTTTTATTATTACTTGGCCCTAATCCTCTTCCGTAGAAATTGTTAGTAAAGTCCACAAATAATTTTAAAAGATGGCAAGTAAAACGGAGTTAGATGTGAAATTCTGAAGTACACACAAGACTGATAGTATTTTCTTGAAAAAAATGCACTCCAATAATCTTTATTTTACAACTTTGACAAATATTTTTCCCATTTTATGGACAGCAGAAGGTCAAATGTTCTTCCTAACCTTCTCAATTTGTTTCAGCAAATAAAGAAAATGATTTGGGTTTGTAAAAAGTTTCAGGTGGCGGTTCCTTTAAATGAGAAGAAAAGATGAAAGGTGTTTGACTGTTGCGAAGAGTGTTTGAATTCAGCGTGAAAGCTCTTGTTTCCCGCCGTGTCTTTATAGAAAAGAGTGGGGTCTGGCGCAGTTTCTGCCGTCAGCGGTTCTGTCCAGCATGAAAGAGAAGAACATCAAGAAAGCGCTCACACACATCCTGAAAACCAACCAGAACCTGGTGCCTCCAGGCAAAAAGGTAAAGAAACTTTCACAGCTTGATGTACGTATGAAAAGTGCAATTAAAATCGATCTTTTCAGCTGCCTTTGAAAATCCAGATTTTTCAATGCATAATATAATAGCTTTAGGAGCACCAGTGAAATTTCACGAGCTATCACAGCAAAGACTAATACTGTATGTTGAATGTAACACTTTTATTTAAACATTTTTGGCATATACAAGCATATATAGACTTGTAGTTAAATATATACGTTATATTTATATATTGCTTTTAAACTTTTAGCTTGTATAAGCATATATGTATGTATGTGCATGTTATAATTTGTAATGTTATTTATATGTAGTAATTTTTATTTATATTAACAAGTCAGTTGTAATGTGTGTGTATGCATTTTATTTTTAATTTTCTGCTTATATACAGTATCATTGAATATGCTAAAAAATGTATTTTGTATTATTTTCTTTAGAATATATGTGAGCTATAAGCATATACAATATTACATTAAATTAAAGCAATGATTAAGATGTCATAAACAATCAGATATAATGTAGTGCATTATATTTATGTTATAGTGCATTGCACTTTAGTATTATGATAAAGCATCTTGTGAGCACAGACTGTCTTTGCAAATAAACCTTGTTTTTCCCAGAGGCACATATTCAAAAAGAAGAAGAAAGAGTGCTCTATTTCTGTGATTTACACTTTCTGTTCCCTAACTCTGCTGGGATTTGTGCTGTGTTGAAGCTGACGGCGTTGCAGGCGAAGGTCCACTACCTGAAATATCTGAGTGATCTCAGGCTGTACGGAGGACAAGTGTTCAAGTCCACGCTGGTCGTAAGTGCACAGACACACATTCACAGAGTCATTACTTCAGCTGCTGAGGCCTTTCAATGAGATCCAGAGTTTAAAGCTTCAGGTGTATTTCAGAATAAACCATTTAAATTTCATAGCATATGTGGGTTTTTTTTCTTCTAGTTTTGCTGCCATTTCTATTTTTTTAAAGAAAATTATTTTAATTTTTTTTTTTTTTTTTCAAATTAAATAAAATGTTCTTGTCAGAAAATAATTTGTAGTTTAAGTAGTTTAACTAGTTTCTAGTTTCTAATTTTAGATTTGCTGTTATTTCTGTTTTGTAATGAAAATATGATTTCTAATCATTTTATTTTTGTTAAATATAAAACTATAAACAAATCAAGGATTCACAATATATTTTAATTTTTTAGCATGTGAACTATTTTAAAATTATGCTGTTTTGTTTTGCAAAGAGAACTTGATTTCAAATGATTTTATAATTATTTTTTTGTTAAATAATTGTAATATAAACAAATCAATCATTCACACTATATTTTCATTTTCTAGCATGTGAGGTTGGGATTTTTTTTTTTTTTTTAGTTTTGCAGTTCTATTATTTTATTTAGTAAAGAAACATTTCTATTTCTAATGATTTATAATAATTTTCTTGTTAAAAAAAATATCAAAAATCAAAAATAATTCCACTGTATTTTCATTTCCTAGCATGATTTCTATATAGGTTTCTGTATCTTTTTTTATTAATTTTAAGTTTTGCTACTATTTCTGTTCAGTAAAGAGAACTTTATTTCTAATGACTTTATTTTGTTAAAAAAAATGCATATTCTATTTGCCATATTTAACTAAAGAAGTTGACAGATCAAGGATAAATATTTTTTACTGAGCACTGTGCAAACATTTTAGATTTCACATTAACATATATTCCCCTCTGTTATAAAATGCATAGTATTCATGTAAATATATAGTTTTAGTACATATAGTCTGAAGGCTGTATTTGTGATCTGACAGCAAGGAGAGAAACACACGGAGGTGACTCTGCTGGTGGGGCCGCGCTACGGCATCAGTCACGTCATCAACACCAAAACCAACCTGGTGGCGCTGCTGGCCGACTTTAGCCACGTCAACCGCATCGAAATGTACACGGAGGACGAAAGGAACGTGCGAGTGGAGCTTCATGTCCTGGATGTTAAGGTGCGATGGATAAAAACATCATTTGTTTTCAGAAAGCATTTAGTTTTATATTTTTCCATCTAATGCGATAACATTCAAATATTTTAAGTGCATTACCACAGTTGAATTGCATAATAGCATTGAGGACAACATCCCTTTTATTTTGCATCCCTTTCATCCAGTTATTCATTAATAATTCATATTAACAATTACATGCGTCACTTTATAAAACGTCAGTATGCAATATGTTAAGTTTGCTACATTGCTTTGCGTGTGTGAACTAAAACAATATTGCATGGCAGATTATTTAGACTATTAATATTGATAAATTTAAACAATTTATTCACTATTTACCACATGCATTACTACAGTATTAATGACTATTAATACTACAGAATATAGTATTAATACTACAGAATATAATGTTTGCTTTGCAAACATGAACTAAAAACTGCATTACATGACAGATTATTTTGATTATTAATAAATCATTGATCATTTAATACCAGTTATTGACGATTTGCCACATGCATTACACCAGTTGTATAAATTATTAAAGACACATAACAATTCAACATGCCTTTTATTTAATGCTTATTGTGAAATTGCGAATTAATAATTCATATTTACAGACATTTGAATGCTTCATTTTATAAAACAGATAGTTAAGTCAATAAATGCATATTGAAAATATAAATTATTTATCAATGAAAACTATTTATTGACTATTTACCACATGCATTTCACCAATTGTATACAATATAAAGGACACATAACAATTCAACATCCTTTTTATCCAATGCTTATTATGAAAACATGAATTAATAATTGATTGATAGTTAATCATTTGATAAAACGGATAATTAAGGCAAAGAATACAATAGAAAATATAAATGCACTATAATAGGTTTGCTACATTGCTGTGCAAACATGTTAAAATTACCTAGCTGATTATTTTTATTATTAATAAATTATTGAAAAATACTATTTACTGACTGTTTACCACATGCATTACACCAGTTGTATATACGGTAACACATAGTTCAACATCCCTTTCATCCAGTGCTTATAAAAAAAAAAACTGACACATGCATGCTTCATTTTATAAAACATAAGACAATACATGCAGTACGTTAAGTTTGCTACATTGCTTTACAAGCATGAACTAAAAACTGTTAATATTAATGAATGTAAATATTGATTGAAAAACAGTTTTTGCAGATGCTACCGTAAAATCATTTAAATTGTGCAGCCTCCCATAGCTTAATGCTGTATTTACTGATTATTTATGCATTTCTTCTGCAAAATATTTCTTCCTGTAGCCCATCACACTTATAATGGAATCCAGTGACGCTATGAACCTGGCCTGTTTGACTGCTGGTTATTACAGGCTGCTGGTCGATTCACGGAGGTCCATCTTCAACATGGCGAACAACAGTAACACTGCAGGTAAGAGCATGCACATGAACTAAACAATAGAACAATTCATTTGTCTGCTTGATATAGTTGCCTGTTTTTTTTTTTTTTAAGGCAGTGGTTCTCAACTCAATTTAGCATCAGCAAACCTTTATTTGTTATAACAAATTATGTAATAAAAATACAACTGTTCATTATTAAGTTATGCTAGTCTTAATTAAAATTAAAATAATATTAACATATACCTTTGGTTTTAATAATGCATTAGTAAATGTTAAAATTAACATCAATTAAGAAGAATAAATGCTAACTAATGTTAACAAATGAAAAGTTATTGTTATATTTAAAAAAATCTAAATTAATTAACATGCAAGATGCAAACTCAAATCATTATTCTTTTTACACTTCAATAACTAGTGTTTTTACTGAACAACACACAGTTCTTGAAACTTCTGTAATCACAAAATCAACCATGATTCAATTAATTTAATATACTATATCAACACTTCTGGTGTTTGTTAATGAAGAGTTTGAAAAGAACCAACTTTGTCATAATTACAATATTACATCGGACAGTGGGGGTCATTTGAATCAAAAAGTTTAAGAATCCCCTTATTTAAATTGTTTTGTTGTGAATATGATTCTTTAATAACATGCTGACACTGGCATCTTCTCCTTTTTTGTTTACGTCTAAGGACAAGACTCAAGGGTCAAGCACAACTACCAAGCAATCGACTGGAATTACGGTTCCTGCAGTGCATGTGACGAGCCCCACCCCGAATACGCCATCTGTGGGCGAAGAGAGTTTGATATTTCCCCCACTGTCTCCGAAATGCACCAGTTGCAGCATCGCATGCATGGGGACGAGAAAGCTGAGCGGGCGAGCAGAGCAAGCCACATGCATCCTCAGCCCTACTTCAGTGTCCCAAAAGGCAAACCTCAAGAGTCGCCCAGAAGCGCCAAGGTGTCCTTTATATTCGGTGATCCTCCGCTGGACTCTGTGAACCCTCAGAACTTGGGATACCAAAGACTGATGGAGGACATCCCAGAAGTGCTGGAGGAGCACCGGTACATGTATGCGCAACAGAAGGACTACAAGCCGCTGGAAGCGTCCCTGGAGGTCGACGGCTTCCAGTACGGTTCCCACATGGTCTACGGCGATGCTAAGATCTTCGGTACAACGGAAGGCATCGAGGAGCCTTTGCTGCGCGATATTTGCTACGCCGAGACGACGGATGACGCCGAGGACGACGACGACATTAGTTGCGAGGAGGACATGATGATGATGATGGGGGAGATGAAGGACAAGGCGAACTCTCTCCTGTCACTCTCGGAATCTAGCGACGACATTATTGACCTCACTTCGCTTCCGCCGCCACCAGAGGGCGACGACGAGGAGGACAGCGACGACCTGTTGCAGTCTCTAAACTTGGCGATAGCCGCTCCACCGCCAGGGTTCAGGGATAGCTCAGATGAAGACGACCACCAAGAGCGAAAAGGCTTAAAAAACGACATCCCTGTGTCACTGATCGATTCGGTTCCGACGCAAGTGGCCGGTGGGACCGAGGAAGTGTTCAATGACGCTGTTGTCTCCACATTACAAGCTCTGGAGGCCTTGGCGGCCTCCGAGGAACAGTCTCATCCACAATCGGACAATAGTTCAGGTTCTTACACTATTGTAACGTTTATTCATTGACGTTGACCTTCCAGCCATTCCTTTATTTTGGTTTTGTTTCTCCGTATTCCATTGTCTTCAATGCAAACCCCATGTATTGTGTGTGCATTTGTTTTATTAGAAATGTAATTGTGATCTCATTATGATTTGTGGTTCATTTTTGTTCATGTATTTCATTATTTATGTTCTTATTTGTTGCATTTCATAGCCTTCAACGTTTTGTACAAATAAACTATTTTAAAGTATACGTGTGTATGGTGTGATGGCTAAAATGTTTGTCTCTTTGTGACACACAGGTGTAGAAATATCTCGGTCCTTTAGCCCCGAGTCCTCTTCTGATTCTGGGAATGAGACAAATTCATCCGAAATGACGGAGAGTTCAGAGCTGGCCGCAGCTCAGAAACTCTCCGAAAACTCTCTGAAAATGTTAGTAGCCACAGCTGAAGGGTACCAAACTCTAGCAGAAGAGGAGACTGAGTTTCGACTGGTGCCGTGTGAGGTCCGGGCGTCTCTAGACGACTCCCAGTCTGCCGCGGTTGCCACTCTCCGTTCGGACCACTTCGAGATGGAGCCAGAAACAATGGAAACCAAGTCGTTGACGGACTACTTCAACAAAATGCACAGGGACGTGATGATGGGAATGCCGCAGGGGAAGATCGAGGAGCAAGATGGCGGGATGAAATTGAGCGCCCAAGCGGAAGCCCGTCAGATGAACATCACAGAATCAGAGGATCTTGTTGGGATGTACAACAATTTCAATGGACGAGATTCCCAGCGTTCAGGTCCCTTTGACTTGGAAAGGATGTCTTATGCGTTTCAAGAAAGCAATCAAAGATTGCATATGATTCTGAATAATAAATCTGAAGAGCACATTTACTCTGAGGTAGTTGGCGACGGCGGTCCGTCGCATGCAGACAGGGTAACGCAAAAAGTTAGTTTGAAGGACTCGATAGACTTGAACACAAGTTCTCCCGCCAAAGAACAATTTATGATTGAACGAGCCCGGAATGAACATCAACAGAGCAAGGCAGCTTCATCCGAACAAGAAGTGACACGGTTATACGAGTACCACTTGTCCAAAAGGATGTCGTCTTTACAGAGCGAGGGAATTCATTCCCTCCAGAGTTCCCAGTGTTCGTCCATCGATGCCGGCTGCAGTACGGGAAGCAGTAGCTGCGTGACGCCAATGGACTCTCCTCTGTGCACGGTGGATAGCGTCCATCTGCATGGAGAGTCCTCTCTGAAAGGTCTCGGATATCCAAATCAGAACGTAGATGGAACGTTTTTGCGGAAGCACCACGGACAGGCTGGCCAAGAGTCAGGCCGAGAGGGATGCCAAAGGTTGCCCAAGATCAGAGAAACTACAGGTACTGCAAGCTTGAAAGTTTAACTTGTCAAATGTGATATTCAACTAACCTAATTACACCGTTATCTGTTCATTTTTGCTATGTAGAAACTGAAAAGCTTGACCATGTGGAGACTCACATTGTTGGTCAGCATCTGAATCATCAACAATCAGCAAGTTAAGGGTTTTTGTAGCCCTCGTTTTGATTCAAACTGAAGCTAACATAATTCGATTAATTGTCTTATATAGTGTTGGGGAAGCTTCCCTAAAACTAGCCTTTCAAGCTGATCATACAGTGCTTGTAAAAAGTATTCACACCCCTTGGCTATTTACAACATGGAATCTAGGATTTGATCAACTCAAATAATATCCTTTCATATCAAAGTAAAACCTATTTATTTGTAAACATGTATAACAGTTATTAAACAATTTGCGTAAGTATAAACTTTTGCATGGTAAAAATACAGTTCCACTGAAATATGACACTACTTAATCATGAAACCGTATTTGAAATGAATATGAATGAATAAATAAATACTCGTACAAAGAGAGCACAAATTACATTATTTAGGTTAGGTTTGTGTTGAAGAGCCATTAAAAAGAGATCTATTGAAATAATGTCACCTCTCTTGAAATGTAAACCAGTCTAAATGTCAAAGTTATCATATACTGTATGTCTAAAGAATCGAAGTTTGTCAGGTAAAACAAGAGCTTATTGATACAATTCAGTCCGATATTTTATTCCATCCATTACTCCTGGTTGGAGGCTTCCGTAAATATTTTGTTTATGAATAGTTGTTTCAACTAAATTTACAGGTGCAATGGAAAAACATTTAGTAGCGCATACAGTGAGTTGTAACTTCGTACTCCGTAGTCAAAACTAGGGTAAGTTGTAACTTGCACCCAGATGGTGCAACTGGCCCCTAAACACTTGACCACTAAAGGACATAAATGTTGTTGTTTTGAAGTCTTTCCTGTGTATCTTTGGCTTTGTGTTTGGGGTCTTGCTGGAAATCTGATTCTCCTTGAGTTCCAGGTGTCTTGCTGACTCCTATATTTTGCTGCATTCATTTGGCCCTCCAGCCTCAAAACCTTCAAAGGATCCTCACAGCATGATTCACTGTGGATATGGTGTATTTCTGGTTATACATTAAAATGTTGTTTAGTCTGATAGGTTAGTCTTCTGGCATATCTGTATCCGAGATATTGCATGACGTTTTTAACACTAGCTTCTCTTCAGCGGCAGTGGCAGTTATTATTTGCACAGTCTGGAGCTTGTAACATCGGTCTCTCAGTGTCCTCCCTCATTCGTCTCCTCGTCGCACGATGACGCACAGTTTGAGGACGCCCTGCTCTTGGTGCATTTACTGCTGTGTCATATTTTCCCATTTCTTAATTATCGATTTAACTGCTACTCCAAGGGAAGCTCAATGACATGGAAATCCCTGCCTGGTGCTTTTCAATTACTGTTTCATAGAGCTGCGTGGAGGTTTTTTTTCTTCGTGGTCTTCCACAGTGCTGACTCATATATGCTACAATCAATTGAAAGTCCTTGAGTACACAAAAGCTATTTAACATACAATAAAAAGGTTGCACCAATGATGAAATCTGACGTTATATTAAAAGGGTGTGAATACTTATGCTAATTATTGTAGATTACTTGCATAGAGATTTTTTCTGTTGACCAAATTATGTACTTTGATTCAGTAAAGTAAAACAACAAAAATGAAAAAGTTCAAGGGGATGTCAATACTATTTATAAGCATTGTCATTTAACTTAAAAGTAGATAAACTGCAGATAAAGGGTAGTTCGGCAAAACGTAAAATTGTCATTTACTACTTTCAAGAATGTTGGTAACCAAACAGTTGCTGTTAGCCATTGACTTTCGTAGTATGGAAAAAAATACTAAGTCAATGCCCGTATTCTTCAAAATCTTTTCTTTTGTGTTCAACAGAGGAAAGGAATTCTAAATGTTTTGGAACAACATGAGGATGGGTAAATGATGGCAATTTTAATTTTTGGGTGAACTCTCCCTTCCGCTACCATTTTAAAATGTAGTTAGCTACACTTTTAGTTAGTAATGAAAAGTAGCTAACTACATTTAAGGGTGCAGTGGTTTTGAAAATAGCTGTGCAGATGAATTAAAATGATGTTTAATATTGATTAAAAGTGAAACCATTCATTCCTCAGAATCAGTGTGCTGTAATTCTGCTAAAAAAAAAAAATAAGATTGCAATTCTATACAGTAGGGGTGGGCGATACGAGCTAAAATTCATATCACGATATTTTCCACTGTCCAGACGATATAGATATTATATCGCGATTATGAGAAGAAGAAAAAAATGGAATCACATTTTTGTAGACCCAGGCCCATGATTTCAAGATCTAAGGCCCATTTTTCAGATTCATTCATATTAACCCCCTGCCCCCAATTCATTATTTATATTTTTCTTCCTATATTTCAAGCATTGTGAACAGTGATCTTGCGCTGCCTGCTACAGTATTTCCTCTCTTTGTGTCTGTGTTCTGCGTCTCTGTCCGTTTACAGACTTAGTAATATTACCACACAAATTACATTTTGGGAAATTATTGCAATCCAGTTTGTGTGCAACCCGTCAGATTTTCCTACCAGGGCTTACTGCGCATGCACACATCAATGTTGCGTCTTTTTTCTCATGCTGAACAACAATATTTAATATATCTGCATTACTGTATGGGTAGGTTTAGGTTAGGTGTAGACATGAATAAAACACAATCTATTAGGTAGAAAAAAATATTTATTGTTCGTTATTGATTTATGTCCAATCAAGCTGGGCATCTCTCTCTCTCTCTGATGAAGCAGTTTGTCCATCCAATGAAATCCACGAATATATAACGGTATCCACGGTATAGCAAATCCATATCATAACACCGGTAGTCACGTTAATACCGGTGTAGAGCCCACCCCTACTATACAGTACCATTAGTGGCGCAGACATGGACCACTTCACCTTCAAATCAGGAATTACTGTTTTGCAGATTTTAAGTTTTAGGATGTAATTAGAATTTCCTGATTTGGAACATTAAGCCTTGTGTAGAACGTTTCCGAAGTATCCTGCCCAGGCTTATCATTGACGTCATTCATTTCAGTCATTACCTTATCATGCTGAATCAGGATGAGCAGGAACTTTGAGGGGATTTCAGATATCCCGAAGCATGAAATTATGAGACTGAATACTGGCCGACTAATATGTCCCTCTCTTTTTCCTCCCCCAGTGTAGCATGCAGCAGATGGAGATAAAACGGAAGAATCGTCGTCTTCTCTCACAATATGTTCATATTCATCCATAGCACAGTTTCCTATGTGCCAAACCAGAGGTGATCGGAGGTCTTGAATGCTTCCCTGTTTATTCTTGCACTTGGCCTCAAATGACCCCCGCTCTGGTTGCCTCAGGGAGGCAGAAAAGGAATCTTAATAAGACAACTATTGGCTCAGGGAGCATTGACACTTTTTATGGAAACTGGTCGTAATCACCCAATCAACCCTTCAAAGAGCCGATTACAACACTGTCATTCCCAAAGTCAACATGAAACCCAAAACCCATTTGGCTTCCATTAATGCGATGTATCCGCCAGAACTGGATTTGAAAAGTTGTGCCAGAATGGTTGGAGGGAAGGAGCTGGAATGAGGAAGAAAGTAAATGGGATAACATTTAGATTTCTTGTTGACTTTAATCTTCTGAAATGGAAGCGAATGACAGATGGTTTGACGTTACAGAAGTCAGCACAGAAAACAAGTTTAAGACAACAAGCATTGGAACAAGGCAAGTCCATCTCCTGATTCCTTTGGACGACACACAATCCAGGCAAAAGAACTGTGCATTGCTCTGAGAAATTCTTGCACTGGTCACTTAATATGTCTCTTTTAGCCACATTCTCTAAGACTGCATGTGCGGATTTTTTGTTAAGCAGCAAAAGGACATTTCGAAGCGCTAGTTGGAGCGATTCGGGAAGTCACTTTATTTACTTTGCGTGGAAGCTTCGGAAAGAGATTTTTTGATGACCAAAGCAAAACTTCATTTGCATTCGGTACGCTGTTATTTGGTTGCAGCAATGGCCATATGTCGAAAATCACTGCTTTTATTTAGCCATAGTAAAGCCATATGATATCACGCATACTGTACGTTTGTCATGAAGATCGAGATAATCCGGCCATTGCGATCCACTGTGATAACAGTGCTTGTGTATATTTTGTGTAATATGTAAAATGAAAAGGAAGTATTCTACAATACATAGAATTTTTAAAAGACAATATATATATATATATATATATATATATATATATATATCACAGCACCTGATAGACGCATCTGTTTTGTTCCATGTGTTTATTTTAGTCTTCATACGAGAAGAGCTTCACATTCAAAAATAAGATCAATTTAAGCCACTATATGATCTGTAAACTGTAATTCTGTTCTCAAATTGCACCGTTTCATTTGCTGTTCTTATTTGACTGGCTAATGCATACATTTACTTAAACAATTTAAAGTCAACATGAAGCGTCGTTCTCAATCCATTTTAACTACTTTCATCTGATGTATTTCCCAGTGTAATGTCTTCAAGAAAAGAGTAGGACAGAATTTTATCCATGATTTGCTGGAGAGAGTGTTTGATAAATCGTTTTTGAGGTGAAGTTACCACACTTTGCTGAAATATTATTAAATTTTTTTTTTTTTATTATTTATTTAGAATAACCTGCACTTAAGAATTGTTCACAGTAAGACCAGGAAAGTAATTTAAGAAAGTAAATAGGTCCATTTTGATTTCATGTTGACTTTAAATAATAATCGTAATGTATTTTATTTGAATCATCTTCATTAAATATTTCAGCTTGAAAACTGTGATCTCGTGCTGTCTTTCTTTTCTTAGCGAGTCATTTTATTTCCTGTCTTATGCCAGTAATTAATTTATAAATAGCATGTGAATTACATTGTTTGAAATGTTCTTCCTCTTTCTATTCACACATTTTTCTGCCTGTACTTGTGTGCTGAAGAAGCAACTGTTATGTTGGGCAGAGAGCATATTTTTGATCATTTCAATAACTGAAGTGCTTCACTTTTTCTGGTTTTGCTTTCATTTATGAGGAAATCATAGCAGAACTTGAACAAACCCCTGGCATTGTTTTGCTTAAGCTGTAGTACAGAAACTCGTCCCTTGAGATAAAGGATGAAAGTAATGATGTTCCTCTTTATGGTGGTGTTTCAGTGACAATATTGTTCTAATAACATATAATTCATCCATTATACATCATACACATGTAAGATAACAATGCTGATAGGTTGTAGTTTGGTAATATAATCACTTTGCAGAATTACAAGAAAAAAGATTCAGAACAACTTTGTTTTCAAGGGGAAGTTACGTTTAAATATACCCACTCTCACTTTTGTTTGTAATTTTTTACAACATTGGGGGGGGGGGTTAACATTGGTCAATAACACCTGTTCTTCAAGTAGCACAGGGTGTGCAACTTGAAAAACAGCAAAAGTACCGCACAACAAGTCACGAACGTCAAAAAAGAACCCCAGGTCTGATGATGATGGTGAGTAATTGAATGTTTATTTCATTTACAGTATTCATCTCTTTCATATTATTATGTCTCAAAACAAAGATGCTCTGAGGTAGTTACTGAAAGTGAGTTTTTTCTTAATATGCAGCTAATGCATTCATAAAATGTTAGTTTATTTCCTGAATGATTGAAAATTTTTATTAAAATGTAAACTTTTTTGTGCACTGATTTGGGGGAATATATATGTAGTGGAGTTACTGTAAACATGTAAAATGTGTTAAACAGGGTTATGTAAAGATCTGTCATTTTTCAAGCTAATGTCATAAATCTGAATCCAGCTAAATGTAATTTAACACAGATGGAGCTCGTAATATCATCGTAATCATTATGCATTGCTACAGCTCACAAAAAAAAAAAAATAAAACATACTTTATACATGGTACCTTTTCAAAATGTAATATGTACCATTTAGGTACAAATATGCACAATTTAGGGGTACACAAGATACAAATGTATATATTTTTGAATATATACAGCTATTTGCCTTGTTTGCCTTTTTTCTGAGAGTGCATAATGAGCAGAAATGTGTAAAGTTTGTGAATGACAATTAGCCTACTGTATGTAGACTCATGAGTCTATTGTTTTATCATTATTCTACGTTTTTAACACACACTATCTTCCTCTGTCAGATGACAGAGAAGACATTCACCGTCTTTGCTGGTCTCATCATCTCTTTGCTGAATGCAGCCGAGTGGTACCCCAAAAGTCTGAAGTGTGACGTTTCTCTGGTTAGTAACGGGAGCGAGGTCACCGTCAACTGCACTGAACGAGAACTAACCGAAATACCTTTGGGAATCCCAACGAATACCACCAACCTGACCCTAACGATCAACCACATACCCCATATTACGAATGATTCTTTTCACAAACTGCAGAACATCACTGAGATCGACCTGCGCTGCAACTGCGTACCAATCAAGGTCGGACCCAAAGACCGCGTCTGCACCCAGAGCTTGACGATTGACAACGGCACCTTCTGGAAGCTAAAGAACCTCAAGTCGCTTTATTTGGATGGCAACCAACTGTCCAGCATACCCAAGGGCCTTCCTCCCAACATAGTGCTTCTGAGTCTCGAGGTCAATAGCATTTATTCAATCCTTAAGGAGAATCTGACAGAACTGACGAATATCCAAACACTGTATCTCGGCCAGAACTGCTACTTCCGGAACCCGTGCAACACATCATATTATATTGAAAAGGATGCATTTGTGCAGCTTGACAAGATGACTTTGCTTTCTCTGAAGTCTAACAACTTGTCCTACATCCCCCACCAACTACCATCCAGCCTGAAAGAGCTGTACCTGTACAACAACAACATTCAGACAATAACTGAGATGGACTTTCACAACCTGACGGAGCTGGAGATACTGGACTTGAGTGGGAATTGTCCACGTTGTTATAATGCACCTTTCCCATGCGTTCCATGCCCAAATAATGCTCCCCTTCAGATACATCCAAACTCCTTCAAGACCCTGAAGAACCTAAAGACTCTTCGGCTTCATAGTAATTCTTTAACACACATCCCTTTGGAGTGGTTTCAAAACCTGACTCAACTTAGTCTTCTAGACCTCTCCAGCAACTTTTTGGCTAAAGAGATAACATGCACCTCCTTTCCTTCGTTGTTGCCAAATCTGGAAGAGTTGGATCTGTCTTTCAATTACGAGCTCCAGGTGTATCCTACATCCCTCAACCTTTCAAGATCATTCCATCACCTTAAATCTCTGAAGGTCCTAAGAATCAGAGGGTATGTTTTTCAAGAACTCAAGCAGGAAGACATCCAACCGTTGGCTAATTTGAACAAACTGGAGCTCATTGATCTCGGCACAAACTTCATAAAGATAGCACATCTCAGCGTCCTGAGGAACCTGAAAAGCTTCAAAATCATCAACTTGTCCGACAACAAAATCTCAATGCCTTCTCAAGGAGAAACTTTGCTTTCTAACCACAGAGAAAACCATTACAGTTCTCCAATGTCGCAAGGTGCACAGTACCACAATGGAGAAGTGAAGGATATGCACTATTTCCTTTATGACGAATATGCACGCAGCTGCAAATACAAGGACAAGGAACTCTGGATTTCAAGTCCTTTCAACAACGAATGTAGTTCCTTTGGAAAAACGTTGGATATTAGTAGGAATAACATATTTTTCCTTCATTCCAGATTTCTGGATTTTGAAGAGCTGAATTGTTTAAATCTCTCTGGGAACGCCATGAGCCAGAGTTTGAACGGTTCTGAGTTTGTCCAGTTGAAGAATTTACAATATCTAGACTTTTCGGACAATCGTCTGGATTTGATGTTCTCTTCGGCATTTCAGGAACTGAGCAGCCTGGTGGTTCTGGATATTAGCCGTAACAGCCATTACTTCGTGGCTGAGGGTTTAACTCACATGCTGAATTTTACAAAGAACCTGGGTAAGCTGAACAAATTAATCATGAACGATAATCAAATCTCGACATCTACCAACACGGAAATGGAGAGTTTTTCTCTGGAGCATTTGGAGTTTAAAGGCAACCGTCTTGATATGTTGTGGAGAGACGGAGACACAAGGTATGCCAACTACTTTAAGAAACTTTTGGCCTTGAAGTCTCTTGATATCTCTCGCAACAACCTAAACTTCATCCCACTAGACGTTTTTGAAGGTCTTCCAGACACCCTCACAGAGCTGTACATCACTGACAACCGCTTAAAGTCATTTCATTGGGAGGGCCTTGTGTACCTTAAAAACCTAAAACTGTTGGACCTCAGTGGGAATCACCTGACAGATGTTCCTGCATGCTTGTCTAACTATACAAAATCAATCCAAACTCTGGTTCTACACAAGAACAACATTGTAAAACTGACTCCCAATTTTCTCAAGGATGCATTCAGCCTCAAGGTCCTGGATCTCAGTTACAATCGCATCCAGTTCATCGATGAGTCGAGTTTCCCGGGAAAATGTTATAGACCAGTTGCAGACCCTTTACTTGAACAACAACCGGTTTGTGTGCTCCTGCAATGCCACGTGGTTTGTCCGATGGATCAACAGGACATCTGTGAACATCCCGCGCCTCGCAATGGACGTCACCTGCGCTTCACCAAGTGCCCAAAAAGGTCAAAGTGTGATTTTCCTCAACATCCAGGCCTGCCAACACAACTCCCTATCCATCATCCTCTGCATTTTACTGACATCAGTGATTCTCAGTATCCTCACGCTCACCATCTCCAGCCATCTCTTTCTTTGGGATGTTTGGTACATCTACCACTTCTGCTTGGCCAAACTCAAGGGATACCGTCGGCTTTCCTCCAACAGCACTGTCTACGATGCCTTTGTTGTCTACGATACGACTGATCCAGCCGTTCACGAGTGGGTCATGCAAGAGCTTCGCGTTCAACTGGAAGACAAGGGTGACTCGAGGATGCAACTCTGTTTGGAAGAGCGGGATTGGGTTCCTGGATGTCCCCTCATTGAAAACCTTTCCCAAAGCATACAGCTGAGTAAACGCACTGTTTTCATTCTGACTGGACGATACATCAAGAGCGGCAGCTTCAGGACAGCATTTTATTTGGCCCACCAGCGACTCATGGATGAAAGGAATGATGTTATCGTACTGATATTCTTGGAGAAAATACCTTGTCATTCCAAGTACCTCAAACTGAGGAAGAGGTTGTATAAAAAATCAGTTCTCGAGTGGCCGAGGAACCCTCAAGCGCAAAGGTACTTCTGGTTCAGTCTCAGAAGTGTTATGGCAACTGAGAGTCAGCAATACAACACACTCTTCCAGGAAACTCTGTGATTGGGACACACTCCATGGACTCGCTGACACATCTGAAGCGTTAAAGCTTTATTTCTGCATTTGAAAGCTTCTTCCTCAAAACCATCTTTAATTTAATGTTGGTAGACTTTGTTTTATTGTCCATATAACTACAAATAAAAATAGCAATGGATTTTATTGCATGCACTTTCATTCTTTCATGACTTGATTGTGCTTCATTTAAAACAGCATTTTGCTTATTATTTTATTATGTATACAGGTTTTATATATATATAAAAAATAATAATAATGTTTTACAAATACTTTATTTTATTGATCATTTTACAGTTTTTATTATTATCATTAGTATTATTATTATTCTAAATACATACTCATAGCAGTGTTATTTTATTATCATTACAATACCATTATAGCTTATTAATACTTTGAATTAGCATTTATTTTTAGGTCCTGTTTTAATTTTAATTTTAAAGTTTTAATTTTGTCTGATTTCGTCTTTATTTTTTAACGTTTATATAGTTTTACATTATTTGAGGTTTAGCTTATTATTTTAGTAGTATGTAGTAGCAGTTTATGCTAATTTAAGTAATTTTATGCTTACTGTAAATCCTTACAGTCATTTCACCAATCAGGATGCTAACCATGTTTTGTTGTTGTTGTAATGTTGGTTTTAAATGTCCAGGTCAAATTATTGTAGTTTTTATTAATCCTGTCCAAACTAAAATTCCATCATTATATTTTAGAAATTGCTGTTTTTCTGGAACAAAGGATTTTCAAATCTCATGCTAACAAATCAATGTACAGTATTAAGTATATTTCAGTTTATTAAAAAATGAAACACTGCGAGGCATCTGCTTTTCCCCTGGTCTCCAAAGACGTGTTACCCAGGGTCCTCGTGGGACCGGTGTGAAAGTGATTAAAAGAGAAACCACAGCAGCGTGTCATTGCCTTAAATATGAGGTAACGAAACAAAAACTGTATATTCTTAGATATATATTTTATGATATACGTAGCCTTGATCTATGGGTAAAATAACAATTTCACTTCTTTATAATGTCACAAAAACAGAGAATATATGTGCATGTGTTAATGAAGGTAAAAAGAGTTATATAGTTAAATTATACAGTGCCCTAAATAATAAGAATTGAATTTTCAGTAGCACCTGAAGCCTTAAAATATAATTAATTATAAAAGTGTTTTAATGCATTAATTTTGCCTTGTAATGCACCCTGTAATGCACTGAATGATCTCATGAATAATTGCAACCACAGTTTTAAAGCCTTGTAATACTTATCTATTCATTGTTACACCTTAAAGTATAATGCATTGAAACTTATGACCAGTTTCAAATGTAACAAGGAATCTGCAAATATTATAATGCATTTTAACTTTGGTCAAAACACTTTATGACAAGATATAATTCATTACAATGTACATTATGAATACTTTTTATAATGCATTATGAATGAAGGCTTTGTGTTACTAAATTTTCATCATAATCATATATAGTGGAAATCCCCATTATACAAGTGCATTTTATATGCTATTATACTAGTGTTATTTCACAGAGAATATGCAAATAGGCAATTTGTTGTTCTGCCCAAATCCATAACTTTAGAAAAATGCTGTTTATTAAATTTCAAGTTGTAAAGACAAAGTGTGTAATTTCTGTGTTAGTAGTGTCAACAAACGGAAACGCTATAAATAACAGAAACAAACAGTGACCACAGCGTCAATGTTTCATTTTTATAAGGAAATAAACCTGCAAATGTTTGACTTACAGTGACTCTGCACATTGCAGTGGCATATAGTGATTCTTGATATGGGAAACTGTTCTTACCACTGAAAAAAATCACTTCACCTTTAAAATATGTTTCCATATCTTGAACTACAGATAAATAATGAAGCAAGCTGAGTATATACCTGATGTTGAAAACACTGGGATTGTGTCTTGAAATTAAATTATGATTTGGGGGTATACGGAGAAGGACTCCTCCAGTTTTGATTTCTAAAGAGAGCCCCTGTAACGTTTGTAAATGTGCATGTGATCTGTGACAGACAAGAAGGAACAATGTAGGCAGAACTTCCTCACTTATTCTGGCAACTGACGAAACCACTTTCATCTTTGTGGCTGCACTGATCCACACAGCGACCAGTAAGATGTGACTAATGAAAAAAAAACATAAAACAAACAGCATTAAACAGAAACTGAACCATTTATATTAGTCAGTGGACTGCCAGGTGCCGATCAAAAGCAGCATTTAGAGCTGTTAGTGTTAAAATAATCTTTAACTGTTAAACCAAAACTTCCTGTTTCCTAAATGTAACTGTGTGTGCATTACCAGACGCCGCTTATTTTGGCTCTACGCATTGCATAGCTTGCACCGGGACATTACATAGACATTGCTACCATGGTAAGGAAGTGCACTTCATTCAATTAATGAGCTAATATTTATCTTTTCTATATGGTTATTCATTGTTATATACGATATAAAATTGATTTTTAAAGAGATTTTTTATGGCATTATGGAATGGTTATGAAGACAAATGCATGTCATGCACATAAAAATGCATTGCTTAAATCATTTTGGTATAGTTCACCAAAATGTTTTGTTGATTTTCAATAATAATAATTGCTCAGTTTCACCTTACCACCAATGATAAAATTATACGCCTTACTCTTAGACTTTTGCATATACTGTTCATGGTTACAAAGAAAATTGCATGTCATGCACATAAAAATGTGTTGTTTTAACAAGCTAAAAATGTTTTTGCCACAATTTGTCCTATTGCACCATAATGTTTAACAGCTCTGGGTTTCATACCAAAGGTGATAAAATTAGAAGCCTTGCTTTTAGATTTTGTATGCTGTTCATGATTACAAAGACAATTGCATGTCAAGCTCATAAAAATGCATTGTTTTAGTCATTTTAGTATAATTAATATAATAATAGCTCAGTTTAATTTTCCCATCGGTATTTAAATTAGACACCTTGCTCTTAGACTTTTGCATAAGCTGTTCAGGTTACAAAGACAATTGCATGTCATGCACATAAAATTGTTTTAATAAGCTAAAAATATTTTTGTCACAACTTTGTCATATTGCTCCATGCCGTTTAACAGCTCTGTGTTTCATATCCCACAGGTGATAAAATTAGACATCTGGCTCATTATGACACTGAAGATCACACTAGCCCTTTGTCAAATGGACAGGACGAGTCTGAAGACTCAACCCTGCGATATACATGAAAATATAACCACAATGACAGTTGTGGTCGACTGCCATGGACGTGGACTCAAACAGGTTCCAGCATTCTTACCGAACACAACCTGCCTTGATCTATCTGAGAACAAGATCAAGAACTTAACAGCAGCAGATTTTCAAGACCTGTTGAATCTGACCAATCTAAATCTAAACTGGCTCAATAGGAATAGGGAGGTTCTGTTCGTCGGCAGGGTGTTTTCGAATTTGACCAAGCTACATACACTGGAGCTCAACGGGATCGGTCTAAAGGACGTACCAAAAGATATTCCAAAGAATCTGCGAGAACTAAAGCTGACTGAGAACAAGATCACCTGGTTAAACTCAACATCCTTCAGGCATGTGCAAAATCTGTCACTCATCTACCTTTCGAGAAACTGCTACTACTGGAATCCTTGCTCAAGATATTATCACATAGAAGATGGAAGTTTTTCTGTCCTGACCAGGTTGAAACATCTTACTTTGTCTTACAACAACTTAACTCAAGTCCCCAAAGGATTACCTGTGTCACTGATGACACTTGAGCTTGCTTCAAACAGAATATCGTACGTCGGAGAGCATGATTTCCGAGGACTCGACAATCTGATAAGTCTAAAAATCCAAGGGAACTGCCCACGATGTCACAATGCTCCATATCCATGCATTCCGTGTAAAAATGTTTCCATTGAAATTCATCCACGAGCCTTTGCTGGCCTCGCAAAGCTGCGGATTCTGCACCTCGCTGGGAATTCGATCGAGAAAATCGATCCTACTTGGTTTGCAAATATCTCAAAGCTCGAGGAACTCTACCTCTCGTATAATTTCTTGTTCAAAGCTGTTCAAGATAATGTTTTCTTGAATAATCTGCCACTGCTGACAAAACTCGATCTCTCGTTTAACTACGCTCTCCAGGCTTACCCCAACACAGTTACGCTATCGCCCAGCTTTGCGAACTTAACCTCGCTGAGGACGCTGCACCTTTGTGGTTTGGTTTTTAAAGAAGTCCAAAAAGAGACCTTCAGCTCTCTGTTTGATTTACGAAATCTGTCAGTGTTGAATGTAGGAGTAAACTTCATTGTTCGTGCAAAAGCGGAAATATTTGAAAAATTTCAACATGTGAAACTAATCTATCTTTCAGAAAACAGACTTTACCCAGTGACCGTAAACGGACAGTTGCGTAAAGATGCAGGCGTTGGTTTAAAATCTTCATCCATGATGCCTTCCATGTCAGAACCTTATCCTAAAGGAAATTTGTTTGACGTTCCAAAAAATCTTGTAAAACCAGAGTGCTACGCCACCGGTCGTGTGTTGGATCTCAGCCGAAATAACCTGTTTTTAATTTCTCCTGAACAGTTTAAGTTTTACGGGAACATATCTTGCCTCAACCTCTCCAGAAATGGCTTTCGCCACGGCTCCCAATGGATCTGAATTCACAACTCTCCCAGACCTCAAATATCTGGACTTGTCCTTCAACAAAATTGACCTGGCATACGATTATGCTTTCCGAGAGTTACAGAGTCTTGAGGTGCTAGATCTTAGTTACAACCCGCATTACTTCACCGTGCAAGGTGTGACGCACAATTTGAACTTTCTCAAACATTTGCCCTCTTTGAAAGTGTTAAATATGAGCTCCAATAGCATCTATACATTAACCACCAAAACCATGTCAAGCAAGTCTCTTCAAGAGCTGCAATTCCAGCACAATAGCCTCGGCAAGATGTGGAGGTTAAAAGACAGAACTTACGATAGGCTGTTCAAAGACTTGACCAATCTGACCTATCTTGACATATCCTATAACTACATTGGGAAGATCCCTTTTAGGATTTATAAAAATCTTCCCAGAACCATTCAAAGGTTGCAATTGAGCCACAATCACCTGTCGAACGTTAGTTGGGAAATGTTGAGACAATTCCCTAATCTCCGAGAGCTCATTTTAAGTAACAACAACATCGATAAAATATCTAGTAACTTTTCAAATGATGTTCCTTCTTTGGAGTTCCTTGATCTGCAGTGCAACCGAATATACCAGCTTTCCAGTGGATTCCTCCAGGGAGCGGTAAACCTAGAGAGGCTTGATCTCAGCCACAACCACCTCATAACAATCAACCAATCCACGTTTCCATCTGAACCGAGATTTACCTAAAGACGCTGTCGCTCAATGGCAACCCTTTCCACTGCACATGCAACCTGCTTGAATTCATTCTGTGGATTTACAAGACTAAAGTGAAGCTCCCCAGATTGGTGACTGCAGTGACGTGCGCCATGCCTGAAGAGAGGAAAGGTAAAGCGGTGATAGATTTTGAAATTACAGAATGCATTGATGACCAGCTGGCATTTCTGGCGTACTTCTTCTCCACTTTTTGCATTATATGCACTACTTTTGTGGCCGTCGCAATGCACCTGTTCTACTGGGACGTTTCCTACTTATTCTACTATTTGAAAGCCAGATTTACTGGGTATCAGCAGCTGAGCTCTGACAGCTGCATCTACGATGCTTTCATCACCTACGACACCAAGGACACACAGGTCGAGTCACCTTTATTTTGCATTTTCACAATGCAGATAGTTTCAGAGCACAATAATACACAGGAAAACAACAGAATCAATGATGCAAATTTCATTAAATATAAGACACATTTTAATTTTGATGTAAACCCAACTAACATGAACTGTTCTCGGAACTTTTCAAAAGTTGCTAATTTAATAATTAATTTAAAAATGCTTGCAAAACCAAGAAAAAATGTTTTTAAAACATTTAAAATCTGGACACTCTGAACATTCAGAAATAATATTTTTCATAGCTTAATGATAATGTTACTGAAACATTCCTAGAACATTTTTAAATGTTCTTATCTGGTCTTTAATAATGTTCTCAAATTATTCATGCATCTTTTTACTATTTACTAATTTTCTAAATGTACAACATTCAAGAAGTAGCATTCCAATGTTCTTTTTAAGTTATCAAGTGGAACATTCCCTTAATGTTTTTGCTAACCTTTGCATAAACAAGAAAAAAATGTTTTTGAAATAATTCAAAAATGTCTGAGAACATTCAGAAATAACGTTCTTATAATGTAATGGAAATGTTATCAAAATGTTTTTAGAACATATTTTGTTAGCTGCATGTGTGTCATTATTCAGCTTAGTTCAATAACTCATAAAACGAGTTCAGTCCAGAACTCAGCAGTGTCGTTATTCATCTAGATTCAGTTCAGTGTTGATTCAGTTCAGTTCAATGAGTGTCGATGTTGCAGGTGTCCGACTGGGTGCTCAATCACCTGCGAGTGCAGCTGGAAGAACAAAGCGAGCGATTCCTGCCCATTTGCCTGGAGGAACGGGACTGGATTCCCGGTTCTCCCATTCTGGACAGTCTGACGCAGAGCATCCAGCACAGCCGCAAAACCGTCTTCATCCTGACCGAGCGCTACGTGAACAGCGGCTCCTTCAAGCTGGCCATCTTCCTGGCGCACCAGAGGCTTCTGGAGGACAACGAGGACGTGATCGTGCTGCTGCTGCTGGAGCCCGTGTTGCAGCACTCGCACTTTCTGCGGCTGCGCAGACGGCTCTGCGGGCAGCAGCATCCTGGAGTGGCCGCATTCGCCCTCCGCCGAGGCCTGGTTCTGGCAGTCGCTGCGCAACGCTATACGAGTGGACAACCAGGCCATTTACAGCGACCTCTACAGCAGATATTTCACCACTAAGTAGGAGGAACGATGCATAAACTGGTTTGAGCTATAGAAACAAAATTAATACCATGTTAGTTACAGAAACAGAGCCCTGTGGCAATTTGTGAATTGCATAGATTCAACACATGTAGTAGAAAGCATGAATCTCGATGAAATTATATAGATTTTTGTAGCCGATAAAGTGAAAACAAAGAACAAAAGTAAACAAACTTGCACCAGAAAAATGCTTGTTTGTTGTTTGTTTGTTTGTTTTTTGTGCACATTTAATCTAAAATAATAGGGTACAATGGGGTAAAAGGTGCCTTTGATATTATTTTCCTCTAAACCACTAGATGGCAGAAAAACTTGGCGTAGCACCTTCCAAAACATCCGCTTTTCAAGATGCACGTGCAAATTTGTCTGAACCTTGACGCGATCGCGCTCAGCAGCGCATAGTTGATTCTGTGCGTACTTGATCTAATATTTGATGGTTTTTAAAATGTTGTAGATTTAAGTAGCAAATGAGAATCGCTAAAACTATTGAATATATTTTGAGGCAAATGTCTTCTTTATGATTTTCAGTTTTGTTTAAGATACTTAAAGCAACAGTTTTTAAATAACGAAAGAATATGTAAAAGTATGGTATTTGGGGTAAAAGGTGCCGCCTGCTGTTCTCACAGTAATTAACATGATAATTAATAGATCACTGACTTTTCCATTTGTTGACATGACATGGTTGGATTCAGATGGTAAATATCATATATTATGTTGGGTGTCCATATTAGAGATAATCACCATGTTTAGAATGAAACCATCATATTTAAAAACATGATATTAATCATATAATAAAATATCATTTGTTGTTACTACTGTAAATCTATATTAAATTATTATTGAATCTCCTTCAATGCTTTCAGAATCTTTACTTTTTAAAATGATTTTGTTGCTGTATTTTAAAATGTTTTATATTAACATATTTTAAAGACAGTATATTTATTGAACAATAATTAGTTTTTCTGCAGTCATATACACTTTGGGCGCAGTGAAGAGCACATTTATTTATTTATTTATTTTAGGGTGTGCCTTTAGCCTCATTGTACACTACTAATAATTAGTTTTTATAGCGCCTTTCCAAAATCCATGGTCGCTTAAGTTATGAAAAATAAATAAAAATAGACAAAATAACAAACATCCATAACAGTACAATGCACAGACTGAGAGCTAAAGAGTAATATTCAGAGAAAAATGTTTTAAGAGATTTTTGAAAGAAAATCTAACTTGTAAAATGTTAATGCAATCTGTTGAAACAAAAGTATTTAACATTCAAACCAAACTTTTTATTTTTGCACACAAACACACAGGACATAATTTTCTTGTTAGTCTCTTTTTTTTATTTTTTTTTTACATTTTAATTTCAAATGGAAAGGAGCTGGACTGGACAATCTTTCCGTTGGTCATTCATTTTAATTTGTTTTTTTATTATTATTTTTTTACTTATGTGTATATATATATATGTGTGTGTGTGTGTGTGTGTGTGTGTGTGTGTGTGTGTATTAGTTTTGTTGTCGTTGTTGTTTTTGGGTAATCTAAAACACAAACTCACTTGTAAAATCTTGTGAAATCAAACCATTAAAACAAAAGTCCATTACAAATGTCATTATTTCCCTTTGCACAAACAAGCAAGAGCAACACACAGCACCCATTTGCATATATTTCATCATAAAACATGATGAGAAAGCACAGGGAATTTTCATGTTAGTTATTTTTTTATTGTAAAATTGCTAGATGTTTTTCAGGAGGAAAGGGGCTGCACTATCATGACTACAAGATTAATCCTTTACTCTCACTAATGAATTAGTTTGTTGTATTTCTGACTTTCTGACAAGCAGCATCTGTTTCACTTTTATTTAAAAAAAAAAAACTGGCTATTTCCAGTCATTTTTTATAGCAAAATATATGCATTTGAAATTGAAAGTGAAAAGGAGCAGTACAAGATGAATCCTTCACTCGGTCACTAATAGTTTAATTAGTCTGTTGTATTTTATAGCCTACTTGTTTTCATTTTTTAAAGTTAAGTTAAGTTAAGTTAAGTCGTGACGTATTGTCAAGTATGGTGACCCATACTCGAAATGGTGCTCTGCATTTAACCCATCCAAGTGCACACACACAGCAGTGAGTAGTGAACACACACACACACACACACACAGTGAACACACACCCGGAGCAGTGGGCAGCCTTACAGGTAGAATATCACTTATAAAATCTTGAAAAATGTAAACTCAATCCAATTCAAACCTCTCTGTTCCTCTTTGCAAACACACATTCAATAAAAGAGATCCAAAGAAACATTTAACAAGGAGCATCTGTTTCCTATTTTCATCAGAACATGATGAAAAAGTGCAGCAAATTTTGCAAGGAACTGCTCGAATGTCTCTAAATAGTCTGCTAGCAGCTAACAGGAACTGATCACACACACTTCCTGTTCACAGTCTAGATTGGCTTTCCTTCCCTGACAGCTAAAACACGGTTTCTTTTATAAAGTACATGTCTGGTGTATGGGCCTGCTTAACACAAAACAATACGCTTCATTCATATTCATTCATTCATTCATTCATTTAGAGCCATGAGAGTGTTTAGCATTATTAGCCTGACAAAAGGCAGGAGTTTTGCAGTATTTCCACCAAATAATCAATTTACAGCTCAATTGTTGCTGCATCTGGTTTTGTTGAACTGACTTTACTGGGTAAATATCCAAAAAAAAAAAAAAAAAAAAAGATAATATATTTGTTTGTGATCTTGTGAGTTTTTTTTTGTTTCTTCCGTTTCCCCATGTGTAAAAATATTTATTATAGTAGAAGTATGCCATAAATGTTTGTGCTTGAATTTTGTCCAACAGAAAAATAAAAACTTCTCCGTTAAAAAGAAGTGATTATCTATTTATTTAAAGATGTTGTAGTTGTACTGTGATTGTCCACCAGATGTCGCTGTCGCACAACAGCAGCGTTGCTCTCAGAGGGCGTTCACTTCAGTTCCTCGTGCGTTTTCTCACTGCCTAAATTCTCAAATACATGCATGTTTCCAATGTTTCTTAACTAAAAGCTGTATTCTTGTTATCTAGTTGGTGGGTTTCTAATATTTCTAGGGACTCGGCGAAGTTAGGATGCATCTAACGTTGCGGTGACGTCAGTCACGTGATTTGCATATCTGTGCTTATAAATCCAGTGATTCTGCGCTTTTGCTCTCACTGCTGCATCCGCTGGAGAATAAACCACTTCAACTACAACAAACTCTGGTGAGCACGACAGTCGCTTTTTCCTTTTAGAATGCACGAATATATCGTTACTTATCTTTTAGGTTATAGTCTATCATGTCAATCCGAATGCATTTTTATAATCTCGTTTCGCTTTTACGCATAATTGGCGAAATGCACCACAGTATAAATGCATCCGTTTTACACTCACGACCAGAAAATGTGACACAATTTAAATATCTAGTATGTAAAATGTGATTCTTAGGATATATCTGTCAGAGACAACAGATGAGGTTTCTTTGTAGTTTCTTTGTTCAGGAATGATGAGCTTGATTTAGTTTTTATTCAATGCGCCAAAATGGGAAATATTGCATAAATGCGAGTTGCAAATATGCTCAGATCGTTGCAAAAGCTAAAATGATGTTTTACAGAGAGAAATGTTGATATGAAGTGAAATGTGCGCGAGAATGAGCAGGAAAGGGCGGTGGTTACATACCAAATACTCAAGACTGTGATGCAACACCAGCGTTTCCTTTGACCAGTTATTACAATATCGCATTAAAGCAAGACTTTAGCTTTTTGTTCTTTTTGTTGCATTGCTTTATTATCTTTGAAATGCACATTTAAGTGCATTTTGTTACATTAGGACAGCAAATACTACAGATTTGGGAAACAAAGGATTGGAAAAGCCCATATTGGCTGTGCACTAATATGAATATTAATGTTGAATGCCTCTGTATTAGTCATAAGGCCTTGTGTCTGCGTGCATTTGTCTCTTTGTGTGTGTGTGTGTGTGTGTGTGTGTGTGTGTGTGTGTGTCATCTTTAACAGCAAGCCATTTCCTGTCATTTGATTTCAGACCCACTGCAAACATGTCTGACAAGCCAAATCTCGAGGAGGTGACCAGCTTCGACAAAACCAAGCTGAAGAAAACAGAAACTCAGGAGAAAAATCCTTTGCCGTCTAAAGAAAGTACGATTTCTCACACATTTTCTGAGGCATGCACATAAAACGGTGAAACCCGAGGCTTGACGAATAACACTCTGCTCTTGTCTTTCAGCCATCGAACAGGAGAAACAGGCGGGTTCGTCATGAAACTCGCTCGGCACACTTCTATGCACTGTACATTCCACATTGCCTTCTTTTTCACGTCTTCTCGCTGTTTAACTTTTAATGGAAAAATATGACCTAAGTCGCATTGTGATTGGACAACCAAAAAAATGCAGACGTCTGTACAAGCCCTATGTTTCTGTGCCCACGTACTCCTCTTTTTGTAAAGCGCACCACTGATATTCTCATGAAGTTTGTTGATATGGATGAGGAGGCGGCGGAGCCTGGCGTGAAGCTTCACTGCTTTGAGAAGTGGCGAGGGGGCGGGGCTAGGAGTTTGAGTGACACGTAACAGAGACTCACTCTTGTAACATCTCTTGTGACCTTGGTTGACTTGCTCAAATGCTTTAAAGTCATGCAGTGTTTTTTTTTTTTGTATGTTGACGTCTTGGAATGCACAATTTTTTGTTTTGTAATGCAAATAAAAATCTGTAATATTCAGATGGACATCCTTTTTAAATGTTTGTTCTGTGCTTTTCGCTTTCAGCCGTGTCGGCTTGTCCCTTTAAGGAATTCAACTAATTTGATAAATTTGTTTGTAATTGCTAATTAAAAAAATAATGTCTAGTCTGTTATAGATTTTAGTTTTGAGCATGACCAGAAAAATGTACATTTTAACTAAGAATATTAATTATTTTGTGCTCTTAAATTACAAAAGTTAAGTTTTATATCTAAAAAAAAAAAGTACAAAACTTTTAACTTTAGATAGCAAAACTGACTCCATTATGCAAACCTAAATGTAAAATTTATTTTAGACCTTTCATATACCTTAAAAAAAATAAATGCTTACTTGCCAATTATAATATTTTAGAGCTGAGCTTACATCAACTAAGAATATCTGCCCTTTTTTATTAGTTATTGTGATTTCTAGACCTGGAAATAACTAAAGTACAATTTTCAGGTTTTCCATTACCGTGGGAAGAATATCTACAGCAAAAATTACACCACTTTTAGCTTTAGATAACAAAACTAAATTATACAGACCTATGTGTGAAATTAATTTTAGTCTACTCCTATGCCTTAAAAAAAGAGAACAATTTTTTGCCAATTCTACATTTTAGAGCTGAGCATAACCAGAAAAGAGTAGTTGCATTTTTAAATTAATAATTTTGTGTTTTCGAGGCCTGGAAATTACAAATGTACAATTTTAAGGCTTTACATCTACAAAATAAATAATCAAACATGCCCATTTATGTGTGTACTGTATGTATGAGTGTATTTATTTCCATTTCTGTGGGAACTTCAGAAGTTCATCTACACAAAGTACAGCATTTGTAACTTTAGATAGCAAAACAAACTTGAGTTAGGCCATTAAATAATTAACAAAGACAATCTCAAACTCTTCCTGCAGCTCAGTCTTATCAGTTCTAATCAAATCTTCATAGGATCTCGTCTGTTAAGTGAATGTTGGCCACTATTGACCCACATTGGCATGTTGCGACTTCATCTGACCCATAAAAGAGCCCCGGAGCGAATCTGTTTGAGCTCATGCCAGGACTCGGTCAATAGTCGTCAAGGACAGACGCAATATCTGCTGAACTCTGGAACCGCTGATAGTGGCCAGATCAGTGCACGCTTGCCTGAACACAAACGCTTTCCTTGTGTTTGGAGAGGTTTTCTGAAGATCATTGCACATCATAAAAGATTGAGTGCAAAAACACTTCAACAACTGTACAATATGAACTATAATCTCTTGAATTTATTTACTAACTATTGATGTATCGATGCCTTGAAGATGTATTCATGAGTTACGAGTATATTCAACGAGTGTAACTCGTTACCTACCTAATTAGGTTCAACTCTTGAGGTTTAAATAATTAACAATTTTGATTTATATTTTGTTGGAATGAATTTCACAAAACTGACAAGAACAGTAACAAGAAAGAAATGAATCTGACTTAGAAGCTGTAAAAAAAAAAAAAAAATAATAATAATAATAATAAAAACAGTAACGTTTGCATTATGGCAATCAAGCACATTGTTTCTAAGATGTTTGTAGGTGTTGCTAGGGTTTTCTGGGTGGTTGCTAAGGTGTTCTGTGTGGCCCCTCCTTCAACATCACTCCATGGGATATTTTTAGGTTTATTAATTTTTTTTTTTTTGTCAGTCAGCTAAAAATCAAATAATAATAATATTAATAAATTTAAAGAACATTACAAATATATATATATTTTTTCTTATGACTGTTAACCACATTTTATACCAAAAACAAGAATTTGTTTCTAATGAATAATACATAATTGAAAGTCACATGACATTAGTTAGATTAGGTTGCACTGATGTGCAATTACATATTTAATTTAAAATATATCATTTTTATACTGCCTTAAAATAATTGTATTACAGTGAGTCTAATAAGAATCACAATTGAGAATTATAAATTGCATTAACTGCGTTATAATAGAGATGTGCTAAACTCTCATAATTAATGTTTTAATTATTTTGTCTCAATTGTATAAATGTTAAAATGCAATGAAATTCTAACAGTCCTCAAAATAGTTATTTTTCCCCTTTTGTAAAATGTACTTTTAAGACTATTTATCCATATTTTATCCATATTCATTTCTATTTTTCTTTTGATTTGGTATGAAATGTGAACGTTTTTAAAAGAGATTCAGTCTTTTTGTGATACACAGATTTAATCGTTTTTAAATGAGTTTACATTTTATCAAACCTTTGCATTGTATCTTTAAGCTTCAAATTCAAATTGAGCATAAAGTTGGAAGCAAACGGTAAATATTCCTGCAAGTCTGTTCAAGCAGTATTAGCATCATTAAGCCCTCATTTAAAGTGGATAAGCACTAATCTGGAGCTGTTAATGGTGTTTTAATCTGCCAGATCCAGAATTACCACATCTAATGTTCCTTCAGTTTGCCTTTGGACACTTTTACCTCCATCAGCAACACAAAAGAGCTGGACTATATCTAGCTAAGGCCTGTTGAATTTCTTCTGCGTTACTATGGCATGAAAAAAAGTGATACGATAGAAATACATAAACATCTTGTTGGACTCACCATCTAGGGGACTTTTCACATAGCTCTAAATGTTTATGGTTTATTTTTAGCTTGTGTTTATGATAACAGACACTGATTATAACTCTTGTACTTGCCCTTTTCCAAGCGTTTATGATATCAACAATTAGGACTGTACGTGCTTCATAATACATAAACAAATTCCTCTTCCTCTTTTATTTCTCTTCTTTTCTTTTTCTTTATCCCACTTTATAGGATTCTGTAGCCAAATTGTTATTGATAATGTCTAGACGCTACCATTAAGTTGTTTAGTGATGGTTTGCTTCTGTTTGTGTGTTTTCACTTTTGATTGCAACTTCCTGAAGCAAGATCCACCACTGGTCAACATTAAAATACTGGTTAGATGGTCACTGTTAATTTTTAACGCTAATTCGCTGAGCAAACATTAGACACACCTGACTGGGAGAAACACAGGGTCTGAAGCATTACAAATGATGGTCATGCTATGCCTTTTCTGTCAGCAGTTTCATTGTGATGAGGCTATCAGACATCTGCAGCTTTTTGACAGCATTGAAAGTATTTTAGATGGCATATAGGGAACTATGGAAACCCCTCTCTGCCACTGAATAAATAAAAAATGTATTTTGACTTTTATCTCACAATTCTGACTTTTTTCCCCAGAATTGTGAGATATAAACATGCAAATAAAAATTCTGAATTGCGGTGAAAAAAGACAGAATTACGAGATATAAACTCACAGTGGCAAGAAAAGAAGTCAGAATTGTGAAAAAAAAAAGAAAAAAAAGAATTGAATTATAAACTTGCAATTGTGAGAAAAAGGGATATAAATTAATTTGCGAGAAAGTCAGAATTGCGACTTTATATCCCACAATTCTGACTTCATAACTTGCAATTGCAAGTTTGTATCACGCAATTCTGAGAAAAAGTCCAAATTGTGAGGAAAAAAGTCAAAAGTACAAGATATAAACTCGCAATTGCAAGGAAAAAGTCAGAATTGCAAGACATACACTGAACAAAATTATAAACGCAACACTTTTGTTTTTGCCCCCATTTTTCATGAGCTGAACTCAAAGATCTAAGACTTTTTCTATGTACACAAAAGGCCTATTTCGCTCAAATATTGTTCACAAATCTGTCTAAATCTGTGTTAGTGAGCACTTTGCCGAGATACTCCATCCACCTCACAGGTGTGGCATATCAAGATGCTGATTAGACAGCATGATTATTGCACAGGTGTGCCTTAGGCTGGCCACAATAAAAGGCCACTCTAAAATGTGCAGTTTTACTGTAGTGGGGGGGTCCGGGGGGTCCGAAAACCAGTCAGTATCTGGTGTGACCACCATTTGCCTCACGCAGTGCAACACATCTCCTTTGGCACAGAGTTGATCAGGTTGATGATTGTGGCCTGTGGGATGTTGGTCCACTCCTCTTCGATGACTGTGTGAAGTTGCTGGATATTGGCAGGAACTGGAACACACTGTCGTATACGCCGATCCAGAGCATCCCGAACATGCTCAATGGGTGACACGTCCGGTGAGTGTGCTGGCCGTGCAAGAACTGGGATGTTTTCAGCTTCCAGGAATTGTGTACAGATCCTTGCAACATGGGGCCGTGCATTATCATGCTGCAACATGAGGTGATGAATGGCACAACAATGGGCCTCAGGATCTCGTCACGGTATCTCTGTGCAGTCAAAATGCCATCAATAAAATGCACCTGTGTCCGTAACATACGCCTGCCGATACCATAACCCCACCGCCACCACGGGCCACTCGATCCACAACGTTGACATCAGCAAACCGCTCACCCACACGACGCCATACACGCTGTCTGCCATCTGCCCTGTACAGTGAAAACCGGGATTCATCCGTGAAGAGAACGCCTCTCCAAAGTGCCAGACGCCATCGAATGTGAGCATTTGCCCACTAAAGTCGGTTACGATGACAAACTGCAGTCAGGTCAAGACTCCGATGAGGACGACGAGCATGCAGATGAGCTTCCCTGAGACGGTTTCTGACAGTTTGTGCAGAAATTCTTTGGTTATGCAAACCGATTGTTGCAGCAGCTGTCCGGGTGGCTGGTCTCAGACGATCTTGGAGGTGGTCTGCGGTTGTGAGGCTGGTTGGATGTACTGCCAAATTCTCTGAAATGATGACGGCTTTGATGGTAGAGAAATGAACATTCATTTCACGGGCAACAGCTCTGGTGGACATTCCTGCAGTCAGCATGCCAATTGCACGCTCCCTCAGAACTTGTGACATCTGTGGCATCGTGCTGTGTGATAAAACTGCACATGTTAGAGTGGTCTTTTATTGTGGCCAGCCTGAGGCACACCCGTGCTATAATCATGCTGTCTAATCAGCATCTTGATATGCCACACCTGTGAGGAGGATGGAGTATCTCGGCAAAGGAGAAGTGCTCACTAACACAGATTTAGACAGATTTGTGAACAATATTTGAGAGAAATAGGCCTTTTGTGTACATAGAAAAAGTCTTAGATCTTTGAGTTCAGCTCATGAAAAATGGGGGCAAAAACAAAAGTGTTGCGTTTATAATTTTGTTCAGTGTAAATGTACAATTGCGGGTTTATATCTCGCAATTCTGACTACAACTTGCAATTGCAAGTTTGTATCTCACACAATTCTGAGAAAAGGTCAGAATTGCAAGATATAAACTTGCAATTGCAAGAAAAAAAATCAGTTGCAAGTTTATTTCTCAATTCTGACTTTATTTTTCGCAATTGCGAGTTTATATCTCCCAATTCTGAAAAAAAAAAAATAATAATAATTGTGAGATGTAAACTTTATTCTTCATTCAGCGGCTTATATGGGTTTCCACAGGAAACACTGAGTAAGTGATATCACATTTATACTTTTAAAGAGGCTTTTGGTTGAGAAAGTCTTATGGCTGGTTTGCACTGACTCAACTGTTTATTGAGGCTTTGCAAACCAGTCTTAAAATGAAGGTGATAAAAATGGAAAAAACATGCACATTTTGGCCATTGCAGTGAAAAAATGATTTCATATAATACACAAAGAAGTGAAGAAACGCATGTGAACTCCAGATGCTCTGATCTGATAATGCAGGACATTGGGAGTGTTGTGTGATTGTGGGCACATAATGAGAGCATGTATTGTTTTCATGTATTTATGAGATTGTAAACACTATTAAAGCTGCAGTGTATCATTTCCATGCCACCAAACAGAACTGCAAAGATACACACCAGACTCACACCACTGGCGAAGCTGACATTATACTGGGTTCAAACAGCACTGCGTGATTAAACACTTCACTTTTACCAGCAGCAACAAACTACATTTCTACATTTTCTGCTTATGCATAACAAGACTGCCACAAAAAGTCAGTGTTTTTTGGTGCATTTATAAGTGGTTAAGATGTTCATTGGGGCATCTCTAGATGGTGGCTTGCAAGGTTTTTCTAGGTGGTTTCTATTGTATTGTAGGCCATTTTTAGCCATTGCTGCAGTTTTATATTTTAGGTAGTTTCTAGGATTTTTGTAGGTGTTTCTTGGGCTGTCCAAGTGGTTGCTTGGGTGTAACAAGTGGGACCTCTTTCAATGTGAGTCCACAAGATATTTTTAGACATTTCTTTTCTTGTCAACTAATCAAGTGATATCTCACCTCTGTGATATTGTTGTTAACCACTAGTCATCCAGCATTATTTCTGCATGTTTGTTCATGTTCACACACTGGGCAGGTTTAAATATCGCTGTGTTTTCACACAGCTGGTAACAATAGCTGCATCTGAGAGGAAACCAGTTAAAATAGATGATCTCTGACCTCCTGTAGTTCACTACAGTTCTCATGATGTGTTTCTTCTCTACTGTTAGTAGTGCTGCAGATTTAAAGCATGTTAATCCACATTTGAATTAAAAATCAATGCTTTTATAATCATTCAATCGTCTGAGTGCCAGAGGCTGGACATATAGAAATTTATTTATGCATTTAATTGTCAGCAAGTCCATAAAAATCATCCAAATTGAACTGGTAAATGGTGAGGGCTTAGTGATTTTGAAGCTGATTTAGATATGAACGTCTTTGCTTGGCAAAGAATGAATCTGTTCTTTCACACCAGCAGACGGTCCATAGAAATAGAGCTAACTGAAAGAAATGTGTGTGTTGGCGTTTGAGTGCGTTTGAGTGCGTTTGTATGTGCCAAAAACACACAACAGTCACTGTTATTGTTCCTTACATATTCTCAGACTGTATTCAGTAAATGACTTGCCCTGAAAGAGAGGGGTTGCTGTATATAGTAGTTCTGTTATAAGGGATCTGTTCCAAAACCTAGTGAGCTGTCTACCTAGGGAACATTTCAAGCATCATAAGCGTATTCCCAACGTGTTCCAAAAGAGAACTCTGGTGATTTGTATGATATTCTCCATCAGTCAGAACGCTCCCTTTGAAGGTAGCTCCCTATGTAGGCAGTAGTCAGCAAAGCAGCTCACTAGTTTTTAATAAAGTGTGTGTGTGTGTGTGTGTGTGTGTGTGTGTGTGTGTGTGTGTGTGTGTGTGTGTGTGTGTGGTTTTGAACAAATGTGTCAGCAGAGGAAAGCTAATGCCAGGCACGCTGAGCTGAGTGTGTGTGTGTGCGTGTGTCGTCAGGCACACTGAGCAGTGATTGTGAGCGGTTTTGGCCTGCGGGTGCTGAGCTGCCATCTGCCAGTGTTGTGACGGCTGCTGCTGTAAGAGCAGGCAGACGCGCTCAGATAATACTGATATCTGTGTTGAGCTCATCGCTGACTAAAGGTACGCTCACATTAGCGACATTTCAGCGCAGTTTTGCTGCCAAAAAGGTCCATTGTCTATTGTTAAGAAGCACAGCTCACACGTTGCAGCCACTTTCAAACCCAGCATCTTTCTGTTGTTTGGGTTGACAAATCTGTGTGAACACGGGTGAAATCTGTGTGCTGAAATTTTTCGAAATTTTCCTGAATGTAGAAATGACTAAATTTCGCTGAGCAACAGTAAATGTGGCCATTCCGTAAATTACAGTTCATGTAAAATTCTGTTGTTTTAACAATTAAATAGTATGGAATTTACTAATGTTCAATAAATAGCTATATTTATTAATATTAATAATCATAATGATTTTTGCCAACTAATATAGTTAATTAGTGTAACTCAATGACTGTCCACACTGAACTAGAAAATGCATGATCAAAGTCTATCAGAACTTGATGTTTATTCATACATTAATCATTTATATTCATAGATAACCACATACACTACCATTCAAAAGTTTGAGGTTGGTACGTTTTGTTTTCATAAAGGCTGCATTTATTTGATCAAAATATACTGTAAAAATGGCAAATATTATTACAGTTTAAAATAACTGTTTTCTATGTGAATAAAATTTTAAATACAATTTATTTCTGTGATCAAAGCTGAATTTTAAACATCATTACTGCAGTCTTCAGTGTCACATGATCTTCAGAATTCATTCTAATATACTGATTTGCTGCTCAAGAAACATTTCTGATTATTATCAGTGTTGAAAACAGTTGTGTTGCACAATATTTTTGAGGAAACTGTGATGCAGTTTATTTTTCAGGATTTTTGATGAATACGAAGTTCAGAAGAACATCATTTATTGGAAATAGAGATTTTCTGTAACATTATAAATGTCTTTACTGTAACTTTTGATCAGTTTAATGCGTCTTTGCTGAATCAGTATAGTCAAAATGCAGATAACATTCAGCCTGAAATACAGGAAGAACAGCATGTGCTCATCGAGATACAAACACTCAGGTTTCTATAATGAGGGCCAAGAAAGGAAGTTCCACAGGCTGCAGTCAGCCAGAAGAACTGCAGCTCACGTCAGACATCCAGAAATCTCATTACATGTCACATTTGGATCCAAGAATAAGACAGATCCTAGATCAGAAATTCATGGTCTAACATGAACAAATGCAGCATGTGTCCCTCTTATCTAAAGTGTTTTACTTTACATTAATGCAAGTACACAATGTCTTATAAATGTTATGCAATATATTTAAAATGTATTGCCTTTTATTTTTCTTTATATATCGTTTATTTCCTTTTAATATATATATATATTTTTTTTTTTTTTTTTTTTTTTTCTCTGATTTTCTTAGGCTGTTTAAAATCAGCATTTGCAATATTGTGATTCATCTGTGATTCATTGCTTTGGTTTAATGGATCAGAGCTCTTTCTGAAATCCCTCTGGAGAAAGTGAATGTGACCCAGGACTTCTGAAAAGTGGGCGTCGCAGTTGTGCTATTAACTCAATTGGATTTTGGCCATCTGAAATTAAAATGTAAGTTCACTTTTTTATGTCATCTACAAATGGCTGCTTTTCTTGTTTCCAAATTTGTTTTTCCAATTGATAGTTTTACCATTTTAGATAACTTTAAGCTGTTGGTCTTTTTAAAGCGTGATGGTTTTCTGGTTAATCAGTTATCTTGCAGTATCTAAGCTGTATATCTGCATTATTTACATAAAACGTAACGTACATCTGAAACGTCTTTTATAACCTTTTGTTAATTGTATACCTTGTATAATTTATTCAGAGATCGCCATGAAAATAGCCTTGATGCTGGCACGGCGTTAAAAACTTAACAGGATGGAGACTTGGAGAATAGTGTAAACAGAGACAAACAACCAAATCAAAATGGTTTTTGTTCCTTTTCCTTGAACTTAAATTACTTGCTCAGAGGTCTGCTCAGAAATATTAAATATTAATAAACAAAAATCAATAATGAATATTCCATAGACATAATGCTTTTAAATGTCATTATAAATTAATCACAACCTCTTCAATTCCAGAAAACAGTGATCTTGTTATGCTACACTGTTGCTTTTGTGTCATTTCACACATGAAGCATTTGTAAACATGTGTTATTTTTTCAAGACATGTAGTGGGTGGTTGTGCATCAGTTCCTGACAAAAGGAAACTCCTGCACAGCTAAATTAAACCACACTTCACATCTGGTCATGAATTCTTCAGGGGAAAGATGTTTGTTTAGACTTCTGATGGCATGTTCCTTTTTCCAGAACACATTCATGGGAAAACTGATAATAAAGCCCTGACCAAAAGAACTGATAGCATTAAACTCATCATGTGAAATATCTTTGTCTCTCACGAGCTCTAAAAATAACCCAAAACATCTTTGCCTTTCACTCAAGTCAGTCAGTCAGCAGCTCTTCCATGACCTTAAACTTACTAATATCTTGCTGTTTTGTTTCGCAGCATTTGTCATTGCACACAAGAATCAACAAAGTATCATGACGGCTGCAAGGAAAAAAAGACTCACGGTGCAAATGTTATGATGGTATCGTCACTGCTGGCTACTTTGTGACTGCTGAACATTCTAAAAATCTCATTCTTGAAAATCTTCAAGGAATAGTTCACTCAAAAATTAAAATTTGCATTGCATCACTTGAAATGTAGCATTGCATCAGTGTCTCAGCAATGGATGTTGTGCAGTGAATGGGTGCCGTCAGAATGAGAGTCCAAACAGCTGATAAAAACATCACAATAATCCACACCACTCCAGTCCATCAGTTAACATCTGGAGAAGTCCTATTGATCTGTCAGCAACTGAACTGCAGCTCAAACTATATCAAATATAGTGAATTAAGCTACAAACGTGATCATAACACACGTTGTTTCTCTAACATGTATTTTGAGCTGCAGCTCGTCGTATTAATGGAGTGTTTCACTAGTTAGCAGTAAACGGGTTACCGCACCTGAACATGTTTGAACTGAAATATTTGTATCGTAATTGTAAACATCATACTTTTTTGACTTATTTCAGTTAATGTCATAAAAATAGCGAGCTAAGCCAGTAGTAGTACTGACAGTGTCGTGTAAACATGACTGAAGACACGAAAAGCGGAGGAACAGACAAACCGAATCAATTGAGTGAGTCATTTACGCTGGAACCGCACCGATTGATTCAAACTCACGACTTCCATTATTCAGTTCAAGCGTTTCACTTTCATTTTCGAATTTCAACATCGCTTGTAGCGATTTTAAAAAGCACGTACAGGTGCATCTCAATAAATTAGAATGTCGTGAAAAAGTTCATTTTTTCTTGTAAGTTATTTCAAAAAGTGAAACTTTCATATATTTTAGATTCATTGCATGTAAAGTAAAACATTTCAAAAGTTTTTTTTTTTTTTTTTTTTTGAAAGTCAAAAATCAGTATCTCAGAATATTAGAATATTTACATTTGAGTTTCAATTAATGACCATCCCTACAGTATAAATTCCGGGTATCTCTTGTTCTTTGAAACCACAATAATGGGGAAGACTGCTGACTTGGCAATGATCCAGAAGATGAACATTGACGCCCTCCACAAAGAGGGTAAGTCACAGAGGGTCATTACTGAAAGGTGTGGCTGTTCACAGAGTGCTGTCTTACCTGTGGGGAAAAAGAACTGGACTGTTGCTCAGTGGTCCAAAGTCCTCTTTTCAGATGAAAGTAAATTGTGCATTTCATTTGGAAATCAAGGTCTCAGAGTCTGGAGGAAGAGTGGAGAGGCACAGAATCCATGTTGTTTGAAGTCCAGTGTGAAGTTTCCACAGTCTGTGATGATTTGGGCTGCCATGTCATCTGCTGGTGTTGGTCCACTGTGTTTTCTGAAGTCCACAGTCAACGCAGCCATCTACCAGGAGATTTTAGAGCACTTCATGCTTCCTTCAGCTGACCAGCTTTTTAAAGTGCTGATTTCATTTTCCAGCAGGATTTGGCACCTGCCCACACGGCCAAAGGTACCAAAAGCTGGTTCAATGACCATAGTGTTACTGTGCTTGATTGGCCAGCAAACTAACCAGACCTGAACCCCAGAGAGAATCTGAGGTATTGTCAAGAGGAAAATGAGAAACAAGAGACCAAAAAATGCAGATGAGCTGAAGCCCACTGTCAAAGAAACCTGTGCTTCCAGACCACCTCAGCAGTGCCACAAACTGATCACCTCCATGCCACGCCGAACTGAGGCGGTAATTAAAGCAAAAGGAGCCCCTACCAAGTATTGAGTACATATACAGTAAATGAACATACTTTCCAGAAGGCCAACAATTACTAAAAATGTTTTTTTTTATTGGTCTTATGAAGTATTCTAATTTGTTGAGAGTGAATTGGTGGGTTTTTGTTAAATGTGAGCCAAAATCATCACAATTAAAAGAACCAAAGACTTAAACTCCTTTAGTCTGTGTGCATTGAATTTATTTAATACACGAGTTTCACAATTTGAGTTGAATTACTGAAATAAATGAATTTTCCATGACATTCTAATTTATTGAGATGCACCTGTATACTGATGGGTGAAATGGAGCTTTTTGAAACTCCGAATCAGTTAAATCATTGTGTAGCAAAATGAGTCACTGTTTCGAAGCGCTCCAATCAGATCACGTATCGCGAATCATTTGATTCAGATCAGAACTTCGAAGCGTGTATCACGAAAAATCTTTTTTTTTTTTTTTTTTCTCGGATTTCTTTGTTTTATTAAACAGTACAAAACATTAAACCTTTAAGGCAGTACAGTTATGAAAACAAAGCAAGAAAACACAAATACAAATCCTTTAAGAAAATTAACCAGTGTAGTAACCATGTTTGTTTGTTTAGTTTTTTGTATAACCACAGTTCTACATTACCATGGTTACATTGTGATTAATGTAGAAAATCCATGTGGTTACCTTACCTACCATTTTTTATTTTTTTTACCTTTACACATAGAGATGCCGTTTTCACTGCTTTAGGATTAACAGAGCTTTTGATAGTTTCTATGCACCTGTCTAGATCAACTTTGAATAAAGAAAAGAGAGACTTAGTGCCAGAATTTTTTTTTTTTTTTTTTTAATGATTGTGAAATTTAGGTAGCAGGAAACAAATTAAGTTATATTTTTCTATACTATCATTCAAACAATCCAAAGATAATGTCCCCACAATACCAACATCAAACCTATAACCCTTTGTCCCCTTGTCTGTTAGCATCAAAAACCTTCATACAGGTCAAAGGTCAAAATGTCCTTAGAAAGCTATATCTTTGTTTGTAATGTTTTGTTTTTAGCCTCATGACAGCTGAATGAATGACGCTAACATTCAAACCACAAAAGTACCTTGTTCTGAAGTTCTGACCTAAATCTCCGGGCATTTCACTACAGCAGCCAGTCAAGCTGTTGCTTATGCAATAGACCACTTTTTTTTTTCTTTCTTTTTTCCTGCCAAACAGTCGTGTCCATATTCTCCAGATTAAATACAATCATCATTCCACAGCAATGCCATTCCTGGGAAAATCATTGCAATCTTTTGCCAATCTGCAGTTTTAAAGAGGTCTATTCACACCATAATACTGAATGTTCAGCTAGTGTTATGGTATTATGAAGCAAAAACAATTAAGAAATCAAATGACTGTTCACTGCTATCATATGACACTGTGAGTTACTAAAAAGAGATGCGTGTGTCATTAATATACACATTTTGAAATGAAAGCTTTGGCTTATCATGCACATACTTTAAGCTCACTGTGATATTTTCCAGTCTGATCACAACAGATAAATGAACTTTATAAACCTGAATCTAAATTCTGATTGGGTGAGCCACATTCAAAGTGGTTTGAAAGCTGATTTGCTGAAAGACCTGCAAAAATTTGCATACTTTTAAAAATAGTACTTATAATTTAAAATAATATATTTAAGTGTGAATTGAATGTAATGTTTTCACACAGTTAATTGCATGTTATTTACAATATATTAAAATGCATTGTAGTTTAAATTGATATTAAATGCAATTAGTTTTGAGTGGTTTCTTGACACACTTAAGTAGGACTTAAGCACATCCTTATATGTAAATTCACAATTAACTTCTATATTGTCTTTGAAATAAAGCGTACTGCTGAACATTTATGGTAAACTAATATTTTGTTCAATTCTATTGAAGTGTGTATGTCATGTATTTAAATCTTTTTTAATTGCACATTCGTAACAATGAAGTTGAAATGTAGTACTTTTAAAAATATTAATTTTGCATGCAATATCAAATAACATGATCAAGATAAATTACTGTATAATCAAGAACATGTGCTTTAGTATGTTAATCAGCACATCAAAATAAATGCGCTTCTTTAAAATGAGAAAAAATACTTCAAAGTAAAACTTTTAAAGTGACATTTTTAGTGTCAAATTAAGTGCACTTAAATGTGTTTTAAGAAACAGTCGTGAAAGTGTCTCTCTTTAAGTGCACTTAAGTTGCCTTTTGTTTTATTAATGTTACATTACATTATATAGTGTGTGTATATATATATATAATATTTAAAGTGCTCAACAAATGTACATCTAATACAATTATGTACACTGCAAATCATCCGCAATCATCTTGCATTGGCAAAGGAATGTTTTTCTTTCTAAAAACAAGTCAGTGAACCTAAAAGATGAAACAGGGACATATATAGTGTATATATATATATATACAGTGAGATGCAAAAGCCTCTAAGTGCCATCTGAAATTTTCATCTAAATGAGCATTTTTATCAGGCTCTTATGTGTGGGTACAGTAATTTCACTTTATGGTCAATGTATATGTCCTTTTCTATGCAATTAAGGGGAAATAAATGAACATCTATATAGGAGCCTGATAAAAATTGCACATTTTAGAAGAAAATTTCAGACGGCACTTAGAGGCTTTTGCATCTGAACTCTTCATATATATATACCTGTATAAATATATACCTTATAAATATTGGTTCACTGTAGGAAAAGAGACACCTTGTGAAACTGGTCACCCTATTATTGATCTACTCAGTTTTGGTTGTAAATAGAAAAGGCAGAGTCAAATGACGCCTGGATTTATTCTGAAATCAAAACCCATTCATAACACTAAATAGAGAGGGAAAGGATTTGCCAGTGAAGCATGTATGACGGCTTTAAGAACAACACGTTTACCAGAGCATTGTGAAGGGCCTGAAGGGCGGTGTTCAGTAACATGTCATTTAATTCTCCACTTTTACAAAAAAACAGAACCTGCAGACTTTTGTCGCATTTCTTGCACTGATTTTGGGGATTTTAACAATGCAAAATGTGTCAAAATGGAACACAGAGTACTTCACTTTTTATTGGAAACTTAAATCATTATCAAAATATTGAATAAATGAACAGACGAGGGACGTGTAGAGTGTTATGAATGATGAGCGGCTCAATTGTTGGCCGCTGGTTCTGTGCAGATCTGACAAAGACTAATGGAGCTGCTTTTAAAGTCAACAAGAAAACAAAATCAACCCTGTTTTTGTTCATAATCCACATTCACAGTCTTAGATTGCATGTCTAATCGGTGCACGTTATTCCAAATTAAACAAGAGTTTGTCTACATAATCTTTAACCATGATATCTGAAACGGCTTTCGTTTCAGCCGACATTATGAATTCCTCTTATTTTTCAGAACCTCTCATCCAATCGAATGGCTCCATTCTGGTATGTTAAACACACTTTTAATGCTTTTTTGCTTGTCGAATAACCTTTTCTTGTTGAATATATCAAACTACATATCCTGATACAGTGGGGAAAATAGTTATTTGATCCCCTGATGATTTTGTAAGTTTGCCCACTTAAAAAATAAGGGTTTATCATTTTTATGGTAGGTTTATTTTAACTGATAGAGGCAGCATACAAATGTTTAAAAAAGATTTACATTTTAGTAAGTCAAATAAGTATTTGACCCCCAAGCAAAACATGACTTAGTACTTGGTGCAGAAACCCTGCAGGAAAGATGTTTGTTGTAGCTGGTCACCAGGTTTGCACACATCTCAGGAGGGATTTTGGTCCACTCCTCTCTAAATCATTAAGGTTTCTTAGCTGTCTCTTGGAAACTCGAAGTTTCAGCTCCCTCCACAGATTCTCTATGGGATTAAAGTCTGGAGACTGGCTAGGCCACTCCTTGACCTTAATGTGCTTCTTCTTGAGCCACTCCTTTGGCAGTATGTTTCGGGTCACTATCATGCTGGAAGACCCATCCATGAGCCATTTGCAGTGTTCTGGCTGAGGTTCTAGTCCAAGATTTTACAGTACATGGCTCCATCCATTTGCCCCTCAATGTGGTAAAATCATCCTGTACCCTTAGCAGAAAAACACCCCCAAAGCATAATGTTTCCACCTCTGTGCTTGACTGAAGGGATGGTGTTCTTGGGGCATTTCTCTTCCTCCAAACAAGACGAGTCGAGTTGATGCCGAAGAGCTCAATTTTGGTCTTATCTGACCACAGAACATTCTCCCAAGCCGTCTATGAATCATTTAGATGTTCGTTGGCAAACTTCAGACGGGCCTGTACATGTGACTTCTTAAGCAGAAGGACTTTGCAGGCGCTGCAGGATTTCAATCCATTGCGGCGTAGTGTGTTACCAATGTTTTGCTTGGTGATTGTGGTCCCAACTGCCTTGAGATCATTAACAAGCTCCTCCCATGTAGTTCGGGGTTGATCCCTCACGTTTCTCATGATCATCTTTACCCCATGAGGCAAGATCTTGCACAGAGCTCCAGACCGAGGCCGACTGATGGTTGTTTTGTATTTCTTCCATTTCTGAATAATCGCACAAACAGTTGTCTCCTTCTCACCAAGCTTCTTGCTGATGGTCTTGTAGCCCATTCCAGCCGTGTGCAGGTCTACAGTCTTGTCCCTGATGTCCTTTGACAGCTCTTTGGTCTTGGCCATGGTAGTGGAGAGGTTGGAATGGAAGATACAGACTCTATGGACAGGAGTCTATTATACACACAGCAAGCTGAAATTAGGAGTATCTTCTTAAAGTGACAGGACTAATCTGAGTTCCACATGTGCACATAACCAATCTGTGGGAGACAAAACTCCTGCTGGTTGGTAGGGGATCAAATACTTATTTGACTTACTAAAATGTAGATTTTTTTAACATTTGTATGCTGCTTTTTTTCTGGATTTTTTGTTTGATATTCTGTCTCTATCAGTTAAAATAAACCTACCATACAAATGAGAAACCCTTCTTTTTTGTTTTTAAGTGGGCAAACTTACAAAATGAGCAGGGGATCAAATAATTATTTCCCCCACTGTATGTAAATCAGCGTTATTTTAGTATCATTAAGATACCTTTATTAGTTTTTGCTCTTTAGTTTTTCCATTTTAATTTTAGTTAAAGTTTAGTTTAATTTTAATTTTAGATGAAGTTAAACTACTGTATGTGTGTGTGTGTGTGTGTGTGTGTGTGTGTAGTTGCTTTGTTCTGCCTGTTTTAAGATAGATAGATAGATAGATAGATAGATAGATAGATAGATAGATAGATAGATAGATAGATAGATAGATAGATAGATAGATAGATAGATAGATAGATAGATAGATAGATAGTTTTATACAGTGCAATAGGCCTAATGCAGATGCAGTGCAATGAGACAAACACAAAAAAATAAAATAAAATTGTGTGATTGAATTTGATCATGCTTCCATCTAAAGCCAATAAAAGCCTGATCCTCTCAGCACCATTGATTTAAATCTATTCCACAGTAATCCATAACATTCCCGTCCAATTAGTGCTAAAATGTGAAAATCAGTCTCTTATAAGGGCATAAATAAGGGAGGTGCTGTGGCTTTTGTAATATTTATCTATTGTAAAAGACTGGAATGGGTTTGTTTTCAGAGAAACGTCACACATTTTCCCCCAGAATTCCTCACTCCAGAGCACTGATGCTGGTGATGTAAGCGCTGAACTATCTCACTGCCGCGCAGGCCTTTCACCATATTAGGGGGTGGAAAAAAAAGTCGGCTAGCATTAACGTTTTTTTCCAGCTGAGGAATGTTGCTCTCGTATCAGAGTCGCACACACAATCATCTCTTGTTCTAAGAGTTCTGGAAGACTGAATATCCTCACGTGGAAAGAGACAGAGACAGAATTAAAGTGTGTGAAGAGTGCATAGATTTATCACATTATGTGAGAAAAAAAAAAAAAAAAAAAAACAGGCCAAAGACAAAGAGGAACTTTAGTTGCAAACAGACACAGTTCTGCTTTATCCAAACATCAGCACTGAAGTTACTAGAGAAGTTCCTCAAGGTTTAGAAAGACTTGAGGTTTAAAGGTTTTTTGAAGGCTTTACCTTGAGTTCTTGAAGATCTCTTGAACATCAGGAGCTGATTAAGATGAAGAGACTTTAGATTCCCCCAAAAAATCAGATTAAAAAAAAATGCAGTCTTGAGGCCTATTTATGCCCATACATTTTTGTTACTTGAAATTTTTTTAAATACAAATTAAACTTATTTTTATTCATCTAGCTGCCAAGGCAAGATTTCTTATTTTTATATAGTTTAATGAAAAAAATAAATAAAATAAAAATAATAAAAATTACTAAAATTATTTTAAAAGAAATTTGTGAAAAGGTGTTTTGTGCCTGCAAACAAAAACCAAACAAAAAAAAGTGTACACTTATAATTAACAAATCATTATGGTCCAGTGATGCGGATGCTAATATAGTTTTCATTATAGTTATCATTCTTGACGTGACTGCGCTTTTATTCATGGCTGAACACATAATCAAATGTTGTGTGTATAACATTTAAATCTGCTAGAGAGGTGACGGGAACCTAGAGATCTGTGAATTATATGCCAATAAACACACTTTCATGTAATCATCAACACCTCCTTCATGATCTCTTTCATATGAATATGGATGATATTATCTTGCATTAACAGTAACACATTTTAACCAATTTCAGTAATGCATAATGCACGCGTTCTATTACGCATATTTTTACACTTTTGCACATGAAATGCTTACTTTTTCCATTTAAAATTATATTTTGCCAATGCATATTATATTATAAGCATACATTACAAGCTCTATCATGCTCATAATGTAATGCATGTTATACACTCATAATATAATGCATATTATGTGCCCATAATATAATGCTTGTTATATGCATAATATATACTGTACACCCATAATATAATGCATATTATAGGCTCATAATATAATGCATGTTATGTGCCCATAATACTGTATAATGCTTGTTAAATGCATAATATACAACCCGAAGGTTATCTATCATTGTGTGATGAGGTTTAATTTTTAATTTTCTAATCGATTGACAGCACTAGTTTAAACTGAGTGTTTTTACACTTTTATCCACTAAATGAGCTAATTTCAAATTTGTTTGAAAAAGAAAAAGGAGGAATACTTGTGGAATACTTTAAAAACAACGTTCCTCAATGTCAAATTGCAAAGGCTTTGCAAATCTTATCATCTACACTGCATAACATCATCAAAAGATTCAGAGAAACTGGAGAAATCTCTGTGTGTAAGGGACAAGGCCAAAGAGCTTTGTTGGATGCCCGTGGTCTCCGGGCCCTCAGACGACACTGCATCACTCATCGGCATGATTCTGTCATTAACATTACTAAATGGGCCCAGGAATACTTCCAGAAACCACTGTCGGTAAACACAATCCGTCGTGCCATCTGCAGATGCCAACTAAAGCTCTATCATGCAAAAAGGAAGCCATATGTGAACATGGTCCAGAAGCGCCGTCGTGTCCTGTGGGCCAAGGCTCATTTGAGGACTGAGGACTGTTTCAAAGTGGAAAAGGGTTCTATGATCAGACGAGTCCAAATTTGACATTCTTGTTGGAAATCACGGACGCCTTGTCCTCCGGGCTAAAGAGGAGGGAGACCTTCCAGCGTGTTATCAGCATTCAGTTCAAAAGCCAGCATCTCTGATGGCATGGGGGTGCATAAGTGCATACGGTATGGCCAGCTTGCTTGTGCTGGAAGTCACTATGAATGCTGAAAGGTATATAAAGGTTTTAGAGCAACATATGGTTCCCTCCAGACGACGTGTATTTCAGCAGGACAATGCAAAACCACATACTGCAGCTATTACAACAGCATGGCTTCGTAGTGGAAGAGTCCGGGTGCTGAATTGGCCTGCCTGCAGTCCAGATCTTTCACCTATAGACAACATTTGGGGCATCATTAAATGAAAAATACATTAAAGACGACCACAAACTCTTCAGCAGCTGGAAACCTATATCAGGCAATAATAGGACCAAATTCCAACACTAAAACTCCAGAAACTCATAACCTCGATGCCTAGACGACGTCTTAAAACTGTTTTGAAAAGAAGAGGAGATGCTACACCATGGTAAACATGCCCCCGTCCCAACTATTTTGAGACCTGTATCAGGCATCAAATATGAAATGAGCTCATTTTGTGCATAAAATTGTACAATTTCTCAGTTTAAACATTTGTTATGTTATCTTGGTTCTATTGTGAATACAATATTAGCTCATGTGATTTGAAATTCGTTTAGTTGTCCTTTTATTCAAATTTAAAAAACGTCCCAACATTTCCGGAATTCGGGTTGTATGCGCTCATAATATATTTGCATAATATATGCCCATAATAAAATGCTTGTTATGCGTACACAATATAATGCATACGCTCACAATGTAATGCATATTCTATGCCCATAATATAATGTATATTATATGTCTACAATATAATGCATGTAATATGCATAATCTATACACCCATAATATAACGCATATTCTATGCTCATAATATATAGATACTCATATTATAATGCATATTCTATGTCCATAATACAATGCATGTTGCTCATAATGTAATGCATATTATACACTCATAATATAAAGCATATCCTATGCCCATATTATATTGCATATTATATACTCATATTATAATGCATATGCTCATAATATAATGCATATTATATACTCATATTATAATGCATATGCTCATAATATAATGCATGTTATATACTCATAATATAATGCATACTGTATAATGAGCATGACACAGAGCAACTGTAGCACAAACAGGGAATCTGAAGAGCTAATGAGCATGCCACACAGGAAGTCGTGCGGTTTGGCGCCATGAGACACGCAATCAAGCATTCAGTCTTTGCAAGCGAAAAACACCTTTTCACTCGACATCTGTATCGAGCATGATTTTAGGTGTTGAGAAATAAAGATCAGTGAAATGCAAGTTAAACGTTAACTAATGGCCTAATGCTTCAGATCTGTCATGAATACATCAGATCACATGATGCACAACAATCTTCTCAATTAAACAGACATTGGGAAACCAGTATGTGCTTGATGTTTGTTACCTAGACACAAGGTGACATAACAAAGTTAAACTTCCTGAACCAGTCTTTTGCTGTTGATGTCTCATTCTGAGAAGCAGAAGACAATGATGAAGTTTTCTAGAAGAGCCTGTGGCTTTTGCATGACATGCAGTCTGTCACAGGAAACATGCAGAGGTCTGATATGTTCATTCCAGCGCATCTGACACCAAAATACTACATGCAGTGATGGCAGCCACAATATCCACATGCTTTCCGATTTAAAGTGCACATATTATTGCAATAAGTTCAAATGATCATGATCAGGTTTTGCATGTGGCTGGTTTTCATTCCCGACTCCAGCTGTCTAAACAGCAGTCGATAAACCTGCGCTCACAGCTGCTCTGAATCTCACGTCGAGTTTTCAGGCCGCAGGAAATGTGGTGTTGTCAGATTTTAACAGCCATGGTGTTTTTAGTCATGATGACATCATTTCCTGTATCTCTTTCTCTGGAGGAAATATAAAACTCACCCAAGCCTCTTTATCTTTAGTTCAAATACTCTTTGAAACATTTTAAGAAAAAGTTTTACTGATACGCATTGTCATCGTCATTTCAGTTCAGAAAGGTCATTATTGCACAGTGTATTTTTCCTGTCTGTGAGTCACAAAAACAAGACACTAAAACAATGAGGAAACACAAAACAAACATATGACGGTGTTGCAATATTATTTTGGAGGAAATATTTCCCTAAATGATTTTATTTAGATCCATTTTGAACTAAATATTTGAAGCCAACATAACCATTGCTGTAATTGTGTTAATTTAATTAATAATATTTATTTATTTATTTATTTATTTATTTATTTATTTATTTATTTATTTATTTATTTATTTATTTATTTATTTATTTATTTATTTATTTATTTATTTATTTATTTTATTTTATTACTCATAATAATCAGTTAATAATAATAATAATAATAATAATATTGTTGTTGTTGTATTTTTAAACAAGTAGGTAATTCAATTTATTTTTATGTATTTAAATGTTACAAATATTAAATTAACATTTATTAATAATTTTTAATTAATTCTTAAATTCATGTTTACTTTTTAACAAAATATAAGAAAAACAAGACCTACAACAACCAAGTATATATTAATATTAATGTATTTAATTACAATTATTCAATTATTTATTTAATATATTATTTATTTATAGTTAATAAACAATTCATGTAAATTATTATTATTTTGATATTTTTCGATAAATAGGTAATTAAAATAATTGTATTTTTGTTTTCATTTAAATGTTTAAATTATTAAATTATTTATTTATTCTAAAATGAAACTTGTTATACATTTACTTACACACACACACACACACACACACACACACACACACACATGCACAGTTAAATGACATTTAATTTAAATTATTTCATTATTATTTATTCATTTGATTAAATTTAAATTATTAACCTATATATATAGAGAGAGAGAGACCATATGACAAGCTACATGCATATTTATATATATCTCACACCTCTGAACAGTGTCGGCCCCCAGCTGAGCACATAAAGTTCCTGCAACACATTCTTTTAAGTTATTTTGCACAGTAACTTCCTCCTTCCGCTCTTTGTGTGAGTGTTTGTGTTTTTCTGTTCCTCCTACTTGTGCTTATTTCCTGTATTTGCACACATGAGTTCAAAATGAAAGACTGCAGAATCCTTGTCATTTCATTCAGCAGCTGAACAGAAGCTCAGTTCAGAGAAGCTGACCTATAAATGTCAGATAATGCTGCATGTATTCCTGATCGTCAGCCGCCGCTCAAATGCACCTTTGTTGCAGTTTGCAGAACTAGAGGCTAAATTAGGAAGTGAAAAAGGGCCATGCAATGCAAGCCATGGCTCACAAAAACAACTTTGACTGGTCAACCGTTAAAAAAACAAAAAACAAAAAAAAAACATATTACACATTGGGACAATCGATTGGGTTTTCAAGATACGAGATGTTAGTGACTGACATTAAAGTCAACATGAAATCAAAATGTAAAAATTATAAAAAAAAATATATAAAGAAATGTTATTTATAATTATTCATATAATATTTAAACAATTCTATCTATCTATCTATCTATCTATCTATCTATCTATCTATCTATCTATCTATCTATCTATCTATCTATCTATCTATCTATCTATCTATCTATCTATCTATCTATCTATCTGTCTATCTATACTGTCATGGCCAAAAATATCAGCACCCTTGGTAAATAAAAAGAAGGCAGTGAAAACTAATCTGCATTGTTAATCCTTTTGATCTTTTATTTAAAATATTCACAAAAATCTAAAACCTTTCATTGGATAATAAGAATTTAAAATGGGGGGAGATATCATTATGAAATAAATGCTTTTCTCAAATACACATTAGACACAATTTTTGGCACCCCTAGAAATTCTTATGAGTAAAATATCTTTGAAGTATAGTCCCATTCATATTCACAATTTTGAGCACTCCAGAGTGATTATGAACATGAAATTATCCAGCCATGGTTTCCTGTTTCACAGAAATATAAATAGGAAGGAAAACAAAGGCCAAATTCACTTAATCATCATCACAATGAGAAAAACCAAAGAATATATTTCCGATGTGCAGCAAAAGATAACTGAGCTTCACAAATTAGTGAAGTGGCTTTAAGAAAAGAGCAGTGAAAATCCCCATTTCCACCATCAGGGCAATAATTAAGAATTTCCAATCCATATAAAATGTTATGAATCTGTCTGTATCGTCCTAATGCACGGTGAGAAGGAGAGTTTGAGTGGCTAAAGACTCTCCAAGGACCACTTTCTTTATATATACTTTCTTTAAGAATGCATAATTTAAAAAAATAGTAATAACTATAAAATAATAATAATAATAATAATAATAACTAATTTAATTATATATATATATATATATATATATATATATAAATATATAAATGTGATGCATACACACTTTTTATTGCTATAGATTTACAAATTATATAGCCTATCATTTATTTAAAAAATGTATTTGATTTTATTTAATATATTACTTTCTTTGATTTTAAAGTACTTTATAATTACATAACATTTAATAATTAAATAATTGTGTGTGTATTATTATATATATATACATAATTGTATTTTACAATTTATAATATATATATATATATATTATAATATATATATATATATTATATATATATATTAATATATATATTATTTTACAATACACACATAATTGTGTGTGTATATTTATATATATATATATATATATATATATATATATATATATATATATATATATATATATATATATATATATATATATATATATATATATATATAATATAAATTGTATTTTAATGTATAATTATTAATTTTAAAATATTACTATATTTACTTTCTTTGAAAATAAATAACATTTAACTAATTTTAATGAACTAATTTCAATTAATTTCTCTCCTTAGATTCCAGCAGCTGTGATTTGTTTGGTGGATCTGTCTCACCGTGATCTATATGCGGTCTCATTCCTGAAGGGTATGTTAATTATTAATGATTTTTATTGTGGCCGCCCGGTGAACAAATCCACTCTTATTGTGTTGAACTTTGAAAATGACTCCTAACTTCTCAAAAAATCTCTCATGTCCATGTTGAAATGTTCTTGCCGCAGTAGAGAAACACCCTGATGAAGAGGATGTGCTTCGCTCGTTTGTCTGTCAGTGAGGACATGAAGACTCGACTGGATGTGGGAGGAAAATGAAAACATTCCAGTGACCTGGAGGGAGCAAAACCATCAGTGACAACAGGTTCAGAAAAACAAAAACACACTGAAATACTTCATTCTACTAAATAATAAAGCAACGAGCTAACTTCATTTAGCAGAAATGTAAATATTAATTCTGAAAGAAAGTTCATATCCAGATAACAGTGAGAAAATAGCCAGATAACTGTCAGACAGATCACTAAAGTGTTATAAACGTCTCTGAATCCAGCAGATGGGCTTCTGAAGTAGATCAGGCCTAAAAGGTTATACTGAAGTGATAAATGGATCTGGTCAGTAATGATGTCATTTCTGTGAAACAGAGTCATTTCCTCTCAGGCTTTATAGGTTAGAGGCCTTTATTTCTCCTAAGTGTCTAAATAAGAAACACGAGATGCTGCCTTAGACTTTTGCCGTATACCAGTCAAAAGTTTGGAATAATTTAAATGTTTTAGAAAGAAGTCTCTTCTGCTCACCAAGGCTGCATTTAGGTACGGTAAAATAAATAGAAAAATACAGTAAAATTGTGAAATATTATTAGAATTTACAATAGCTGTTTTCTATGTTTTCTACACAGGCTTGAGTTTAATGATCATATTCGCAGAGGAGAAAGACACACGGACTCAATGCGCTGACTGAGCTTATACTGCTGTAGAAACCATGTGACGTGTTTTAAATAACAGTTACAGCCATGTTTGGTCATTTAAGCAGACATCAGCAGCACTTTAGTGCAAGAGAATAGTAAGAGAATACTCTCACACCTTCCATAGTAAGGAGGTGTGAGAGTATGACACTGAAATCTATTAGCATGAAGACTTTCACATCTGACAATATCTCACAGAAGAAATGTCCAGGTCACATTTCACCCCCCAAAAACTACTATACAAAATAAGAAATATATAAAAAAACAAGAAATCTGAAAATATATATAATTAATAATATAATATATAATTAATAATATAATAATTAACAATTGGTAAAACATATATAAATATATTTATAATATTGTATTGTATTTAAGAAATATCAAAATATATAAATAACTATGTATTTTGTGCATTTTTATTTTTTTCTGAAATATTTACTTTTGTATCATGAGTCTTTTAGATTTATATTACATATAATATTTTATATTATCATATCAAATTAATGGTATCTCATTATCTCATTTATAAAAATACATTATATATATAACTGTTAACTGTAATAAAATACTGTACATACATTTAAAAAAAAAAATCAACATCTATTAAAAACAGTAAACAAATACTACCATATAAATGTTGTATAGTGTATAAATACTTTTTTTAGTTTAAATAAGATAAAAAATATATATATACACTTAATTTTCATTAAAACAATAACGTCATGATGAAAAATTTTAATGGTCCTAAAAATAAACTTGGTTTTCTTTATTAAAAAAAAAAAAAAAAATATATAATATATATATATATATATATATATATATATATATATATATATATATATATATATAATATATTATATATATATATTAGCTTTTCTTGTTTTCTATTTATTGTTTGTTTGTTTGTATGTTTGTTTTATTTTGTGGTCAAATGTGACATTTATGCATATTTAGGAAAGCACATTCTTTTTATTTCACTGTTTTTTCCCCTGGATATGCTTATGATCAAAATCATATTCACATGCTAATTCAGCATTCATAACCAGAAAATGATACAAAACAAAGTATAATATCTCCTTGTTTTGTCCCATATGTCTGGTTCATAATGCTCATAGTGAAAGTGTGTTGCATAACAGTGGACGGGGGGAAGGGCAGGAGATTCTTCTGTCTGCTGCTCCATCTGTCTGTGTGTTCGTCCTAATGCATCCGTTACACACACACACACACACACACTCGCCGGACAGAGGATTTCAGCTGCGTAACCCTCACATGAACCGCTGCTTCCTGCAGTCACACACACAGGAGAAACAGGGCTTTGTTCTCAGGTGTGCTGGAGAATATGGTTAAACATTAGAGAAAAGGCCCAGCGGCGTCTGCAGTTCTACTGAAAATGCTAACTAGTGTGATAAGAGAGTTTCCTTCAGGTGTCTGTGCCATTAAAGCGGATGTGTTATTATTAATGAGGCTCGGTATAAACATGCTGAGAGTTTAACTAACATGCTGAGTCAGATTCTCCTCAAACTGATGAAGAGTTTGCATAATGGTGTGGAAGAAAATGATTTGTGTAGCTAATGTGTAGTTAAATGATTGTATGTAGGATTATCTATATTTATTACATTGTAATAAAATACTGTAATGCATGATACATTTAATGTGTATTTGAATGATTGTATACAATATTATATAATTTTATAATGATTTTTTTTCAAATGTAATAATTTTTACATTTTTTTAATACAATTTAAAATTATACATTGCAGTATAATTTTATTTATAAAATGTATTATATATAATAAAATTGTGTATACATATATTTAATGCTATTTAATTTTTTAATAATTAATTAAATAATTTTAACTGATAAAATACTGTAATACATAATACATTTATTATTTATTTATTTTTAATCATTTATTAATTTTATTTATTATGTATTTAAATGATTGCATATAGTATTATAAATGTTATTTTATAATAACATTTATCTTAAAATAAAATGATGTAAAATTATATATAATTTATATATAATTGATGTAAAATATATATATAGTGATTAGTCATGATTAATCACAAATTTAAAATACTAGGATTTACCTGTAAATGTGTTCAAATAAACACTTCTGCCAGGTATGAGACATAATCCTTATTATTCTTTTGTTTTTATTCAGCCATTATCAGCCTTTATACTGGCAATAAAACGTTTACTGTTACATGTCTGTCTGTCTGGAATCCCCGTTGTCCTTATTTGGTTTAGTTCCATTACTCATTAGTTCATTATCTGTGATTATCTCCACCTGAGTTTAATTATGTTGTTTGCTCTTTTGTTCCTGTTCCTTTATAAGTCTTGAGTGCGCCTTCTTTGTTTGTCCGTTCTGCTGTGTTAAAACTTGGTTTAACTTTGCTAACTAGTTTAATAAATGGTATAGTGTGTGTTGAAGCCGTTTGCTCTCCCATCTTTCATTTATATTGACGATTATCCACGCCACCACCACAGAACCGTGACAGTTTACCAAGCCACATTGCTTCAATCCCAGTATACATTTACCCAACTATTATCAAAAGTATTTCTAAATAAATACAACAAAACATTTTCTTGCGACCTTATGAAGTATTATGACAAAATGCATTATGAAGAAGAATTGGACCTGTTCTGCACCTGCATTAGAGCTAATATTAGCATCATGCTTCATAAGACAATTTATGAGATTAATAGTACGCTTTTACTCAGAACTCACTTCAAATCACCATCGAGTGTTTGTAATAACTTCCTTTTGCGATCACATGTGGAATTTGGTCATTTACTGTTGTTAAAATATGCTGTTTATAGCCTTTTATATCGCTGTACAAATTAGCATTTCAGATGTACACATTCATTCATCTCAAGAAAATCACACACAAATACAAATATCCTATCGTAATCGTGTGTTTATTATCTTATATAATCTATAGTGGCTGTTGTCATGTTTATTTCTGCTGTGTGATGTTACAACCGCCTCACCTTTAAGTTGCCAGGGATACATTCCAAGTATAATACACATTAGTAAAAATATCTATTTTAATTTTTATTTGTCTATATACACTTTGGGCGGCCGTGGTACATTATAAAAGTAGCCCAAAAAACCGCAACCCATGGCTCTGTAATTTTTCACGCAACTGTATTTTCAAAATAGCACTTGTGCCGCTGCCCTGGCAAAACTGGTACACAAATAGTATGGTATACTAAGTACACATATAGTATAAATGCTGTTTAAATACTATAAAGTAGTATATTACTATTTAATAAGATTGTTTTGCAATGAAATGAAATTAATTTGGTGTGAAAATATATTAAATTAAAATTAAAAAAAAAAAAACTGTCACAATGAGAATGATCTTAAAATGATCTTAAAAATACCATGTGCAAAAGTGATGCAACTTTAGTGAATTCACCCCCTATAGAGCAATGTGTTTAAATAGAGAAAGTTTCTGAGGTGATTCAGAAGAGATTTCAATATATGCATCTACATGAGATCTCAAACTCAATCAAATTCTGATTTCTCATCAAAGATCAAATGATCATCCACAAATTCCTTTTCTCCCAAGGAATCTGAGACATAACTAAGTAATACGATCTCAATGTGCAGCTCTCTTAAACACAGTTGTTCACATAATGCTGTGCAGTTAAAGACCTGATGATGCACCAGGAGCCATACTGACTGACTGACTGCAGTATGAGCATTGCTTCGTGACACTGATAAAAACACAATGCCTCTCGCTGTCTTTGCCTATAAAAGGAGAGGCGGCCATAAGTGTATAGAGTTATTTCGAAAGTTTGACACGACCACATCCTGCTCGAGTGGGAGGTTTGACGGCCGTTCACTGCCACACTGACCTGATCGCTGCAAAATCATTGGCTTAATCTCATTTTACAATAAAACTGTTTAAAACCTTCCTTAAGAATGCGAGAAATTTAACTGAGAAGCAAAAGTACATATTTAGATATTAGTTTTGGTGAATGCATCTTAAATAGATGTTTTGTACCCCACTGGCAAACTGTTGTTTATGTTTCAAGCATAAACCTCACTAAAAATATACGCAACTTAAGCTATGCCCTCTGAAAAAATTAAATTATATATCATGCAATTTTAGTTCACAAGTAAGTTTGTCTCGCTAGAAGAATGTTTTGATATGTTTACTGTTGCTTTATCAGTTACTTGAATCAGTTTCTATATGAAATAATGTTGGTTATAATTGTAAGTTAAAGATTCTACTCATAACATGACATTAGGTTACTAAATGTGTTGCTTGCAGTAAATTGAAAATAGTATGTGAAAGTTCATGAAGTGGAGAAGTGGTATAGAGAATGAATGAAAAATGGATTGGTGGATTATATTTATCGACCCATCCATTTATTCATTCATTCTCCATATCTGATAGATGAGATGGATTTTTTTCACTGGAGGAAGCATTATTGTGTATAATGGACTCGTATTTTAGCCAGAAGCAATGGTTTGACATAAAAAAAAAAGTCTTGATGGATTTGTTTGAGCTTTTGTCTTCTCAGATGTGAACTGATGGACTGGAGTGGTGTGGATTATTGTGATGTTTTTATCAGCTGTTTGGACTCTCATTCTGACGGCACCCATTCACTGCAGAGCATCCATTGCTGAGACACTGATGCAATGCTAAATTTCTCCACCAAACTGATGAAGAAATACACTTATCTACATCTTTACCCTAAGGAGAAATACATTTGGAGTGAATTTTCATTGTTGGGTGAACTATTATTTTAATGCTGAACAGTCCCAGTAAAAGTCAGATCAATGTCATCCACTCAGAACTGGTCTGTAAGATGACAAACTCTTTAGCATTCATTTCTGGGGTGTGATGTTACCTCATTTGCTAATTCTTTAGTGAATTGGGTGCTAAAACACTGCAGACAGCACATGCAAATAAACACTATCAGCAGAAGCACTTCATTCTTAGTGAATCCCTCACTCTTAGTGAATCCCTCACATAAACAGTCAAAGATGTCCTCTGTGATTTCTCTCTCCTCTGGAGTGAGTCTTTACATGTTTTAATTATTCTCCAGAGGCTCATTAGCATGTGCCGCTAGTCTTAAATGTCAGCTATGACAGAAAAAAACATATTAGCCTTCCTGCTACAGCTGCTTCTTGAAAACACACAATGGTTAATGAATGAACATGCTCATTTCTGCCACATTCCTTCCTCGTTCGACTTTAAACTCGATGAAGGCCGAGGCTGAACGTCTCCTCCTCTTCCTCACAGATACTTCCTCATAGCAAACATGATGCTAACAAAGGGGCCCTCTAGCGACCAGAAGTAAACAAACACGAGTTCAGTCAGAGATCTGGTAAAATTCCACTCGCAATGACAATAATACACGAGTGGAAGCCTTTTGTTGTCATGTTAATTAGAGACTAGTTTGTCTTTTGTTTGTAGTTTTCCAGGGGATTTAAGATTAATTTGTTCCACAGATTATCATGAAGAACGGAAGCTCTGAGGTAAAACGTAACCCGATAAACTAAACTCTGATAGACTTGCTGAGCACTATAAGAAAATAACCTTTTGCCACTGCTGACCCCTTGTGGACGATTTAAGTCATATTAAAACACAAAAGAGCATATCTCATTTTAGCAAACAGGTTAGATATTTCAAAAAATAAAAAATAAACAGCATGCTGGTTAGGTAGCTAGGTTTTGAAGCATGGTGCTAGTTTAAGTTGGTCCTTAGCTGGGCATGTGCTGGTCCTAAGCAACTAGCTCCTGCTCAGGACCGGCTTAAACCAGCTCAAACCAGCATCTATGCTTCAAAACCTACCTAACCAGCATATGATGGTTTTTTCAACAGGGTAGTTTTGTTAAAGGAGTAGTTCACCTTAAAATGCAATGTGCTCACCCTCAGACCATCCAAGATAAGGATGAGTTTGTTTCTTCATCATATTTGTAGAAATGTAGCTTTGCATCAGTGTCTCAGCAATGGATGCTCTGCAGTGAATGGGTGCCGTCAGAATGAGAGTCCAAACAGCTGATAAAAACATCACAATAATGCAAAGTAATCCACACCACTCCAGTCCATCAGTTAACATCTCGAGAAGACAAAAGCTGCGTGTTTATAAGAAACAAATCTATCATTAAGACACTTTTAACTTCAAAGCATTGCTTCTGGCTAAACTATGCAACTATAATCCATAATAACACTTTATCCAGTGAAAAAGTGGTCTTGTCTGAATCAGGAGAGAAATCTGTACAGATCAAGTAGCGTTTACAAGCCAAAACAGTCCAAACAGCTCTAAACAAACATGTGACTGGATTTTGAGAGACAGCATGGACTCGTTATTATAATTATGAACTGCTATTTTAGTTAAAAACGTCTTAATGATGGATTTGTTTCAGCTTTTGTCTTCTCCAGATGGTAACTGATGGACTGGAGTGCTGTGGATTATTGTGATGTTTTTATCAGCTGTTTGGACTCATTCTGACGGCACCCATTCACTGCAGAGCATCCATTGCACTGTGAACTGTTTCTTCAAATTAATGTCAAACCTCTAACCTTAAAGTGTGAATATAAGCTCTGCTTCATTTGGTTTCTTTTCACAGGGCGGTTCCTCCTGCTACAGGACAAAGGTCAAGTGCTTGATCCCACATGAGGGTGACCTTTGATCTGGTGAGTTACAGAGGTCAGCACTGTTCTGCCCTTTCACCAGCACAAGGCATTTAACCTGACATGACTGCAGAGAAATTATTTCACTGTCACTTTGCTTTTTAGCCACCTAGTAAATAATACTAAAGTGTCATTGAGATACTACCATTGTTTTCTTAATATTATGAGTTAGTTTTTATTTTTACATGTTATGTTTTTATTTTAATTTTAGTTCATGTTTTTGCGAAGGAACGTTTGTCTGTTTGAGGCGCTGTGTCGAGTCTCAGATAGCAGCATATTTCTGCAGGCTGATAACATTTCAAGCTTCGGGACGAATTCAAGCTTGTTTCCTCCCCATGATGTGAAATAATCTCCTGTCAGACAAACTGCTTTTGCCCGGAGGAGTCGACAAACATCCTGTCTGACAAAGAAGCATTAGAAACTCACGACTGCAGGACATTTAAGCAGAAAACCTGCAGTTGTATGTGGCCCTGTCAACATGCTATTAAAATACATAACCATTTACTACCTCGGGAAATCAAGTCACATTTATTTACAGCTCTTTTTACAATACAGACTTTTTCAAATTGGCTTCTAAACAGGAAAATGCTGAAAAATGCATCAGTTATGAAGCTAATTCAGTTAAAGCAACTCTACAATGTTATTTTAAGATAATTGAAAAAGGTCCACTATTGTAGTTTTTATGGTGATACTTTATTTTAAGGACCGATTCTCACTATTACTAGCATGCATATTACTAGCACATTGACTGTTTATTAGTACTTATAAAGCACATTTTAATGCTTTATTCTGAATGACATTATTTTTGATCCTTTAATCCTGCCCCATTGCCAAATTTACTATTAATAAACAGCAAATTAGGAGTTTATTAAAGCAGTTAATAGTGAGAATTGGACCTTAAAATAAAGTGTAACCATCTTATTTATTAATTATTTATTTATTTTTACTTAATAACATTGATTTTTTTTTATATATTTATATAATTTTTAAAATATATTTTCATTAGTTTTTAAATGTATATATTTCTATATATGTGTGTATGATATATTCTGTATTTATTTATGTAGTTTTATTAATGTATTGAAGTAGTTTTTAATTAATTTTGTTGGTTTAATTTTTTTTATTAATTTTAAATGATTTTTTATGACTTTTGTTGTTGTTGTTTTTAAATGTTTATAGTTCAGTTTTAGTTTTAGATATTTTAGTACATCAAGAAAATGAGACATTCTGTCTTGTCAGCTATACAATAAGTGGCCATTCATTCATTCATTCATTCATTCATTCATTCATTCATTTGAGCCACATATTATTTTCCTTCTTCAATGAAACACAAAAGTTGATGTTACACAGAGATTCAGAATATAGTAGCTCTTTTTTAATGCAATTAATGGTGATTTTTACCACAAGCTACTAAAAATGGCATATAAGTAGACTAAATATGTGTGGTTAAAGTCTTTATATGGAAGCTGTTTTACTTTCAGCATTAGAAAATAGGCCTAGAAAAACAATGCAACTAAAATCTTAGTGAAAGCGTCAGCATGTTGATCTGGTTTAATGGCATCTGAAGGAAACTCTGCCGCCCCCTTGAGGCTTGAGGTTTGTTTCTGCCACAGAAACACAGGGACACATGTAAGTATGTACAACAGAACCACACGCCTGTCATCTGTTAGCTGTGTTTGTGCACTTGTGTGAGTGTTTGTGGCCTTACTGAGCTTCTCCTCAGGGTCAGAGCTCTGTCAGGTTTGACCAGATGTTGTTGTCTTCACATGGAGATGCAGGAGTTCAGAAGGATAAAATTGCTGTAATGATGGATATTGTCTTTTCTTGAACGACTTGGCAAGCTTGAGACTTAATAATCACGTGAAGCACTTCAAAGAGCGTTCCAGCTGCTCACGACAAGCCCAAACACAGTTCAGCTCCACTATAGAGAGAGAAATTCACTTCACCACCAACACCAGAGCGGATACTGACGATAGAGATAGAGAGATACTATAGATTACTTATTTATTTTCCACAAAATCTTTAAAATGGGGACGTTTAAACCATTCAAACATTGTTACTTAACAAAGAAGTAACTTTACTTAAAGAAATGTTAACTGAAATAAAATTAAACTTAAACTTAATTTATTTCAGCAAGTTTTCAAGGTCAAATTTCTCATTTTCGTTTACTTGAAGTATACAAAGCTAAACAAACAAATAAAAAATTTAAATTAAAAAGGCACATTTAAAAAAAAAAGAAAAAAAAAGCTACTGAAATGCTAAAATTGACAACAATATTCCTAAAACTTTAACTAAAATCAAAGTGAAAACAGAAAAAATAAGACATAACTAAAACGAAATAAACGAAAACATTATAAAAAGCCAATATAGACATATAAACAAACTATTAAAAATGGCAAAAACACACAACAAAATTCCTAAAACTGTAACTAAAATGTGAAAACAAGAAATATATAAAAAATAACTAAAAATAAATTATATATATTTTTTTTTAATAAAACTAATAAAAACTATACAGGTATATTAAATAATAATAATAAAAATAAAAAATAAAGTGCAGATAGAAAGTATAAAAATAACTAAAACTAAACTAAACCTAATAAAAAGTAATGAAAAAAACATATCAACATATTAAATTAATGCTAAAATAACAAGAATGCACTACAACATTACTAAAACTTTAACTAAACAAAGTGAAAACAGAAAATATAAAAATAAAATAAATCTATAACAGTATATCAACAATATAATACAAAAATATCAATTTGTAAATAGGTATAATTAGTCAAAATTAATAGTTTCGTCATAAAACTTGTGTTGCAAAAAATTATGACTGTCAAATTTCTTTAAAATGCCATTAAGTAAATTCAGCTTCCAGTATGCTGTTTCTAATTTGATTCAAATTCACGTTCATGATTCAAAAGAGTGTATTCTTTCATTCTGAATATCTCTTAAAGCAGGTTTTCTTTCTCCTGGAGCGTGAAGTGAGATGTTTGACGTGACTCCATCAATCTAGACGTCACAGATTGAGTTTCAGGGAGAAGATGTTTGAAACACCCCCACAAAAGACTTCCAGCCCTTCTGTCACTCAACGCAATGACATCTGGAATTTCAGCGAGACACTCGAGAGACGAGAGGACAGACGCTGCAGACTTTATCCTGCAATCACACTAGGAAACGCAAACAGGAGAGAAAAGAACAGCACGCAAATAAAGAGGATTGCTTTAAAACATGAATCATTTGACGTGGATCAGCGCTCTGTCATTCCTGCTTTATTTCTCCTCAGGATCTGCAGATTACAGGTAAGTGACCTTCTCCTGCTTGAAGTTAAACAGCCTCTGTTGTGGAAAAAACTTGAGCAACCTTAATGCTCGTATTGAGATCTCTGACTTTGGATTGCAGACTTTAGTTTGAGACATCGTTGAGATCTTTTCTGTAGCTCTAGAGGAGATGCATGTCAGATTATTTAAGTATTTAGGAGAAACATCTGAGAAGTACAGTAGATTTTTTTCTTCATTTAAGTGAGATCTTATTTGGGGTGTTTTTATGGTGCAGATCAATTCTTAAGTTAAAAGGCAACAGTAATTAATGTGCAAAAACTTTTGTGACCAATGCAACCTTTTTTAATTAAAGGTCAATATTTCATTTTTATTGCTTTTGTAGCCATATTAAATGCATAAACTGCAAACAAAAAAATAAACAAACAACAAAACTGAAAAATAAAAAAAATATTAAGTGAGTAAAAAAATCTGTTAGCAACAACAAAAAAAAAACACATATTTTTCTTATCGCATTGCCAGATATTTAATGTGTTAAGCAAAAACTGACTTAATTTTGGTGCATTTTTCCAAAAACAAGACTTAATATCTGAAGTATTTTTGCTTCTCAAGTAAGTATATCTTGATGTATGAATTTTTAGATTTTTTTTAATGGAAGACAAGAAAAAAATACACTTTACAATAAGGTTTCATTTGTTAACAGTCGCTAACTGCATTAGTTAACATGATTTAACAATCACAACTAAGCATTTATTAATCTTTTTATCAATACTAATTTCAAAATTTACTAACACATTATTAAAATCAAAAGTTGTACCTTATATAATTTAATTTATTTGAGCTGGCATGATCAAATAATGAATAGTTGGAATAATGTTTTTTTGTACAATTACTTTTGAATAGTTGTATTTTTAGTAACTGACATCAATTAAGATTAATACAAACTGAAACAAACGTATTGCTCATTGTTAGTTAATGTCAGTTAATGCATTAATGTTAACTAATGACGTTATTTGTAAAGTGTCATCAAAATAGAAAACCTTTTTTTTTTCAGAATAATGTGAATTTACTTTAATTGCTTCACTTGAATCAATGAATTTCAATAAACCTGAGTTAATTGTTAACGTGAATGGCTGTTAATCATCAATTCAAATCACTATTAAATACAAAAGTAGCTGTAAGTGATGCTTGAACAGATTTGAAATATTTGTGCAGTATTTATGTAAAAGGCTGTTGTTGTGTTGGTTTGTGAAGCTGTCGGTGCTGATCTGCCAGTGATGAGCTGCTAATTTTGGCCGTAATGAGTGTTGGCCACCTGTTCACACGACTGGCTCCCATTTGCTGCTGTGCAGAGTTTATTTCCGTCGGTTCACTGATTCACTCCGTCCGCTGGAGCCTCGTCCAAATTTAGAGACCAACATGAGAAGCACGCAGAATTACAAACATCTGGAACCACAGAGAGGATGTTGATCACTCAAGGAAAGCAGTTTTGTCTTTTGTTTTAGCATATTTTCTGTGGAAACAGTTATTGGGTCATGTAATATATTGCTATAGACTTTAGTTGACTTTCTGTTGCTAGGCAGATGAATTAGGGGGAGGGCCTTGCTCATTCTAGAGAGCATCTGATTGGATCAAAATTGTGTAGTGCAGGATGAGTCATCAGTATTATTTTTATGTTTCTTGGTCCAGGAAGAGAAAATCGCAAGTTATTAAACTTATTATTGCAAGGTTTGTGAAATTACATTTTATTAGATATTAAAAGACTTGTTAAAGTGATATAAATCCATATTTGCTGAATACCGTAGATGAGAAAGTATTAGTAGTAGTAGGCGTTCTCAGCACTGTCAAAATAAAAGTCCTCAGACACATCCACCAAACAGAAAAACTATGATGATAATTAAAAAATGCCAAATTCTGGCCGATATATCAGCCAACCACTAATTATTTTTTCATTTTAAATTACATTACATTGCATTTAGTTATTTAGCAGATGCTTTTATCCAAAGCGTCTTATAAATGAGGACAATGGAAGCAATCAAAATCAACAAAAGAGCAATGATATGCAAGTGCTAGAACAAGTCTCAGTTAGCTTAACACAGTACATGTAGCAAGGTTTTTTTTTTTTAATTATAGAATAAATAAAAAGAAAACAAACAGAATAGAAAAAGAATAGAATATTTTAGAAGCACATTTGCATATAGATGATTTCAAATATAACATTGTGTGTGCAGTGCACAGCGGCTGGACAAAGTTGAGAATGTTTAACTTAACGTAAATGAGCTTACAGATGGAAGTGTATGGCATTTAAAAATGTTATGTGATAACGTATCAGTATAATAACTAAGATTGATACATGCATTCACAAATGTTCATCTTGTTCGTAATTGGATGCATTGTGCACTGCTGAAATTTTATTTATTTACAAAATGTTGCTATTAAGTGCCAAGAAATCTCATAATCAGAGTTTTAAAAATGCAATGGGATTAAAAAAATAAAATGTTTTCTGCAGCAATATTTCAAAGCCAAAACCTCTTCCAGGAGTGTGTAAAGGCTATGAAAGCTTGTTCAAGTAGCTGTCAGTGTAAACAACACACACCTTCTGCTCCTGATCCATCTGCTGAGGTGTGATCGCCATGAATAGTGCAAGGTTTAATTATAGCAGAAATGTGGTCAAGGAGATTTTAGAGGTTCCTGTGAGAGGCATCTGTTAAACACTTAAAGAGCCATAAACGCAGAGGTTCCTACATCCTGTCTGTTCAAATCCCCGCTGGATCTTCATGTGTGTTTCCCCATTTCTGCTGCTTTTACAGCTGCAATTAGTTCAGGAGGGTCACAGGTCACCAGAAGAGACGTTTACCTTCAAATCATGACTCATTTTCACCTGAAACTACCTGTGATCTTCTAAAAGCCTCATACGTCCAGTGATGCATTAGTCATGGCAGTCTGAAAAAAGGGGTGTAGAAACAATTTTCACTCATGTTTTCATATTAACAAAAACATTATTTTGCCTTCATCTAAATGCATTTTTTTTTTAGAAATCCTCCCGTCTTTGTATAAAACTGACATGTTTCTGATGTTTTCCTGAAAGGGAAAAGCGTCAGATCCCGTCGAGGAGTTTGGCAGGTGTTTGTCGATACGGCAGCAGACTGGAGTGCTGTTATGGATGGAAGAAAAACAGCAAAGGACACTGTGAAGGTAAATGAGGAGAATTGAACAATTCTACATTATTAATGACAAGGATGTATACAATGTCATTTTAATGCCACATAAAAAAAAAACAAAGAGTATGAGAATAAAGTCACACTGTTTTGAGAATAAGCTAAATGAGAATAAAGTCGTAGCATTTTGAGATGAAAGTTTTAATATTTTGATGATAAAGTCAAAACTTCAAGAATAAAGTCACAGCAATAAGAGAATAAAGTCATGTACAATATTTAACTTTAACAGTACAGTCAAAATTACAATAATAAAATCATAGTATTACGTGATTAAAGTCGTAATATTTTGAGAATAACCTCAAAATGACCAAAGTCTCAGCAAAACAAGATTAAAATAATAATATTTTGAAAATAAAGTTGTGGATTATTATTATTTTTTTTATTTAGTGACAAGAATGTAAGTGTGTAATGGCGTTTTAGTGCCATGTAAAAAATAAATAAAGAAATAAATAAAAAATGCTATTAAAATAAAAAATAAAAAAAACTACGAGATTGTGTAGAATTGTGAGGTTAAATTTATAATACTTTGATAAAGGTTAAACGATCAAACGTCAATATTTTGAGAATAAAGTTAATATTTCGGGACTTTTGAGTTTGGAACTTCAATCTCATAATGCTATGGCTTTATTCTCATACTCTTATGTTATTTGTTTGTTTATTTATTTACTGAGACTGAGAATTGTTCATGTGAGTGTAGCTAGTCATTCAAAACATGGAAACACTGAATATTCCATCCACAAACTCATATGATAAGTTCATTCTTTCTGCGGTCTGGTGCTTTTAAACCACGCTGAAGTATGAGAGGAAATCTGGGAGAACAGAAGTTGGCTTTGGTTTCCAGACGTGTGGTTTTGTGAACGGATTTGACCTGCGATGTTTCCTTTACTAATATATCTCTGTGTTGAATGTTTTTCCAGCTCAGTGTGACCTGGGCTGCAAACACGGCGAGTGTGTCGGCCCTAACAAATGCAAGTGCTTCCCCGGATACACCGGAAAGACATGTAGTCAAGGTTTGTGCCAGTGGTATAATAGTTTTTGTTACAGTTTTATTTTTTATATTTTTAAAATGTTGAGTAATTTTGTTTTGTTTTTTGTGTCATTTGTTTTATTTATTATTATTATTTTATAAGTTTTAGTTTTTTGTTTAGTTTATTTGATTTAGTTACTTCAACTTAAACTAAGTTTTAAAAAAAATATATATATATATATGTATATGTTAAGTTAATGTTTTTTTTTGTTGTTGTTTTTAAGTAAGGCCTTTTTTTGGTGGTTTTCCATTGCTTGTCTTTGCAAGTCATTCAGTACGTCTGTGAACTGTGAATCAAACTGAGTCACAAACTAATTAAGACCAAATCCATTCATCAGATTAGTTCAAAAGTGATTAATTTGTGCAATCTGGCATGGCTTGATCTGATTCTGAAAGCTGATAGTTCCTGACATATCGAGGAAAACGAGGTATATAATCTCCGCTGTCAGACAAGGATTTATCAAAAATATTTAAAATGGTCTGATATTACTATTAATTCATTCATCACATTGATAATGGAAGGCCATTACATTGTGAGATAACATGAGATTTATATTTTACCAAACGTAGCAGGTCATCCATGCATACAGTAAATTCCCAGACTGTGCACAGTATTTTACTGCAGAAATATGATGCTTTGAGCACAGCCTTTGACTCGCCAGTCTCTCTCTGTCTCTGAGCTCAGATCTGAACGAGTGCGGGCTAAAGCCTCGGCCCTGTGAACATCGCTGCATGAACACGTTTGGTAGCTATATGTGCTACTGCTTAAACGGATACATGCTGATGTCTGATGGCTCCTGTGCAAGTAAGTGACTGTGCTTCGGTATATTTAAATGTGAGTATAATAGAGTAAGTTCTTAAACTTGTGGATCCAAGTTCAAAAAGCTATCATTTTGAAGAGAAATGAGTATTAATATTGCACAGTATTGATGTAAATCTGACGTAAATCCACTAAATCATTTAAGTTTGCTTAATTTGTGTATCAGTTAGTTGCACAAACTCAAAAGGTCATATTATTTCTATGCACCAAATTTATTCCATAAAACTGAAGAAATTTGACCACCCTAATAATGACTTAATAACATTCAATAGAGCTAAACGGCTAATTCAGAATAACACGTATTTGTGTTATTCTAAAGGTCTGTGGATGTTTTGTCGTGTGTCCTGCAGACTCGAGGACGTGTTCTCTGGCTCACTGTCAGTACGGCTGTGAGGAGGTGCAGGGCGAGGTCCGCTGTCTCTGTCCGTCTCCTGGCCTGCAGCTGGGATCTGATGGGAAGACCTGTGAGGGTGAGAACGGCTCAGTGCACCCGCTCTTCAGATGAAGCTAGTAAACGCTCTCATTGATGAGAGGGTCTGGCTGCAGACTTGCACTTGCACTCACAGACACTCGCACTTCCTTGTTCTATTTATTTATTATTTTTTGTTTGAATCTCTCAACATTTTACAACAATAGCCAGGTGGTGAAGACAAGAAAAAATAAACTAAATTACAATGTCACTTGCAATCGCCACTTGCACTTGAAATATCAATGAATTTTAAAATTAGATTTCACTGCAAAAAATAATAATAATTAAATAAGTAATTTTTCTGACCCCACTGGCACATATTTTTTCTTCAAAATTAGTTGAATTTTTGCATAATATGAGATTTTAAAAAATCTGCCAGTGGGCCGAAAAAATAATCTTTTTGCTGTTGAATTAAGTTAATTTTTCTGACCTCGTTAGCAGATATTTGTTTGTGTTTTAAGCAAAAATTTTTTAATTTAATTAATTAATTATATATATAATATTTTAAATAATTTTGCATGTCCAGTAAATGTATCTTGATTTAGGTTTAGATATTTGTCCTGGAAAATATGTCAAAAATACTATTAAGAAAATTCATGAAAATTAATACAATTTAGTTATTGAGTAATCGTAGAATTTTATACAGGCAATATACTTTTATTCTAGTTGTGCTTTGCTTTTAAAATATTTAATTGGTTTGAGTTTATTTGTGAGTGTTATGTATTTAAATTATTTTAGAAAAATCCTAGTAATCAAGAGCTGGTGGAAAAACCATGGAAAATCATAAGTCATAAGGCGTGGGACTTTGGATCAATGAAAGCCGATAGTCAAGATGCTGAGTCATCTCTTGTTGTTTCCCTCATTTTCTTCTTCAGACATTGATGAATGTGCAACTGGGAAGAACCAGTGTCCGTTCAACCGTCAGTGCACCAACACATTTGGAAGCTACTACTGCAAGTGCCAGCCGGGTTACGATCTCAAATACGTCAATGGGAAATACGACTGTGTTGGTAAGAAAGAAACAGTGCAACTTGCTGATATTATGCATAACTTTGCATAACTTTTATGCTGAAAGCTGATATTATTGACTAAATAATAGAGTGTAACAGTCGTGTTTGAAAAGTAAAACTTTATTGTAAAGTTGTAAATAAAGCAAAGATTATTGTATGTTTTGAAATAAAATACTATTTCTGTTTTTCTACTTCAAAATTTCAGGTTTAATTCACTGTGTTACTTGCTGTTTCTTTGTGATTATTTTTAAATTTAATATCAATTTCTGAGTGAAAATTGTTTCAAAGTAAATATTAAAGCATTTTTTTTAAGTGTATGAACTCTGAAGTTGTTTATTGATGATATTTGCTTCTGTAGAAGAGACAAACAACAATTTCTTATGGAAAAAATAAATAAATCGTTAAATGGCAGAATTGTATGGAAGCTTTTAACACACAATTCTGACTGCTAGATATAAACTCAAAATTGTGAGATATAAACTTGAGAGGAAAAGTCTGAATTTTCACATATAAACTTGCATTTGGGAGAAAAATTGCAAGATAAAAAGTTGCAGTTATCTTTTTCTAATATCTCATTTTTATTTAACTATGTGGTGAAAAGCAAAGCAAACAAACAAAAAACAGAAATGCAGGATGTAAACTCAAAATTCAGAGTTGTGAGAAAAAGTCCGAATTCTGAGTTTATGTCTCGTAATTATGACTTTTTCTCAGAATGGCAAACATTGTATTGCCATTATTGATTTGATTGTTACAATGCATCATGGGATGAGTAGTTTAATTTCTCATACAATAACTAAACAGTCTTTTTTCAAAATTTAAAATACACTTTTGCTTGAAATATTGTGATTCATTTGGAGCCACTTGCTTTGGTTCATGGATCAGAACACTTTATTATTAAAATACTTACAGAATCAAGGCCGCTGAAACAATGTGCATTCGCTCTTATGCTTTATATATATATAAGATATATGCATTGCATATGCAACTGAAAGATTTGAAACAATGATAAGAATGATTCATAATTTGAAATGTAATACTAAAACTCATTGTGTTTTCAGATATAAATGAATGCGTGTCCAACACACATAAGTGCAGTCATCACGCGGAGTGCATCAACACTCACGGATCCTACAAGTGTAAATGCAAGCAGGGTTTCCGTGGCAGTGGATTTGATTGTTCAGGTGAGAGACAAAATCCAACCTGAAAGCAATGAATCAGTAAAATTATATGCATAATGTGCAGTTTTATAGATTGGTATGGTTGCTTTTGGTTGAATTATACACTGCCAGTCATGAGTTTGGACTGAATGTACGTTTCTCATGATCTTAAAGACCTTAAATTCATCAGTGCTTGAAATTATTTTTGTAGAATATAAATCTAAAACATAATGGATGTGTGAAATTCTTTACAAAACTATAATAATTAGATAGATAGATTAGTCCTATGAGTACGTTTCCGTGTCTGGACTCTTGACTTCTACTGTATATTTTGCATATGGATATGCAATTATATATTGAGTTCATTTGTGTAAATATCTGTTTGTAATTAGCCATAAAGAAGGGGTGAAATGACAGGAAAGAAAATACTGTAGGAATCATCAGCAGCTCCTTTAAAGAGCCTCCTGAATTTCACAGGTGTCAGGCAGAGAAAGCCTGCGATTGAAATCCCACCTGTGTAAATATCTGCGTTTGTACCGAACACACTGAAGCGAAGGCCAAAGGAAACGGTTCTTCTGTGCTGTTTATCTGCACAGACGCCAGAGCTGCACTTCTGTAGAAATGAATGAGGGTCCACACATAGAGGAACTTCAGGAGAAGCATCTAAGGACTTAGAGAAACTGTTCTAGAGGGATAGTTCACCCAAAAATTACATTTTGCTGAAAATGTGCTCACCCTCAGGTCATCCCAGATGTAGGTGAGTTTGTTTCTTCATCATATTTGGAGAAATGTAGCATTGCATCATTGTTCAGCAATGGATGCTCTGCAGTGAATGGGTGCCGTCAGAATGAGAGTCCAAACAACTGATAAAAACATCACAATAATCCACACCACTCCAGTCCATCAGTTAACATCTGGAGAAGACAAAAGAAGCAAATCCATCATTGAGACATTTTAACTTCAAACCATTGTTTCCGGCTAAAATAGTCCAGAGTCCATAATCCATAATAACGCTTCCTCCAGTGAAAAAGTGGTCTGGTCTGAATCAGGAGAGAAATCTGCAGATCAAGCACCGTTTACAAGCTAAAACAGCTTCAAACAAATATGCGGCTGGATTTTGATGTGAGAGACAATAGCAGATGCACTTTTACACTGGAGGAAGCGATATTATCGATTATGGTTTCAAGTTAAAAATGTATTTGTTTCTCACAAACACATAGATTTTGTCTTCTCAAGATGTTAACTGACGGACTGGAGTGGTGTGGATTATTGTGATGTTTCTATCAGCTGTTTGGACTCTCATTCTGACGGCACCCATTCACTGCAGAGCAAATGATGGAATGCAATATCTGATGAAGAAACAAACTCATCTACATCTTGGATAGTCTTTGAGCACATTTTCAGCAAATTTTCATTTTGGGGTAAATAATTCCTTTAAACTGAACTGAGATCTCAGTAAGTCTCCTGAACTTTGACCTCTGAGCAACATCATTTAACTCATGTGAATCAAATCCTTTGTGTGTTTGTAGTCAAGCCTTTTTATCACAGATCCTGGGAAGGTGAGAAAGGAAATGCACATGCGATTCTCAACGGTGAGAAAGTCCAGCGATGCAGAGCAAATGTTTAATTGCTGTATGTGCAGAAGGACGTTTCCTCTAAGCTCTGATCTTTGATGTGATTTCTGAAAACACTCTTTTGTGGTGCAAAACAACATGCAAAAATCGGCATTTAGAGGAAACTTCTGCTATGGCAACCTATTTAATGTTTTTCAAATGCAACTGGTAACACTTTACAATAAAGTCTCATTTGTTAATGCGATATCTAGGACTGGACTTATATATAATGTTACTATATAATGCACTGATGTTAACCATTAAGTTAACTAATATTGAAACCTTAAGTAAAGTGTTACCATGCAACTGAATCACTGACCTTTGCGAATGGCTTCACGCACAACAGATGCACTTTGCATGGAAAAGCCTCATGCATATCCAAACATGCATTTATGACGTATATAAAGCACATTCAATAATTAATGCAATAATGCTGCGATTGCATGAATCAAATGAACAGGCTCCATACATGCATTTTTGACTTTTAATGGCTTCAGAACATCATTCAACAGCAGCATACAAGATTTCATTCCAGTTTTCTCATGCATTTAATTCCATCTTCTGTGTGCTGCAGCTATTCCTGATTTCCCCTCCAAAACTCGTATTTTGGGAGGAAAGTTTGACAACACCATCCCCGAGCCTGCGGTGACCGGATCTCCACGATTACGCCTGCAACCCTACGACTACGACGGCGAGGTCTACATCGGCCCTCCGGAGCAGAAACCTGTGTTTCCAGAGGAGGAGAAGTTTTATGATGAGGAAGATGAAGAGGAGGAAGAGGAAGAGGAAGGCGACACTGGAAACCAGCTGGAGGGCGAGGAGCTGAACCCCAGAGGAGACGCTTTCTGTGAGTGACGCACTAAAAATACTCCTCTTTACTCTGTTGACACACGCCGTCCTATTTAAAGAGCACATATACTGAGTAATGTGCTGAGTCCACTCACAGCTACAGATATACGGTTCATAAACATGCAGGAGAAACTGAACTAGGCATTATTAACCACACACAGATTGGGTTGCATTACAGACTAAAATGAGAATCAACTTTTGTGAGATATTGCTGTTACTGAAAGATTGGTATTATTGTGTTTTATATGACAGAATTAATATGGAGAGTAAGGAATTTAGGGCAAAACTCTTCATACAGTGTTATTTTTTTATTTTATTTTTAAGTACTATTATAGTATTTATTAATATTTTAAATTAGCTATATTATAGTTTTCATTTTAATTTGAGTAATTTTATTATGTGCTTTTGTAATTTTTATTTTTTTACATTTATATATAGCTTAAGATTATTTTATTTTAGTGTTTGTCATTTTAGCTTAAACTTTAAATTTAGTTAGTTGCAAAGGTTTTTTATTTTATTTTCAAGTTTTTCTTCTAATATGAAATTTAACTTTAATTTAATTTTAATTCAGTTTTATTTCAGTTAATGGAAATGATTTTAATATTTTTTTTGCTAACAATAATAAGCTTCAGCTTATACTTTAGTTAGTTGCCACGGCAAATTTTCACGTTTATGTTTCATGTTTTTTTTTACGTTTTTCATGCAATATTTTTCTTTTCTTTCAGCTTAATTTCTGTTAATAAATTATTTTTAATAGCTTTAACTTTTGCTTAAAAATAACAAAACTAATGTTTTAGTTTAAGTTATTTTAAGTACTTCAACTTAAAGTTTAGTTAGTTGCAAAAGCAAGTTTTCAGGTTTTTATAGTTTTTCATATGAAATTTTCTAATATGAAATTTAACAAATTTAACATTTTCTAATATGTCAGTTAACAATTTTAAATAGTTTTAGTTTTAGCAAACAATAACAGCACTAATGTTTAGAGCTTTTCATATCTTGCTCTAGTATTTTTCACAAAGCCAAGAAAGCACGGCGGATGAGTGGGGTCTGTTTTCAGGGCATGCTGGGACTGAACCACATTCATCAAATACGGCCTGTATATGAATATCTGCTGTACTACATGTACTGACAGGGAGACCAAGAATAATTTCCAAATCACTCTTATTATTTCCCCGTGAGAGGAAGCAGCATTTCATGCGGTTGCAGGATGGTGTCGGAGGAAATAACTGGTGCTGGTGGAGTAAGTGCTTATTAAACTCATCTGATGTGAGCGGAGAGACGGATGTTGGTGTGAAACACATCTGAACACCATTATCCTGCAGACTTCATCAATAAACACAGATCATTTTAGCACACAGGGTTTATTTATAGCTTATGTTCTTCTGTAGGCATTTTCCACCATCATATATTATGTTGAATGGATAAGAACATAATTTATACTGAAAAATTTAATTGCTGTTAAAGACCTGATTCTAATTTAATTTCACCCACTTAAAATGTAAATGAAAATTATAACTCTGTATCCTGCTTTCAGCCTTAAAGGGATAGTTCACCCAAATTCTGTCATCATTTACTCACCCTCAAGTATTTCCAAACCTGTATGAATTAGGAAGATATTTTGAAGAAAGTTTGTAACCAGGCTGTTTTGGGGCACTGTTGACTTCCATAGTAGGAAAAAAAATACAATGGAAGTCAATGGTGCCCCAGAACTGCTCTGTTTCCCACATTCTTCAGAATATCTTCCTTTGTGTTCAGCAGAACAAACACATTCATACAGGTTTGGAACTACCTGAGGGTAAGTAAATGATGACAGAATTTTCATTTTTGGGTGAACTATCCCTTTAATTCAATTTTAGGACTCTACATATTTTGATTCAGTGTTATTTTATTATCTTTGAGGTACTGTTAATATGTGTCATTTTCTATTTCCTTTTAAATTTCAGTTGAAATTTGGATAATTTTAGCTTTTAGTAATAATTGTTTTTAATGTAATTATTATATTAATGTAATTAATAACAAATAATAATTTAAATAATTTATTATTGTTATTTAGTATATTTTAAATTATTATTTTTCAAGTTAAACTAATGAATATGAAAAAAGGCAACTAGCTAAAATAAAATATTTATTTATTTATTTAAGATAAAATGTATTTTATTTCAAGTGACATTTTTTTTTTTTTTTTTTTAATGGATCTGCTTTTTGGAAACTATAAACTTTTCGATTTCTATTCTGCTTTTTTTTTCTTTTTTTTTAAATATGCATTTTTTTTTTTTTTTTTGTGAATGAATGAATTTCAGTTTTAGTTTTAGTACTTCAACCAAATGAAAATGAGAAATTAATTTTCACTTTCCAGCAATGTCTAGTTCATTTGATGTGATTGATGTGAAGTGATTTAAAAAAATAAATTGTTTTAGTTAACAATAACAACCCTGTTTTGAATACAAATTAAATTAAATTAAATTAAATTAAATTAAATTAAATTAAATTAAATTAAATTAAATTATCCACTTTTCTGTAGAGTTTGTATTTTCTGTCTTGATCCAAATGGGTCAGTCTGTCATTCACAGGTCAGTGTTTGCTGGTGATTGTGATCTTCTTCGTTCACATGCATATGAATGGAAGTGAATGAAGCACAAGTGTAGTATGACTGTCCCATTACACTCTGTTTACACTGGATTTGGTGGCAAAGACAGACTGTTGACTAATGGAGAAACAGCAGTGTCTTCTATAGAGTCCTGCTCACAACAGATGAGTGAAGAGCCGAGGCGTAGAGCGATCAATCACACTGACACACGATCAATAACACTGAACCTCTGTGACCCGCGGGAGAAGAAACAGACTCCATCGGTCACAGAATAGAGAAGACAAAAAAAAAAAAAAAACTTGGCACACTATTTACTTTATTTTAAATAAACTTTTTTTTTTTTTTGCTATGTTCTGACTGTTAACTAAAACTAAAACTAGTAAAAATCTTTTTTTCATCGAAATAAAAAACAAAAAACAAAAAAAAACTGTTTTTAACACAATGAAAGGACATGTCTGAGAAACTCTAAATCTCTCGACAAGACATAAACCCGACAGAATCTCATGTTGGAGATCCGACAGGAGGAGACAAGCCCGAGACACAGATGAGCTCTGGGGAGAAAATCCCCCTCTGCCTTAAGAAACATCTTCCAGTGCTGTTTTCCTAGAGGCAGAAACGGCCGGAAAGAGCTCAAGCCTTTTATTATCCTCGTCAGAACAGCTGTTTGACAGTCTTTCATCATCAGCTCTCTCTCTCTCTCTCCATTAGTCTGCTCAGCTAACAGCTCACGAGAGTCTGAAAGCGCAGGCAAGTGTCCACTTGCAGGATCCTTCTCTTCTACAGATATTCACTCTCTAATGGGGGCTTTCCCTGATTTACCAAGAGAAGCCGAAATATTTTAAAGAGTTTGCTAGTCAACACAGTAAAAGCAAAATCCATTGAAAAACAGACCTCTAATTTAAATAAAATATCGGCAGTACAAAATAAATATTAAAGTGAAATAACTGAAATAACAGTATCCTCAGAAATGAATAAAATAATCATAAATATTAATGTTTTTGTATGTAGTAATATTATTACATATGAATTAATAATTCATATGTAATAATAATAATAATAATAATAATATAATTTTAGTGCAAAATAAATACATATATTAGAATTTTAAATATTAAAATATTAAAGTGATTAAAATAATTAATAGTACAATATTAAACAAATAAAATTATCTTAAATATTATACACACAAATATATTAATTGTGTAATATTACTTTGCAACTTTTTCCTTTTTTTTTAATATGACATAATATATATTTTTAAAATCCGAAGGAAAACAGACAGTGAGAAAAATACCTATTAATGTAAGTTCACAGAGATTTTCTTCTACCCTAAACACAACACAACGCACAATTCCTTCATATTAAGTCTGGTTTTTATGGACTTTTCTTAGAGTCCAGTACCGCATTGATGCTCTTCAAAAAGGTTTGTTCCAAACGTATAACCGTAATTAGTAAACTTTTGCCATTAACTCATCTTCAAATCATTTAATGTAAGCATGAAATTATAATTAAGCTTATTTGCTTTACTTATTGTGCATTATTCATTGAAGAGAGTCATGAAAATATTATTCTAAATGAAGTTATGCTGTTCTCGTGCAGCAGTAGAAGCTCAGCTCTCTGTTGTGACGCCCCCTGTTGAGCGCAGCTGGAACAGCGTCTGGATCGTTATGTGCTGCTTTCTGTCTGTGCTTCTGGTCTGACAGAGGCTGAAGACAAATGTTGGAAATGCTCTTTATGATCTGTGTGTTTTTCCGTTTGTAGTCCCAGATGATTTTGAGCCTGTTTACGGTCCAGAATCAGAGCCGAAGGAGATCCAAGCAGCGCCGCTGAAGGAAAGTAAGCAAACTCTCTCTGATTACATCCAAACGCTTCTGTCTTCCCAGCGTTCAGATGATTTGAGGAGGTGCTGTATGTGTTTATTTGAGCAGGATTCCTGACGGACTGTGACTTTGATCGCGGTGCGTGTGAATGGCTGCAGGATAATGAAGACGATCTGGACTGGACCATCAAATATCATGAAAGCGGTACAGACTCAACCATACATTAATAAATGTGTCTACTGGGAAAATGAACACAAGTCATAGTCAGAGTTCCCCCTTGTGTCAGTTTCAAACTTACTAAAAGCTTAGTCAATGTTTGAGTGTATAAACATTTTCCATATTTCTCAAAATCCATATTAACTGATTAACTCATATTTTTTTAATGCAATCATTTTAATTTTTTTTAAGAAATGTAATATTAGTAACTAAAATAGCATAATATAATCTAAAATGAATATTTTTTTATATATAAATTATATATATATATATATATATATATATATATATATATATATATAAACAATTAATATCTTTGTATATGCATGAAAATATATAAATATTTACCTCATTTATAATTATAATGTTATTTTAGTTACTGTAAGATTATTATTATTTTACTAAATATTAAATACTGAAAGTACTATAATTAACAATGCTATAATTTACACATTTATATTTACTGTTTAATAGTACTTTATATATTATATAGAACTATAATATAATATTAATGTAATAGTGTAATAAATATCATAATGTTAAACAAATAGTATCTTTGATATTAATAATTATTTACAGTTATTTTATTCAGTTTGTTATTTGTGTCACTTGTCACTAATACTGAATTTATTATGTCTTGTTATTGTAAAAACTTATATATTTTTTAATATTTCTTCAGGAAGGGAATATTACTTGGCTCTGGACGGTCCGGTGGGGAACTGGAAGGAGCAGGCGCGGATGAAGCTGCTGCTGGATGATTACATGCGTCAGAGCAGCTTCTGTCTGAAATTTGATTATCGCATTCAGGGTCAGAACATGGGTGTGTTACGAGTGATGCTGGACAACAGCGCCGCGGCCGTCTGGGAGAGAAGAAACCCTCTCAGCCGCAGCTGGCGGTCCGAGCAGATCACCATCACCTGGACAGAAAACACTCCAGAGGCCGTGAGTTACAGATATTCAGAGCTTTCTAAGAGTTCTTCAAACTGAAGGGTGTAATATTTCAGACACACTGCAAAAAATTATTTTCTTCCTCAATATTTATGTCTTGTTTTCCAGTAAAAATATCTAAACATTCTTAAAAGGATAGTATCTTTGATATTAATAATTATTTAAATTAATTTTATTCGGTTTTTTATTTGTGTCACTTGTCACTAATACATATTTTGACTATTGCATTGTCATTAATTACTCACCCTCACCTTCGTTCATCTTCGGAACATATTAATACGCATTAATGAAAAATATTTTTAATGTATTTATCTTTTATTAACACTGTTTTTATGGGTTTATTTATTTATGAGTAATTAATGACAGAATTTTCATTTTTGGGTGAATTAACCCTTTAAATCAGGATACATTTACTTAAGATTCAAAATCATTTACTTCTGAATAATTGATCAAAATTAAGTCAGTTTATGCTAAAAACGAACAAATATAAATATATATATACACTGCCGCTCAAAAGTTTGGGATCAGTAAGTTTGGGATCAGTATGTTTTTTAAGGGAGTCTCTTCTGCTCATCAAGGCTGTATTTATTCGATCAAAAATACAGAAAAAACAGTAATATTGTGAAATCTTATTGCAATTTCTAATATTGGTTTCCTGTTTTAATATACTTTAAAATAGAATTTATTTCTGTGATCAAAGCTGAATTTTCAGCATCATTACTCCAGTCTTCAGTGTCACATGATCTTCAGAAATCATTCTAATATGCTGATTTATTACGAGTGTTGAAACTGTTGTGCTGCTTCATATTGTTTTTGGAACATGTGATAATTTTTTCTTTGATTCTTTGATGAATACAAAATTAAAAAGAGCAGCATTTGTTCAAAATAGAAATCTTTTCTAGCAATATAAGTCTTTACTATGACTTTTTATTAATTTAACACATCCCTCCTGAATAAAAGTATTAATTTCTATTGATTATAAATCAGCATGAATGATTTCTGAAGGATCATATGGCACTGAAGACTGGAGTAATGATGCTGAAAATACAGCTTTGATCACAGAAATAAATTACATAAGTATATTAAAATATAAAACTGATATTTTAAATTGCAATAATATTTCACAAATATTTGTGAGCAAACTTTGATGAGCAAAAGAAACTTCTTTAAAAATATTAAAAATTTTATTGATCCCAAACCTTTGAGCGGCAGTGTATATATATATTTATATTTTGTTCGTTTTTAGCATAAACTGACTTAATTTTGATAAATTATTCAGAAAACAATACTTAAGTAAATGATTTTGAATCTCAAGTAAATGTATCTTATTGTTTGATCTAGATTGTGTCTCTATATGTGTGTATATAAAGTAATAATAAATAATATATTTAACGTGTGGACACACAAATATTAATATTTATTTAAGATAAGGTTATTTTTAATCATACTGTTATTTTACTCACTTTAATATTTAAGTTTGAATATATATTGTACATTTAAAAGTATGTTTATGTTTGTATTATTACATATTTCAACTACACTGTAAAGAAAGAAACAAAAAATTCCGCCAGGACATCATTCATAAATTTTACAGAAATTTCCCTTAACAAAACGTAATGCAGTGCAAAAATCAATAAAAAACAAACAAACAAAAAAAAACCCTGCATATCAATACAGTACATTATGCCATATTTTACAGATGTTTTTAGAGTGTAGAAAACATAACAAAACTACTAAGAAAATATTAGCAAATACTGACTGATTTTTGATCACGTTACAAACAATCCAGGAAAAAAAAAACGTAATTGATTGGATGTTGAAATGTGTCTAAATGTTTGAACTAGATACTGTATTGTTCTCCAGCTTATTACAGTATATGTATTAACTGTTTCTTCAGATCATCTTTGAGGCTGAGCGTGGGAAGGCAGTGAGTGGAGAGATCGGTCTGGATCACGTGGTTCTGATCTCTGGACCCTGTTCGGATGATAAATCTGACATCTTTTAATGGTGACACAAAGGACATCATTACTTTTTAACCATCTCAACAAAAACAACAAAAGACAGTTTTAGCTGTTGCTCAGCTTTCATAATAAGCAGGTACAAACCTGCACGACAGTAAGGAGAATTACATTTATGTAAGTCAGTGTTATTGATACTTTGTTTTCTGATTGTAGGTAGATATCAGTCAATATTTGTATGATTATATAAACATTGTAACATTATAATGGCTGTAAATTTTGCTTTACATTAAAATATTTTAATAGATTTACCAATTGTACTCTTCTGTTCAGAATTCTTTATTAATACATAATTTCAAATCAATAACTCTGCGAAGACTCATAGTCAAGAGGACAGCATCCTGTTCATTTTCTCTATGAAGAAATGGATATTTGGCAATAAAGTATAAACCTTCAGACCTTCTGTACGTCACCTCAGAGCTTGTTCAGTGGTGATAAAAAAATATATATCTACCGATAACACTGGTTAGACGCTATATTGAATTTAACAAGGCTGTGAGGGATAGATTTACATATTGATGAGAGAAACGAACCGTTTCGAAGCTTTGAATCAATTGAACCAACTGCTTCATAAAAGGATTCTGTGTTTCGAAGTGCTCGAGTCAAAACTGAGTAGATGCAATGAAAACTCAGACCAAAAACATATTGCATAAAAACAGCTTTTACTAACCCATTACACGTTTTATTGAAAGTATAAAAAAATGCAATTGACAAATCATCAACTACCATTAAAATGAAGTGTCTGTGTAACCTGTTTTGTTTGCTTGTCAAAACAGACTATTAACTACTACTACTAACAAATGTCTCATTAAAAATGTCTGCAAATTTCTAAAACTGAACTGAGATCAGGTAAAGACCACAGACACTGGGGTGAACACTGATGCATGGGTTTACAGAGATCATCTCTCACAGTCAAAAATTAAATATGCATCATTTTTCAGTTTTCGGATGCAGCCATCATCAATGCAATGGTTCATTTAAGCTTCTCAGAGTCTTCCAATGTCATTGTTTAACATGGAAATATACTGTTTTGAGATACAGTAAACTGTATGTGTGATCATTTTATCTTTGTTATTTGATTCGTTCATAGCCTGCTGTAGACACACGGCAGCTACATGAAGGTCATGCTTGGAGAACGAATGCATGAAGAGATTTGATTTGAATCTTTCCTTTCATCTGAAGATGTGCTGCTGTTTCTGCTGTACTGTTAACACAGGTTAAATATACACCTTGAATTTCACTAACCACTTCTTAAAGGAATATTTCACCTAAAACTTAAACATCTGTCATCACCTACTCCTGCCGTTTCAAACCTCTGTATGACTTTCTTTGTCTTCACAAGAAGAGTGAAGTCTTTTCAACGAGTGGATAAAACAATTTGCAAGCCAGTCTGAACTGGTTCATGAATAGTTCAAACCAAAAAGATTAAACTAACAGTGCATTAAATAGGCCACTACAAACTATAGTATTACCATGTTTTGAGACGTGATACTATCACCGAGTATGAAATTAACACACATTTCTAGAAATACTTTTATTGAGTAGTTTTTGGTTGCTCTTCCCTCTTCTTCTCAAGAAAGTCTGAGACAAATAAAGATCAATGAATAAAACATAAATTCAGTGTCTTTTTAACATCAATGGTGAATTAAGGGTGATTGGGACGTAAGGTCAAATGGGACAGTATAACTACTGTATACAGAATTAATTTTCTCACCTAATGAGTGAAAATAAAAACTTTTTTTTGTTGAGCCCTAGCTGTAAGGCCACATAATTAAAATGGGATTCCCTCATTGGTGTGACATCATGTAGGTGGGCGGGGCATGCATCAAACCGGAAGTTGACCATGAAATGCATGAACTGAGGAAAATGACATAAGCTTTTGCTATTTTTCATAATAAGGTCCTAAAATTGTCATAGCTACTATAATATCATGTTTCTATTTTCAGAATTAGGTTGTTTTATTTTGTCCCATCCGTCCAAACACATTTTTGGTGGATGGGACAGTGCTTAAAGGCTTTGCTAATTAAGAAAATTATTTACCTTTTAATAGAGAACCATTGTAAATGCTCTGTATGCCCTAAATCAGTGGTTTCCAACCTTTTTATTTGTGCATGCCCTAATCAACCACAAAAATATTCATGAACTAGCTAGATTTTGGTAAAATAAAAATTCTGAAATAGAAGCATTCTGAAAATAGAAGCTTTATAGATATTTTTTTTTACTGATTTTGTTGCAGTAACAAACCATATTCATGTGTCTTTTAAAGGTTTGTGCAGGTTAAATGTGTTTGTCCAACAGTTAATTGGTGATGGGGCCATCCAACATATATATATATATATATATATATTTTTTTTTTTCTATTTTGGACCTTTAGCACTTTTTTTTTTACTTGTCTATTTGATTATTAAATGTTTTCAATGACTTTTGGACTTCAAGCCTTCTTTTACCTCAGTTAGACATGTGTTGTATGATTTGTGAATGGATTTATAAACTGAGAAATGTAGTTGAACAGAAATAAACATAGACTCTTAATGATGAGAAAAGGAAATATTGCATATATAATTACACCAAAGTATGGACTATCCTGTGCAATACAGTAAATATTCTTACACTACCCTAAATCAATGAAAAAATGCACTGTCCCAATCACCCAAATGTTACCAAAAAAAAAAAAAAAAATTGGCTCAGTTTACAGAAAAGTGCACATCACGCATCCTTTCGTTATAATATAACATTTTTTCCTCTTCAAATTTGTAGTTAACATCTTCAGTATTACAGAAATATATCATGTGTTGGGCTGATGTTTTTAAATTATGGCAAGAAATTCAAAAACTGCCCCAATCACCCTTAATTCACCCCTATGTGTTTTTCATTGTTCTCTTGTGTGCAATTTAAAATCTTCTAGCATTATGCTTGAGAAAGTTTCAATGCAAGTGAATTTTGAATGCATGTTATTCAAATGTAACCTAAAGAAATCCTGATGTTGTCATTAGAGCTGTTTAAACACCCCGAGGTGATCAGAAACTCCACCCTCTTACAACATTTACTAGGAAAAGACTGACATGTTATTTCTCCTTTGTCATGCTGATTTTCTTCTCTTTGAGAAAAAGAAAAAAAGAAAAAAGAATCAGTCATCGGTGGACAACGAAGAAAAAAGTTTGTTTCTGGACAGACAGCAGATCTTTGTGATTTTCGTGGTTATTCATGTTTGAAACGGTCGATCAGAAAGTGAAAGTAGACTGTTGAAAGCTCAAACAGTGAAAATGGCTTCATCAGCTGAATATGACTATAATTGTCCCGTGTGCTGTGAAATCTTCAAGGCTCCTGTTATTTTATCATGTAGTCACAGTGTCTGTAAAGAGTGTCTTCAACAGTTCTGGAGAATCAAGACAACTCAGGAGTGTCCTGTCTGCAGGAGAAGATCCTCAAAAAGGTTTCCTCCAGTTAATCTTGCATTAAAAAACTTGTGTGAGACATTCCTGAAGGAGAGAAATGAGAGCTGTTCATCAGGATCTGAGGAGATCTGCAGTTTACACAGTGAGAAACTCAAGCTCTTCTGTCTGGAGGACAAACAGCCTGCGTGTGTCGTGTGCAGAGATTCAAAACAACACGACAATCACAAATTCAGACCAATAAGAGAAGTGCTTTCATCATATAAGGTAGGACAAATGTCTCTTATTTAATATGTAAAGAACTCTAAGTCATTGTAAACACAGATATCATCACATTCATGCACTTAATATTTCTCTCTGCCTTTTTACTCAAATTCATATGAAATATTATCTGCTGTGAAAAAGTATTTGCCCATCTCAAACTAAATAGTTTTACTCAGATTTATTTTGTTTTGGTTTGGTTTTGATTTCTGAATCAATTTAGTATGAGACACACACACACACACACACACACACACACACACACACAAACAAAAGACATCAGGACGGGGCAAATACTTTTTCACTGCACGGTATGATCACTGTATTCTCTTCTCTTCACTGTAATCTGGTGTTTTATATATTTTTATTTTGTTCAATTCTAGGAGGAGCTCAATACAGGACTGAAGTCTTTACAGGAGAAACTTAAAAAGAGAGAAAACATGACAGAAGAGTTTGAGAAAACAGTTCAACACATCAAGGTGAGGAAACAGAAACAAAAGTGATTCTCAGTACAGGTGTAGGATGACTAAACACAATTATGAATTGTTGTATTTAATATAATGGATTCCAGATGATTTTTAATTTTTTTTTGTAAATGACGAGCAGCGATCTGCTTCTGGATCTGTTATCTGTCGGTGTCTGAGTCTCTCTTGGATCTGAATGATGTGATGTGTTGATGTGTGTTGATGGAGATGATTGAAGTGAATGTGATTTGATTTCAGTCTCAAGCTGAGCACACAGAGCGTCAGATTAAACAGCAGTTTGAGAAGCTTCATCAGTTTCTCAGAGATGAAGAAGAATCTACAATCACTGCACTGAGAGAGGAAGAGGAGCAGAAGAAGCAGATGATGAAGGAGAAGCTGGAGGAGATGAACAGACACATCTCAGCTCTTTCACACACAATCAAAGACACAGAGGAGATGATGAAAGCCAATGACGTCTGCTTTCTAAAGGTCTGATTTCAGATCATCCATTGATTGATTGATTGATGATTGATTGAGTTCTTGATGATCAATGGTGTGTTTGTTCTGCAGGAGTTTCCAGTCACGATGGAAAGGTGAGTGATCTGCTGGTGTCTCTGGTCTCTCTGCTTCTGAAGCCAAAGCCACTGCGGTTCTGATCCTGAATGTTCTTCCAGAGTCCAGATCTCACAGCCGGATCCACAGACGCCTTCTGGAGCTTTGATTCATGTGCCACGATACTTGGGCAACCTGCCCTTCAGAGTCTGGAAGAAGATGCAGGACATCGTCCAAAACAGTGAGTCTGGAGAAGATCTGTGCTGTTACACATACACTGGAAATGATGCATGAGGGAATATTTACAGTCCCCTTTCTGTCCATCAACTGTCTAGAGTTGTTGCCTGTGTTTCTAGATGTGAGGAGGTTTCAAACTTTGATCCAAGGCAAGTACATGTTGAAATGGACAAACAAAACAGCAACAGTAGCTTATATCTGCCACCAGGGTGGTATTCGCTCCTGTCGCATGTCACAACTCACCTTCCATCTCCTCCTCTGGAGTCAGTAGTGGCTCAAGTCTCTGCGAGTCAATCACATTCCAGGTGTCCTCAGTCTCGCAGTGGATTCACTCACGTGACAGGTTATGCTCAGAAGAGTGTGGAGACTTCATCCCCAGATGGTCCAGCTGATTTGGAGTTGATTTGGTGAAGCACAGGTAGATCTGTTCGCTTCTCAGGAATCACCCCATTGTCTTCTGTGGTACTCTCTAACCGAGGTCCCCCTCGGTACGAATGCAGCTGGCCCAGGGACCTACGCAAATATACGTTTCCCCCAGTGAGCTTCATTACACCCATGCTGTGCAAGATCAGGGAAGATGCGAAACAGGTCATTGTGGTCATGCCATATTGGCCCAATCTGGTTCATAGAGCTCACTTTGATGGTGTCTGCCCTTCCCTGGCGAATTCCTCTGATGATGGAACCCTCCTAGGGGCGAGGCACAATTTCGCACTCGTGCCCAGACCTTTGAAACCTCCATGGATGGTCTTTGATTGGGACAAGAAGGAATTCAGAGGGCTATCACCAGCAGAGATATATACAGTTACTCCATCTAGTGCCCCCTCTACAAAGTGGTTATATGCTCTGAAGTGGCGCTTGTTCATAAATTAGTGTTCTTCCCAGAAGGAAGACCCTCGGAGATGTGATATTGGGTCAGTGCTTTCCTTCCTCCAAGAGGGCCTGGAAAGGCACATAACTCCATCCACCTTGAAGGTTAACGTGGTTGCAATAGCAGCAAATCACAACATTGTGGATGGTAGATCGATGGGAAAACACAATCTCAGTATTAGATTCCTGAGAGGTGCACAGAGATTAAATCCTCCAAGACTGTACCTCATCCCTTCTTGGGATTTCTCATTGGTCTTTCAGGCCTTACAGAGAGATCCATTTGAGCCTTTGGAGTCAGTCGAGCTCAATGCCCTCTCCATGAAGACGACCCTTCTGACCGACTTTACTTCTGTCAAGAGGTTGGGGTATCTACAAACTCTCTCTGTGAACGATGCATACTCTCATGTTGTCCTGAGACCCCGGCCTAACTATGTGCCTAAGGTTCTTACTACCCCCTTTAAGAATCAGGTGGTAACCTTGCAAGCTATACCTGCTGATGAGGGCTTGTCTCTTTTGTGCCCATGCTTTGTGAATTTATTTGGACTTTAACACAGAGTTTCACGTTATCTGAACAGCTCTTTGTCTGCTTTGGAGGACAGCAGAAGGGGAAGGCTGTCTCCAAACAGAAAATATCTCACTGGATTGTGGATGCAATTCTCTTGGTATATGCCCTTTGGGAGTGAGGGGTGTACTCAACCAGGGGTGTCACTGCCTCTTCAGTGTTAGCGAATGGTGCCTCATTAGCAGATATATGTAGAGCTGTGAGCTGGGCTACTCCCAATACCTTCACCAGATTTTATAATCTGTGCATGAAACCAGGTTAATCTAGGGTTCTTAGTATCAACAGAGGAATTCAGATGACTGGTAGGGTGTAGAGCATGCATTCAGAACCTTTTCCCTCTATGATCATTTTATGAACATCAGAATAAAAGCAGCTGTTGATTGTGTTTCATCAGCTCCTGTGATTCTGGATCCAAACACTGCAAATCTAGATCTCGTCCTGTCTGATGACCTGACTAGTGTGAGATGCAGCGAGAACAAACAACTGCTTCCTGATAATCCAGAGAGATTTGACTCTTATCCTTGTGTTCTGGGTTCAGAGGGTTTTAACTCAGGAACACACTGCTGGGATGTGGAGGTTAAAGAGACTCCGTGCTGGATTGTTGGAGTAACTACAGCATCAAACCAAAGGAAAAGAGATGACTTCTTTAACACTGATGTCTGGTGTGTGGAACATAGATGTTCTGAAAAGGCTGGTTTTCCTGTTAAACAGAAGCTTGAGCGTGTGAGAGTGTATCTGGACTATGACAGAGGAACGGTGTCATTCTCTGATCCTGTAACTAACACACATCTACACACATTCACAACCACCTTCACTGATACACTCTTTCCATTGTTCTGTTGTTACCCTCTGAGGATCTTACCGCTTAATAGTCAATAAACGTTTCATCTGTAGGTCTGGATCGACCTGCTTTCATTTTTGACACTCATCATGTTTACAATATTTAATCCATATCACAATTTCAATATTTGTTCAACATGAAACTAATGATTAATTGTGACCCGTGCTGGCAAAATGAATGTGAATGCACATGGGCTAATTTTGAGCTACAGGCAAAAAAAAAAAAAAAAGGAAAAATGTTGAATTTGAGGTTTTCACAAAAATGAGTTCATTAAGCCCCCGTCTAGTGATCCCAATGCTCCAAATTACACATCTTTATTTGTTTGTTTTCTGAGAAGAATGCCTTTTCTCCACTCGCTTCTCACGCTGACTGTCATCCGAAGCGTGCATAAAGGCACTCCTGGCAGAACGCGATCCCGGTAAAAAAATATTCACATATACACAGAATTACAGTATTTAAGTATTCACTCAAATATAATTTATGTCTTAAGTGAATGTTTGGGGAACTGTTGGGGGAAAACATCTTATGTGTAACATTTATATTAGATCCGTACAGCAGGTCTTAATATATAGACCGTCTGTCTCAATGTTAATCTAACAATAAAAGAAAAGAGGGAATCACTCGCTGCTCTTGATTGAACTGCTTTTGTAGTTTTAATATTTAATTTATTTGTAATGAATACACTAAAGGAATTTTTACTTTAAAGCAATTTTTCTAAAAATTGACTTTGCTGACTATATCGACTTCAAATGGGTGTAGCTCAGTCATTTTTCGTCCAATTCTAACAAATCATACATCATTCTGAAGGTCTTTTAATGGAGAATGTAAAATAATAATAACTCGTTTTTGAAAACTTGCTCATTGTGACTCATTTTGCCAGGACAGGTCACAATTGTTTATTTCCGTTATTATTGTTTAAAGGGTTAGTTCACCCAAAAAACGAATGGGGGGATGACGTAGGACGTATGTGAGATATTCTAGTCTCGCGAATTTGTTTACAGGAGCATAGGAAGCAAAGTTTCCTTACTTTACCAAAGGAAAACACCCGCCTACTCCCATTCTAATGCTTTGAAGAGCCAGGATAATTTTGAATATAACTCCTAGGATGCTTTGAGGGTGAGTAAAACATGGGCGAATTTTCATTTTTGGGTGAACTAACCCTTTAATGATCATTGACGTAAATGGATGTAAAATTTATTTTTCTATCCACATCAGAGTTGAATGAAATGTAAATACTTACAGAAATTCTTTATTACAGCTGTTTACTAAATTGGGCCTCATTAAAGAATTGTTGCGCACAACCATCTCACATTTCAAGGGGTGGTTGACTGTTATTTTCTTGGCTTGATTGTGTTTATGGGGTGCAGTCTAATGTGTTAATGCTTCGTTTAAAAAAAAAAAAAATTTCATAGGGCTTCCCTTGACTAAAGATTTTTTCTGGTTGACTAGTAGTCGTTTGTTTCAAGCATTAGTTGACTTTTAGTCGGACATTTGTAAATAAACCATATAAATCATAATAATGAGCCTTTAATTGCCTACATAGTCTAATAAGTGCTCAAAACACGCAAAAGAAGCTTGCCACAGCGCACCGGCAGATATAATAATTACAAATGTGTCACGGAAAAACAGCAAGGAGTCTGCATTAACGTTTTAATAATTTATTGATAAAACTAGTGCTTTCTTTGTTTTCGGTTTAAGAGATGAAGTCGGCGACAATGATTCGTCATCTCCACAGTAGTGATGTGCCTGTATACATGTTTTATACGGATAACAAAATCTGAGAATATTTGTTTTCTATTTGAATTGGTTCATTGAAAAGTAGACATTTCACTCTCTGTAGATATATTTTTCATATCTGTAAGGCAAGTATACACAGAGTTTCGGAGTGACGTGCTCAAGTTCACACAGACCAAGACAGCCGAAAGCACATCCCGTTTGCTTTAATTATTTTACAAAAGTGCAACGTTTAGTGGTTATTCTGAGTGCACACAAATAAACGTAGAGTGTTTACAGATTCAAAAGATGTATTACTTTTTTCTGTATGACCAAAAATGGTGGAGTATTTTAAGAGCAAATGAGCGCACCGGCGCCTCCATCTGTCCTGCAGTCAGCTTTTACACTCTGCACAGACACTTCAATAGCGCACATTTAACAGTTAACATTAGATTGAGAGGTCATGTAAAGTTGCTACTACATTCATCTTTCAGATGAAAAGCCATATTTGAGGTCAATGAATGATAGGTGAGCGTTTGGATGTCCAGCCCGATACACTATATTACCACATAGACCAGCCGTTAATGATGTGTCCGTCACGTGACTTTGCCACTTCCTATGGAATTTTTTTTCTGCAACTAAGTGACTAAAAAATTTTGGTCGACCAAGCCCTATTTTTTCACATAATTTACCTTTATTCTACAACACTCTGTCCCTTTTCCGATGAAAGCGCTGATGCTTTCCTGTTTTTATGAAGCCCCTCCCTCAGAAATACGCAATGGATTTGGTTGGTTAGCTGGCCCATTGGGTGAACGTCACACCCCTCAACTCAAATTATATTTTGCTTATCAGTTTGAGCCCGATTGAGACCCAAAGAATATTAGTGAAGAGGCGCAGAACCTGTGCAAGCACGCAATCTGCACTAAGAAACGACAGAGACAAGAAACGCTAGATGCTATCCTGGTAGGATGTAAACAAGACGCCACAGCCACTGAAGGAAAAAGTTCAAACTTATTTGCGGAGGAACTGGACAATTCATCAGTTTCACTGCAATCAGCAAGTGTACAGTGTTCTAGAGGTCTTCACGGGTCCAAAAATTTGTACCCGAACCCGAAGAGACCCGTAAATGTGCTGCACCGAACCGACCCGGACCCGTGTTTTATTTGAAAGTGGGACCCGAACCTGTGCAGACCCGAGAAATGCCTTAAATGTACTACCCGGACCTGACGTGGACCCGACCATTATTCAAAAGAATAATCCGGGAAGACACAGACCCGACTGCACCCGATCGGCACATATTGCCCAGCAAACTGATATTAAGTCAATAACAAGTTGCGAGAAAAAAAAAAACATTAATAATTCCCTTACTACTGTTAGTAGCCTTCTCCCTGACTGCAATGCATCCTCCTAGCCAATAAATTTCCATCCATGTTGGCTGTTCGTTCCTCTCTATTGCCGACTGAAAGAGCCTTCTTAATCAACTGATTATTGCTTTAAAAGTCTACAGTACATGCTGTCACGGTCAGTGACGGATGACTAATGCAACTTCGCAGTTTTTTTTTTTTCTCCATCTCGAGTCAACTTCGACTGTTGCGTTTCCGCAACAATGATGATACTTTTTGTTGGTTGTAATAAAGACTCGGAACAATTATTTTTTAGCAAAAAACGTGCAGAACAAGAAGTGTGTTACACTTTACTGCGTGCGTGTTCAATAACAGGTGCGTCTCTTCTTCAGTTTTGTTTCAGCTTTTTTTTTTTTTCCCAAATCACTCATGAAGGAATCCATGATCACCGTCCGCGTGCAGTAGGCTACATTAACTCCGCCCGCGCTCTGCTTCTGGCGGCTGAGGTAACGCGTTTTCTGTTTTTGTGGTTTTTACCCCACCTTATTTCCCGCTCACAATTTTCTCATCCTAATTTTACAAACTGCAAGTTACAAAACACACGCATGCTGACTGACACTGATCACTGGCGGGTGCGGTGTTCACCGATCGACTCGGGTATTACACACAATGTTAAACAGACCCGGGACCCGAAGTAATAGATTGGGACCCGACCCGGACCCGGCTGACCATTTAAAATATAGACCCGAACCCGTACGGGTCCCGGGTCGGGTCCCGGGTCCTCGGGTCTTTGGTCCTCCGTGAAGACCTCTACAGTGTTCTTCAGTTATGGTTAATGCAACAACGCAGACGGATGTTGACAAGTGTGACGCAGCAGTACAGTGGTCAGTGGATGTGTGTGACTCTATTAACATGACCATATTTATGCTGCAGTGCCTGCTGAAGAGGGTGAGGGAAGTGAACTAGTAAATCAGGATGGTCAGTCCCAGGATCTGTTCTTTTCAGATAATGAATTTAGTGAGGGAAGTCAACCAGAAGATATAAAGTCTGATTCAGAATATAATGCAAGTTCATCTGAGCCTTCTCAAGGCACCCATGAATCTCAAACTTCAAATGACAGCCATAAAGACAGGCTGTTTGTTGTTTTTGAAGAACAGTTAAAAAAAAATTACTACAGCGTTGTATAAAGTGTGGCTCTTTGATTGCCATGGAGGAGATGGAAAATGAAGGATCACAGCTGACTCTGGAGCTCACATGTGCTAATGGCTGTAGTTACAGATGGCAGTCTCAGCCTACTGTCAGCGGTACCAAGGGTGTTGGAAACCTGCTATTTGCAGCGTCTGTGTTTTTTAGTGGCATTCACTTTGCTAAATTTAAACGGTTTTGTAAGAACATGAACCTTAAAACAATAAGCGAAGACACATACACAACACTTAGGAAGAAGTATGTGTTCCTTGTTATTGAGAAGACATGGGCCAAAGAACAGAATGCAATGTTGAGCAGTATGAAGTCAAGAGAAGTTGTCCTCTGGGGAGATGGCCGGTGTGACTCTCCCGGTCATTGTGCCAAATACTGCACCTACACTTTTATAGATGTGGATAGTCAAAAAGTTGCAGAATTCAAAGTGATAAGCTGCACCCAAGTTTCAAGCTCTAATGCCATGGAGATCAGAGGTTTTAAGGAAGCTCTTAAATCCATAGAAGAAAATGGAGTGAAGGTCTCTACCATTTCCACAGACAGGCACCCACAAATTGTCAAAGAAATGAGAGCCAGTAACCCAGAAAAACACCATGATTTTGACCTCTGGCATGTGGCAAAAGGAGTGTCGAAAAAACTGGCCATTGCAGCTAAGAGGAAAGAATGTGTGGGCCTGGGAGCGTGGATACCATCCATTGTTAACCATTTATGGTGGAGTGCCCAAACCTGTGAGGGTAATGCTGAGGTGCTGAAGGAGAAGTGGGTGTCAGTAATACACCATGTTACCAACCGGCATGACTGGCCAGGCAACAAGCATTACCATAGATGTATTCATGAGCCCCTTGATGAGCTGACCGAGAGAACAAAGCTTTGGTTGAGTCCAGGATCTGAAGCCCACAAAGCACTGGTGAAGACCGTTAAAGACAAGTGACTTTTGAAAGACCTAGACCACCTGACGAAGTGCATCCACACTACAACACTAGAGGTATGTTTAGTAGTTTTAAACAGGGTTACAGAGGTTGCATCTAAAAATAATAGTATTTTTCACACACAATTTAACATTTTTACATATTTGTTTCAGGTGTACAACTCCATGTACCTCAAATACCTTCCGAAGAGAACACATTTTGGATATGATGTGATGATCCATGCTTCCATGCTTGCTGCTCTGGATCATAACAACAACAGGGAACAGGTGATTGTACTATTGACACAGCTCTCTTTTTTAAGCACTACAGTCTAGCCATGATTTGAGTCCCTTGATGTTTAGAATAACAATCTGACCTCTGACATTTTAATTTAGTTCTGATGCCATATTTCCCATTATCACAATGATACTTAGTGAGCAATGTTCTGCTGGAAACTTGAGGCAAAGCCATATTTATAACAGGTGAACAATGGCTGCAGCTTGATTTACTGTAACCTGGAGATCCAAGCTTTGTACAAATGAGTTAGTCCAATCAGTGACACTAATTAGCTTCAGTTTGATTTCTGACCTAGGAATAGTTCAGAATCTGAAATGTTTCTTCTTCACTTTACATGTCAGAACTTGTAGAATCCTCAAACTTCCTGATTATTTCCAAGTTTACATAAAAATATCACATATTTTTGATGTGGTGTCCAACTTTTGCACCCACTGTTTGTTACAGAATAATTTACAGCAAACTGCTTCTCTAACATTTAATGTATATTTATATGTTCTGTTTTAAACAGGCAGTGTTTCAAGATGGGGAGACTGTTGGTTCACAAGTCATTCAGAGCAAGACCGGTGGCTGTTAAGAAGGACTATAGCTACATGATGGCAATGGTGGCAGATGTTCTATCCTCTGTGACAGATTTAAAGCAGAGCGTGGACATGACTCTAGACAGAACACACATCATGGCACCACAACAAAGACCATCCAGATCACAGATCATATTTCAGACACAGCAGTTTTCACATTTCAGGTACCTGCATCTATACAAACACATTGCATACACACCAGCATTCTTCTCTGTTAGTTGAGTCATATCAACTGGACTTCTCTATAACCCCAACTCTAACAAGAACCTGGATGATTGAGGATCTTCACAAACCAGCATTTTTAAAATCCACAAACGTTTATTTTAAATGTATTTTGTACAAAGTTTACATTGTTTGATAATGCCTGTACATAATTCATTCTGTTGATGAAATGTTTTGTAAATCTGAACAATACAAGAGCTTAAAAAAAAACACCAGTCTCTCCATGCCCGGTCTATTTCTGTATAATCAATATCTACACCTTCGAACCCTGCATAGATTCCATCTGGTAGATGTTTTTTATTTTGTTAACTGCACACGATGGAATGACTCTACAGCTTCTTCTGACCAGCCTGCCATGCATACACCATGTGAACTGACGATATGAAGCATATCTGTAAGACCTAAAAACAAGTTTTGGAACATTTATACTAACAAGTTATTAAAAGAGTTATGTTGCCTTAACCTGTAAAATTACAGAGGCCTATAAACAAAGTACTTATGTTCAATTTGAATATCTTCTTAGACTGAAGTCAGTCTCACGGTTTACAAAGGTAAGCTGAATCTACACATCTCTCTGTTCTCCACTGTCTGAAATTACTATACTCTCAATAGGGAAAGTAAAAACTTTAAATCACATAAGGAAACCAGGCTACAAATCTAAGGGGATCAGGTACGGACTTAGGCAAACACAGAATGTTATGAATACAAAAATACCCTTTATGCCTTCAACATCAGTATTGTGGACAAAAACGTGTGCAAAATAATGCAATACAGACTATTACGTGGCATTCCATTCATTTTAATAATGTTGGTCAGAAAAATACAAATTACCAGTAATGTAACAAAATTATTCCATGAAACATTTTATGCAAGTACCCACAGCTTTTATGAGATAGTCATTTCATCCAAAATATCACAGCTGAATAACAAAATAGTTTAAATTTACAACTAGTTACATAATTTTAAATGTAAAGCTAAATGCAAGGGTTGATGTACAGACTTGCCTATTTGTCACCTGGTTCCGATTTGGCAAGTTAGACTCGGCACTCTCCATGTCATGGAGACCGACGAGGGCAGCCCATAACACGTCTCGATTGAGACAGACTACCTCAAAGCTCGTGTGTGCAGTGATGCACGGGATATCTGTAATAGCATAAAAGCAGTAGCATCTTAGCGCGTTTCAATTTTTACACGCTATAATCATACAACAATAGTTGGATCCATAAACTTACCTTGAACAGCTACAGCGAAAATTGCAGGTTCTTTCTGCAAACGCTCTCATTCTCGGTCAGCATCGGCAAGCAATAGCCACAGAGACACTATCCATTGCTCCACTCTCGCCTCATAAACCATCCGATTGTCTTTGTTTTGATTGATTTGATATTGAACGTCTTCAATGTTTTCATCCCCACTAATTTCGCGCTTTGGCTCAAATTGAAAAGGCTGAACAGACGACATTTTTTGTAACATAGCAGAATCAAAATAATTTGACGTCACAACCCAGAATGCACTGCGATGTCAACAACAATGGCGGCCTACTACCACCGATTTTTTAAAATAAATTTTATAAGAACTAAGACATATTTTGTTAATTACATATGATATCTCTATACTTTGGGGCAACGGTAATCTAGTAAGCCATACAAGTCTTAACACCCAGGGATCCCTTTAAGGTACCAAAATGGACCCTTTAGGTACAAAAAACCTTTTGAAAAGGTACCGCCTCTGTGATAGCTTTTATACCTTTATTTCTGAGAGTGTAGGTAGTGGAAACAGAAGAGAGGAAATTGTGTTGACAAGGTTAAGACTGGAGCAATGTGCACTAAATAAAAAATTAGAAATGGCAGAGAAACAGCAAACAGGTTTGTGTGAGAGCACTGGTGGATCTAGGGGCGGAGCCAGAGGGGCACTGGCCCCAGCTGAAATGTGATTGGCTCCTGAAGAGCCCCTGTCCTGTCACTCATCTCTGATATTCATCAAAGCACTTGCTTTGGTTAGTTGATTGAAACTCAGCTCGTGTAAACTTTTCTTTCTACCACATCTTAATACAAAGCAGTACTAGTATGTCTATAGCACTGATATGATTTAAAAAAAAAATGTCATTTTGGGCACTGCTGAAATGGGTCACATCACTGACATTACCAGATGCCGGAAAATACAGTTTTTCATAATTTTCAACCTTACAGGTGCAAGAGCATAACTTAGGCGTCTAAAAACAAATGTACACAGTGCAATCTTAACACTGTTAAACCTACTTTACAAAGCAAACTTTCTGCTAAAATAAGAGCGTGTGATTTATCTTTCAATCAGATGCGTGTGGAAGTTGTGTTCATTTCTAGAGCAACATTAGATTCCAGACGCGTTTTCTTTCAGAATCATCATTGACATGTAGAAAAACTGTACCATTTAGTGTAACTGGTTTCTCAAACATATGGTAGATCTTATTTTGAGTGTGAAAATGTGTGAAAAGAAGGAAATTTACCGTAATTCTTCTCCAGCTGTACTGTCTCACTCCTCGTCTGCTTTTAGCATGAAAGGATGGGAGTTTTCAGGAGACAGCATCAGTTTATACACTTCAGTCAGTCAGACAGAAGAACAGAGAAGCTGATCGGACATCAAATAATAGTCAAACAACAAATCAGTTAAATAGGGAATCAAACCTTAATGTTGTATTTAGTAGGGTACAGTCTAAACAACATAAATATGGCAAAATATAAGAGAAATACAGAAACACATACGGCTGATATGTCTGTAAACAGTGAAAATAGTCGGATGGAGGCACAGACTGAAGTAAGACAATAATAAGGGCATCTGAGAGTGGATTATGATGATGTCCATGAGAACATTTTATTTTTTCCTCAATCAGACATAGTCAAAATATTAATGGGATTTAAAATATAATTTCATAAATGTTACTTACACATGCATTCATGCAGTATTTTATTTTTCTTATTGTAGTTGAAAAGTGGGTGTTATATATCAGAATGGTGCCAGCCTCCATGTCTGAATATGCACACTTCACTACTATGTAGCAGACAAACAAACAAACAAAAACATGACTATATCTGAATTCACAGTATTGTTAAGTATTCTACAGTAGTCAAAAAGTACCAGGATACAATGTTTTGAAGTATGCAAACAAAGGACAAATTACCTTACCTTATCTTATGAAGCTTTGGGAGAGGATTCATAAATGCTGTGGTTATATTGTAGGTCTCATGAAAATTCCAACATAACAGAAGCAGCATGTCAGAATTGAATTCATACTATTATAGGACATATACTTTTTATTGTTCATGAAGTAAGTTCTTCTTATAATGAAGTACATTGACTCAGATGTCAGCAAAATCAAAAAGTAGAAACATTCTGGTTTGAACATCCAGTGTATCAGGTAAAATGACTAAAAAATAATTCATGTACGATAAATGGACTAAGATATTTTACAAAGCTTGCATTATTCCTTTTGTGAAAAAATAAAAAAAGGTTTCTGTGGTGTAAAATGTTTTTAATTGCTGAATTGACTGAAATTAGCTGAATTTCTCACAAAAAAAAAATCATTGACTCATTTTAGGATTGGATGTTAGTGGGTTAAACACCCAAAGGTGATCAGAAACTCCACCCTCTTACAACACTAACCAGGAAGAGACTGACTTATTATTTCTCCTTTCTGTCACTGATTTTCTTCTCTTTGACAAAAGCAACAAAGAATCAGCCATCAGTGGACAACGAAGAGAAAAACATTGAAGAGGTTTGTTTCTGGACAGACAGCAGATCTTTGTGATTCTCGTGGTTATTCATGTTTGAAACCGTCAATCAGAAAGTGAAAGTAAAGTTTAGGTTGCTGGAGCTCAAACAGTGAAAATGGCTTCATCAGCTGAATATGACTATAATTGTCCCGTGTGCTGTGAGATCTTCAAGACTCCTGTTATTTTATCATGTAGTCACAGTGTCTGTAAAGAGTGTCTTCAACAGTTCTGGAGAACCAAGAAAACTCAGGAGTGTCCTGTCTGCAGGAGAAGATCCTCGAAAGATCGTCCTCCAGTAAATCTTGCGTTAAAAAACTTGTGTGAGTCGTTCCTGAAGGAGAGAAATGAGAGGCGTTCATCAGGATCTGAGGAGATCTGCAGTTTACACAGTGAGAAACTCAAACTCTTCTGTCTGGGGGACAAACAGCCTGCGTGTGTCGTGTGCAGAGATTCACTAAAACACATCAATCACACATTCAGACCCATCAGTGAAGTTGTTCCTTCATATAAGGTAGGTATCTGTCATTCTACTCAACTTAATGAAATATACTCTGCTGTCAAAACATACCCCCCCCCCCCCCTCCTACTGATTTATTTTGTTTGTTTTTTTCTGTACAAGTGTAGGTAAGACCATTTTAACCAACTTCATGCTGTTAAAAAGTTTGATTTAAGTGTATTTTTGTATTTACTCAGGCTGCCTTTGCTTTGTGTTAGGTTGTGATTTTCTGAATCAGTGTGAGAAAAAATCTGGATGAGAGCAAATATTATTTAATATTATTTCACAGCACTGTATAAACACTGTATTTTCTTCTCTTCGGTGTAATCTGCTGTTGTATATATTTTTACTTTTGTTCAATTCTAGGAGGAGCTCAATACAGCACTGAAGTCTTTACAGGAGAAACTTAGAAATAGAGAAAACATGAAAGGAAAATTTGAGAAAACAGTTCAACACATCAAGGTGAGGAAACACAATCAAGAGTCGTTTTCAGTACAGGTGTAAGATCACTGTACACAATTATGATTTGTTGTATTTAATATAATGGGTTCCAGTTCATTATTGTTGTAAATTAGAAGCAGCGATCTGCTTCTGGATCTGTTATCTGTCGGTGTCTGAGTTTCTCTTGGATCTGAATGATGTGATGTGTTGATGTGTGTTGATGGAGATGATTGAAGTGAATGTGATTTGATTTCAGTCTCAAGCTTTGCACACAGAGCGTCAGATTAAACAGCAGTTTGAGAAGCTTCATCAGTTCCTCAGAGATGAAGAAGAAGCTACAATCACTGCACTGAGAGAGGAAGAGGAGCAGAAGAAGCAGATGATGAAGGAGAAGCTGGAGGAGATGAACAGACACATCTCAGCTCTTTCACACACAATCAAAGACACGGAGGAGATGATGAAAGCCAATGACGTCTGCTTTCTGAAGGTCTGATTTCAGATCATCCATTGATTGATTGATGATTGATTGAGTTCTTGATGATAAATGGTGTGTTTGTTCTGCAGGAGTTTCCAGTCACAATGGAAAGGTGAGTGATCTGCTGGTGTCTCTGGTCTCTCTGCTTCTGAAGCCAAAGCCACTGCGGTTCTGATCCTGAATGTTCTTCCAGAGTCCAGATCTCACAGCCGGATCCACAGACGCCTTCTGGAGCTTTGATTCATGTGCCACGATACTTGGGCAACCTGCCCTTCAGAGTCTGGAAGAAGATGCAGGACATCGTCCAAAACAGTGAGTCTGGAGAAGATCTGTGCTGTTACACATACACTGGAAATGATGCATGAGGGAATATTTACAGATTTCAGCATTATGTGTGAATAACCAGATGAGCTGTAAACAAGAGAAGAACAACTTTGCTCCACATGATATTTACAGTTACAGTGATACAGCAGATCTCAGTTCAGTCTGATTGATTGGCAAATTTAAAATATTTATTGTAACAACACTGACAGTGTCTGATGAAAATGTCTGATGTGTTTGATCCGAAGGACGAGTGTCATAATTCATAATAATCTGTGTTCGTTGATTTCTGAACAAACCAGAGGGGGTGGAGGGGGGGGGGGGGAGGGTTTGAATGTCTTCTTTTTTTTCCCTTCAAAATTTATCACAAATCAAAGTGGAGCTATAACTACATATAAATATTCTTGATTTTATATATATATATATATATGTATATATATATATATATATATATATATATATATATATATATAATATATATATATATATATACACTGTATATACAGTCATGGCCAAAATATCGGCACCCTTGGTAAATATGATCAAAGAAGGCTGTGAAAATTAATCTGCATTGTTAATACTTTTGATCTTTAATTTACATAATTCACAAAAATCTAACCTTTCATTGGATAATAAGAATTTAAAATGGGGGGAAATATCATTATGAAATAAATGTTTTTCTCAAATACACATTGGACACAAATATTGGCACCCCTAGAAATTATTTTGAGTAAAATATCTCTGAAGTATATTCCCATTCATATTCACAATTTTGCCCTGTAAAAAGTGATAAATTGACTTAACCCATACCCCCCCCCCCCCCCCCACAAATCACACCCTGTGTGTACGGTTCACTCTTGATCATTACATGAACATCAGAATAAAAGCAGCTGTTAATTGTGTTTCATCAGCTCCTGTGATTCTGGATTCAAACACTGCAGATCCACGTCTCCTCTTTTCTGATGATCTGACCAGTGTGAGGCGGAGCTCACATCAGCTGCTTCCTGATAATCCAGAGAGATTTGACAGGTATCTCTGTGTTCTGGGTTCAGAGGGTTTTAACTCAGGAACACACTGCTGGGATGTGGAGGTTAAAGAGAGTTTATTCTGGAGTCTTGGAGTAACTACAGCATCAAACCAAAGGAAGGGAGGTGTTTTCTTTGACACTGATGTCTGGAGTGTGCAGTATGGATGGACTGATCAGTTTGGTTTCCCTGTTAAACAGGATCTTGAGCGTGTGAGAGTTGATCTGGACTATGACAGAGGAACGGTGTCATTCTCTGATCCTGTAACTAACACACAGCTACACACATTCACAACCTCCTTCACTGACACAGTCTTTCCTTTCTTCAGTAGTGACTCTCTGAGGATCTTACCGTTGAATAGTCAGTAAACGTTACACATGTAGGTCTGGATCAACCTGCTTTCATCTTTTACAGTCATCATGTTTCCAATATTTAATCCATATCACAATTTAAATTAGGGATGCACTGAATCTTCGGCCGCTGAAAATTATCGGCCGAAAATGGCATTTTCGGTTTTTCGGCCAAAAGAGAAAAATGGCCGAAAATATAAGCCAAAAATAAAATGGTGTCCCGCACTGCTCAACGATTTGTGAATGATTTGCCGATTCTGAGCACCACTGACAATCTAATCTTGTAAAATGTGTGGTAAGTACTGCCGCTCCGTAGTATAACAGAGTATGTGTGATCGTGAATATCGAAAGTGAAAGTGAAACTAAAAAGCGAACTTGCATTCAAAAGCAGTTTTAATGCCAGGCATAATAGCGGCTCCCTGATGCCCACAATTTATATACAGTATACTATACATTTATATACAGAGGGGGAATCATGATTTTGAAATCTCTGCATCCACACGTACGTACACAACCATGGCAACGACAAATCGCGGAAACAAGCGAAGATGACACAAGCATATTAACGCAACTAGTACCATCTGCGCTCCTGCACTCATGCTCACCAGATAAGCAAAGTACGCTCAAATAACGCACTGACAGGAAATTTTTATGTAGTATACTTGTTCCTGTTTCCAATAGCGCTACTGTGCTGTAACATATGCTGTAGTACAGCTGTACTGGGCAACATTGTTAAAATTAGGCTACACTCCCGTGATGTATATTATTTGGATAATTAGTCAAAAAAAAAAAAAAAAGAAGATATATCTGATTCTGTTGCATATAACTGAATAAAAATAATATATTGATATTTTCTGTCCAATTTTATTGTTTTACTTTCAGTAAAACTGTGGTTATTTTATTGGCTTGTATTTTTTTTTTTTTTTTAATTCAGTATCATTCAAATTTAGTTAAATTAAAAAGTCTTATATATTATATTATTTAATAAAATAATAAATAATTATTAATAAGCATTTTCAGTCTCGATTTTCGACCAAGTGCATCCAGAATTTTCAGTTTCGGTTTCAACCCAATTTTGGTGCATTCCTAATTTCAATATTTGTTCAACATGAGCAGTGGCAGAGCTAGAGTTTTATACATGGGGTGGCCAGGGGGCGGCCAAGGCTATTTCAGGGGGTCCATAGACCATGACAGAAAATCAGTGTACAGTGGTGGACGAAGTACACAAATCAAGTACTTGAGTAAAAGTACAGATACGTATTATAAAATATTACTCCAGTAAAAGTAAAAGTACTGCTTTTTAAATTTTACTCGAGTGAAAGTACAAAAGTATTTGATTTTGTATGTACTTACGTAAAAAAGTACTGATAGATAGATTTATTTTGCAATTTTATATAGACTACTTAATTTAATTTTATATTAGCACATAAGTGACCCTGGACCACAAGTCGCTGGGGTATATTTGTAGCAAGAGCCAAAAATACATTGTATGGGTCAAAATTATAAATTTTTCTTTTATGCCAAAAATCATTAGGATATTAAGTAAAGATCATGTTCCATGAAGATATTTTGTAAATTTCTTACTGTAAATGTATCTCAACTTCATTTTTGATTAGTAATATTCATTGCTAAGAACTTCATTTAGACAACTTTAAAGGTGATTTTCTCAATATTTAGATTTTTTTGCACCCTCAGATTCCAGATTTTCAAATAGTTGTATTTCAGCCAAATATTGTCTGATCCTAACAAACCATACATCAATGGAAAGATTATTCAGCTTTTAGATGATGTATAAATCTCAATTTGAAAAAATTGACACTTAAGACTGGTTTTGTCATCCAGGGTCACATATTTTTATAATCCTACTGCTCAAAATACCTGGGATTTTCCCAAAATAACCACTATATGGAGTCAAGATATATATTTTGTTGTTGATATGGACTACGTTGATGAGAGTGATGTTCTAATGTTCACTGTGAAGCTTACATTGTAATGTACCCGAGAGAAAACAGATTTGACCAACTAATTTTCACCAGTAAGAAAAAAAGTGTTTTAAAGCTTGTTGTTTTGCAGAACGTCACAGTTATATATGACATGAGAATAAGGCCTGAAGTTAGGAAGAACATTTCAAGGAAAATATAATAATATTTTCATAATGATTTTTTTTCTTCACAAACCTTGTCTGTGGTGTTAAACACCCCTGGCCAAATGCCCCCAGAGGGCATCACTTCCCACTTTGATAATTACTGTAGTTACCATGTTCTGAACATCACATCCTTGCTTTTTCCCTGTAATCTATCTAGGTGGTTGAATACACATATTTGGACTTTATATCTAAAAATTTCTTCATCTTAGCACCAGCAAGCTTGTTAGCTAGACAGTTAGCATCAGCTAACAATATTTACTTATTTTCAGTATGGTTATGATTATGAATAAACATTTATATCTGTCTACGGGGCTAGTTGATCTAAACAATATAACAATTTATACTGTTGATAAACAATATAAAAACAGACGTCACATGGGGTTAAATGCATAGCATTTTAATAAAACTGCTAACGTTACAGCAGCGGGGAATATGAACGTGCATGAGTTATTTTATTTAATCTGTGTTATTTTAATGTTTCGTTTTTTACCTAAAACATAGAGACACTGATGTTGATCTGTCTGCATTCGAGCATTTCAGTGGGATTAAATAGATCACCCTTACAGCAGATTTAGTTCACAAACAACTGACAGTTTTGACCTAAATATATTTTCAGTTACAATAATTAATCCTAAAATTCGACATTAGTAACTTACTTTTCACAGCATCAGTCGCGCGCGCGCTCACGAGATCTCCCGGTTGTTGTGAGTTCAGTTCACTGGAGACTCGCTCTAAACGATTCATTTGAATCAGTGAGTTGTCGACTCGAAAACAGCTGCAATTGGATCATTCCAATTCATGAATGAATCGTTTGTTGCAATTTGCGAACCGATTCAACAGGTTCATTGAAAAGAATCAGTTTGTTCATGAATCAGACACCGCGTCTGCGTCTCGGAGCACGTGATGTATTATAAGGAGTAACGATATGTTTTATGAAATGTAGTGAAGTAAAAAGTACGATCTTATGCTTTGGAATGTAGTGAAGTAAAAGTAAAAGTTACTCAAAATAAAACTACTCCAGTAAAGTACAGATACTTGAAAAATTTACTTAAGTACAGTAACGAAGTAAAGGTACTTCGTTACTGACCACAACTGTCAGTGTATAACTCCAACCTGGCATAAAAAAAGCATGAATAAATCCTACGATTGCTGATTACTTCACATTACCCCACATGAGCATTCCTACCGTAACTTCAAATGTTAGTCTATTGAAACTTATTTCTCTTACTTCTATCACCTCATTAACCAGTGGTTGGATCAAACATTAATATTAACTTGTAGGCTACAGTGAATTTTGTAAATGTTGTTCAGGGAACCTCAAACTTCAACTTACTTCAAACAGGGCTGCCAGCTTTTGAGTTCAGACTGGAGTGAGAATTATTCAGGAATACTGTAATTAACAAGCTTGCGATTAAGTACACTACCAGTCAAAAGTTTTTGAACAGTAAGATTTTTAATGTTTTTTAAAGAATACTCCCTGCTCACCAAGCCTGAATTTATTTGATCCAAAATACAGCAAAAGCAATAATATTGTGAAATATTTTTACTATTTAAAATAACTGCTTTCTTTTTGAATATATTTTAAAATTTAATTTATTCCTGTGATTTCAAAACTGTATTTTTAGCATCATTACTCCAGTTACATGATCCTTCAGAAATCATTCTAATATTCTGAGTTGCTGCTCAAACAACATTTATTATTATTAGGGGCCAAGCCCAGAATGGGCTGTAGCCCCTATTGAAATCGTATGTTTTATTATTAGGGGCCAAGCCCAGAATGGGCTGTAGCCCCTATTGTAATCGTATGTTTTCTTTATTAGGGGCCAAGCCTTATGTCTAAGGATTCCTTGGGTCATGCCGATTCTGACGTTGTCTCATTTGTCATTTTTCATTAATGTACGTATCAGCCATATTGAATTAAATGAAAAACAGTTTTATTGCTACTTCTCCTTCAAAATTGATCCAATTCTTCCCAAACTTGGCTCCGATGATCTTTGGACTGAGCCGCACAGAAATTACTTAACAGATTTTTTTTTATTCATCTTTGTTCAAAAGTTATGATGTTGTGAAGTTAACGAGGTTGACCAACAATTGGTTCAGAGACTGTATCTCGGCCAAACTTTGATCAATTGAAACGAAACTTGAAACACTTCATCAACACCATGATCTGAGGATCCATGCCAAAGTTGGGAACAGCGCCACCTATGGGTCGTGAGTTACCAAAAATTCAAATTTTTGCTTATATCGTCCTATTAGTTTGTTTTGTTGTTCCATGAATAGTCATCTGACCAACTTTGGGGTCTCTAGAACCGACTCTATAGCGCCACCACCAGTTCAAAAATTCAACATTGAAATGGTAATAACTCCTGAACCCCTTGTTCTACTGAAATGAAACTAAGTACACCTGATTAAGTTCTTCGTGCTGAACACATTCAATAGCTTACATTAAGACTCAACGCATTACAGTAGCGGCCATTTTGAAAAGTACAGTATTCTGTCTTTTCACTACTCCTCCTTCAAAATTGATCCAATTCTTCCCAAAATTGGCTCAGATGATCTTTGGACTGAGCCGCACAGATTTTTTAAATTCACTACCGTTCCCGAGAAACTCCTCTCGGAAGATGACAGTGCCTGAGCTTGTTGTCTTATGCTAGTGATCTTAACATTCTAATAAGTTACAGGCTAAACAATTACAATACTGTTTAATGTGACTCTTCAGCTATAGAGTTAACCATAAGCTGGGTTACAATTAACAAGGCAAGGTTAGGCGAGGCAAGGCTAGGCGAGGCGAGGCGAGGCAAACTAACAGGCTCTGTAGGGCAGCGATAATGCGATAATGTCGGATCTTTCATGCACGTTCGTCTTGAATCAGAAACGTGCGTTTGTTCGTTCTCGTCTGAACTTCTGTTCGTTTTTGAACTTCTGTACTTCCGAACCTATCTGCTTTTTCAACGTACGTTCTGTTTCTGCCGTTTTTGTTCTTCCCGCTCTGCGCCGCGCTATGGCCCGTTCGCGGGCTTGGCCCCGGTAATCGCTGCTTGCAGCTATTTATTATTATTATTATTAGGGGCCAAGCCCAGAATGGGCTGTAGCCCCTATTGTAATCGTATGTTTTATTATTAGGGGCCAAGCCCAGAATGGGCTGTAGCCCCTATTGTAATCGTATGTTTTCTTTATTAGGGGCCAAGCCCAGAATGGGCTGTAGCCCCTATTGTAATCGTATGTTTTCTTTATTATTATTATTATTATTATTATTTTCGTCACATGGGAGTCTATGGCAGCCCTATGAAAGGAACATAGGAAAATGATGTAATTTGGCACACTTGTAGAAATGTACATGAATAGTGATCTGACCAACTTTGGGGTCTCTAGGACCAACTCTATAGCGCCACCACCAGTTCAAAAATTCAACATTGAAATGGTAATAACTCCTGAACCCCTTGTTCTAGAAAAATATAACTTAGTACATCTGATTACTCTCTTCGTGCTGATCACATTCAATAGCTTACATTAAGACTCCACCCATTACAGTAGCGGCCATTTTGAAAAGTACAGTATTCTTTCTTTTCGCTACTCCTCCTTCAAAATTTATCCAATTCTTCCCAAAATTGGCTCAGATGATCTTTGGACTGAGCCGCACAGAAATGACTGAACAGATTATTTTTATTCATCTTTGATCAAAAGTTATGATATTGTGAAGTTAACGAGGTTGACCCACAATTGGTTCAGAGGCTGTATCTCGGCCAAACTTTGATCATATGAAACGAAACTTGAAACACTTCATCAACACCATGATCTGAGGGTCCATGCCAAAGTTGGGAACAGCACCACCTATGGGTCGTGAGTTACCAAAAATTCACATTTTTGCTTATATCGTCCTATTAGTTTGTTTTGTTGGTCGTGAATAGTGATCTGACCAACTTTGGGGTCTCTAAAACCAACTCTATAGCACCACCACCAGTTCAAAAATTCAACATTGAAATGGTAATAACTCCTGAACCCCTTTTTCTAGAAAAATGAAACTTAGTACACCTGATTACGCTCTTCATGCTGATCACGTTCCATAGCTTACATTAAGGCTCCACCCATTTCAGTAGCGGCCATTTTGAAAAGTACATTATTCTGTCTTGTCGCTACTCAACCTTCAAAATTGATCCAATTCTTCCCAAAATTGGCTCAGATGATCTTTGGACTGAGCCGCACAGAAATGACTGAACATATTTTTTTTATTCATCTTTGTTCAAAAGTTATGATATTGTGAACTTGATGAAGTCAACCCATAATTAATTCAGAGGCTGTATCTCGGCCAAACTTTGATCAATCGAAATGAATCTTGATATGTTCCATCAACACCATGATCTGAGGGTCCATGCCAAAGTTGGGAACAGCGCCACCTATGAGTTGTGAGTTACCATTTATAACGTACTATTAGTTTGTAGTGATGATCTTGAATAGTCATCTGACCGCTGATCACATTCAATAGCTTACATTAAGACTCCACCCATTACCGTACCGGCCATTTTGAAAGGTACAGTATTATGTCTTTTCGCTACTCCTCCTTCAAAATTAATCCAATTCTTCCCAAACTTGGCTCAGATGATCTTTGGACTGAGCTGCACAGAAATGACTGAACAGATTTTTTAAATTCACTACCGTTCCCGAGAAACTCCTCTCGGAAGATGACAGTGCCTGTGCTTGTTGTCTTATGCTAGTGATCTTAACATTCTAATAAGTTACAGGCTAAACAATTACAATACTGTTTAATGTGACTCTTCAGCTATAGAGTTAACCATAAGCTGGGTTACAATTAACAAGGCAAGGTTAGGCGAGGCAAGGCTAGGCGAGGCGAGGCGAGGCGAGGCGAGGCGAGGCAAACTAACAGGCTCTGTAGGGCAGCGATAATGCGATAATGTCAGATCTTCCATGCGCGTTCGTCTTGAATCAGAAATGTGCGTTTGTTCGTTCTCGTCTGAACTTCTGTTCGTTTTTGAACTTCTGTACTTCCGAACCTATCTGCTTTTTCAACGTACGTTCTGTTTCTGCCGTTTTTGTTCTTCCCGCTCTGTGCCGCGCTACGGCCCGTTCGCGGGCTTGGCCCCGGTAATCGCTGCTTGCAGCAATATTTATTATTAGGGGCCAAGCCCAGAATGGGCTGTAGCCCCTATTGTAATCGTATGTTTTCTTTATTAGGGGCCAAGCCCAGAATGGGCTGTAGCCCCTATTGTAATCGTATGTTTTCTTTATTATTATTATTATTATTAATATTTTCGTCACATGGGAGTCTATGGCAGCCCTATGAAAGGAACATAGGAAAATGATGAAGTATTCTGTCTTTTCGCTACTCCTCCTTCAAAATTGATCCAATTCTTCCCAAAATTGGCTCAGATGATCTTTGGACTGAGCTGCACAGAAATGACTGAACAGATTATTTTTATTCATCTTTGATCAAAAGTTATGATATTGTGAAGTTAACGAGGTTGACCCACAATTGGTTCAGAGGCTGTATCTCGGCCAAACTTTGATCATATGAAACGAAACTTGAAACACTTCATCAACACCATGATCTGAGGGTCTATGCCAAAGTTGGGAACAGCGCCACCTATGGGTTGTGAGTTACCAAAAATTCACATTTTTGCTTATATCGTGCTATTAGTTTGTTTTGTTGGTCGTGAATAGTGATCTGACCAACTTTGGGGTCTCTAAAATTAACTCTATAGCGCCACCACCAGTTCAAAAATTCAACATTTAAATGGTAATAACTCCTGAACCCCTTTTTCTAGAAAAATGAAACTTAATACACCTGATTACGCTCTTCATGCTGATCACATTCCATAGCTTACATTAAGGCTCCACCCATTACAGTAGCGGCCATTTTGAAAAGTACAGTATTCTGTCTTGTCGCTACTCCTCCTTCAAAATTGATCCAATTCTTCCCAAAGTTGGCTCAGATGATCTTTGGACTGAGCCGCACAGAAATTACTGAACAGATTTTTTTTATTCATCTTTGTTCAAAAGTTATGATGTTGTGAACTTAACGAGGTCGACCCAAAATTGGTAAGGAGGCTCTATCTCGGCCAAACTTGATCAATCGAAACTAAACTTGGTTTGCTTCATTAACACCATGTTCTGAGGGTCCATGACAAAGTTGGGAACAGCGCCAACTATGGGTCGTGACATACCAAAAATTCACATTTTCGCTTGTAACTTTTGAACAGTCAGTCAGAAAAATATAATATTTATGTCTATGTATTCCTTGGGTCATGCCGATTCTGACGTTGTCTCATTTGTCATTTTCCATTAATGTACGTATCAGCCATATTGAATTAAATGAAAAACAGTTTTATTGCTACTCCTCCTTCAAAATCTGTCCAATTCTTCCCAAACTTGGCTCAGATGATCTTTGGACTGAGCAGCACAGAAATGACTGAACATATTTTTTTATTCATCTTTGTTCAAAAGTTTGATATTGTGAACTTGATGAAGTCAACCCATTATTAATTCAGAGGCTGTATCTCGGCCAAACTTTGATCAATCGAAATGAATCTTGATATGTTCCATCAACACCATGATCTGAGGGTCCATGCCAAAGTTGGGAACAGCGCCACCTATGGGTCATGAGATACCAAAAATGCACATATTTGTTTATAAATTTGGATTAATTTGTAGTAATGGCCGTGAATAGTGATCTGACCATATTTGGGGTCTCTAGAACCAACTCTATAGCGCCACCATCCGTTCAAATATTCTCATTCTCACACCTTAACCTCTCCTCAGCAACCTATTGAACGTCAAGTGACCGAGTACGCGCTCTGCTAAGCCTCTAACCCCGAACCTTTCAGGTTGTGGGTTCGAATCCTGGGTGGCACATGCCCAGACCACAAGAGGTACTGTAACAATAAACTGTGCAGAACTTTTTAAGGGCCAAGCCCAGAATGGGCTGTAGCCCCTATTGTAATCGTATGTTTTCTTTATTATTATTTTCGTCCAATGGGAGTCTATGGCAGCCCTATGAAGGGAACATAGGAAAATGATGAAAATTGGCACACTTGTAGAGATGGCCATGACTAGTGATCTGACCAACTTTGGGGTCTCTAGAACCAACTCTATAGCGCCAACACCAGTTCAAAAATTCAAAATTGAAATGGTAATAACTCCTGAACCCCTAATTCCAGAAAAATGAAACTTAGTACACCTGGTTGCTCTCTTCATGCTGATCACATTTAATAGCTTACATTAAGACTCCACACATTACAGTAGCAGCCATTTTGAAAAGTACAGTATTCTGTCTTTTCGCTACTCCTCCTTCAAAATTGATCCAATTCTTCCCAAAATTGGCTCAGATGATCTTTGGACTGAGCCGCACAGAAATGACTGAACAGATTTTTTTTATTCATCTTTGTTCAAAAGTTATGATATTGTGAACTTGATGAAGTCAACCCATAATTAATTCAGAGGCTGTATCTCGGCCAAACTTTGATCAATCGAAATGAATCTTGATATGTTCCATCAACACCATGATCTGAGGGTCCATGCCAAAGTTGGGAACAGCGCCACCTATGAGTTGTGAGTTACCATTTATAACGTACTATTAGTTTGTAGTGATGATCTTGAATAGTCATCTGACCGCTGATCACATTCAATAGCTTACATTAAGACTCCACCCATTACCGTACCGGCCATTTTGAAAGGTACAGTATTATGTCTTTTCGCTACTCCTCCTTCAAAATTAATCCAATTCTTCCCAAATTGGCTCAGATGATCTTTGGACTGAGCTGCACAGAAATGACTGAACAGATTTTTTAAATTCACTACCGTTCCCGAGAAACTCCTCTCGGAAGATGACAGTGCCTGTGCTTGTTGTCTTATGCTAGTGATCTTAACATTCTAATAAGTTACAGGCTAAACAATTACAATACTGTTTAATGTGACTCTTCAGCTATAGAGTTAACCATGAGCTGGGTTACAATTAACAAGGCAAGGTTAGGCGAGGCAAGGCTAGGCGAGGCGAGGCAAACTAACAGTCTCTGTAGGGCAGCGATAATGCGATAATGTCGGATCTTCCATGCGCGTTCGTCTTGAATCAGAAACGTGCGTTTGTTCGTTCTCGTCTGAACTTCTGTTCGTTTTTGAACTTCTGTACTTCCGAACCTATCTGCTTTTTCAACGTACGTTCTGTTTCTGACATTTTTGTTCTTCCCGCTCTGCGCCGCGCTACGGCCCGTTCAAGGGCTTGGCCCCGGTAATCGCTGCTTGCAGCTATTTATTATTATTTTCGTCACATGGGAGTCTATGGCAGCCCTATGAAAGGAACATAGGAAAATTATGAAATTTGGCACACTTGTAGAAATGTACATGAATAGTGATCTGACCAACTTTGGGGTCTCTAGGACCAACTCTATAGCGCCACCACCAGTTCAAAAATTCAACATTGAAATGGTAATAACTCCTGAACCCCTTGTTCTAGAAAAATATAACTTAGTACATCTGATTACTCTCTTCGTGCTGATCACATTCAATAGCTTACATTAAGACTCCACCCATTACAGTAGCGGCCATTTTGAAAAGTACAGTATTCTGTCTTTTCGCTACTCCTCCTTCAAAATTTATCCAATTCTTCCCAAAATTGGCTCTGATGATCTTTGGACTGAGCCGCACAGAAATGACTGAACAGATTATTTTTATTCATCTTTGATCAAAAGTTATGATATTGTGAAGTTAACGAGGTTGACCCACAATTGGTTCAGAGGCTGTATCTCGGCCAAACTTTGATCATATGAAACGAAACTTGAAACACTTCATCAACACCATGATCTGAGGGTCCATGCCAAAGTTGGGAACAGCGCCACCTATGGGTTGTGAGTTACCAAAAATTCACATTTTTGCTTATATCGTCCTATTAGTTTGTTTTGTTGGTCGTGAATAGTGATCTGACCAACTTTGGGGTCTCTAAAACCAACTCTATAGCGCCACCACCAGTTCAAAAATTCAACATTGAAATGGTAATAACTCCTGAACCCCTTTTTCTAGAAAAATGAAACTTAGTACACCTGATTACGCTCTTCATGCTGATCACATTTCATAGCTTACATTAAGACTCCACCCATTACAGTAGCGGCCATTTTGAAAAGTACAGTATTCTGTCTTTTCGCTACTCCTCCTTCAAAATTGATCCAATTCTTCCCAAAATTGGCTCAGATGATCTTTGGACTGAGCCGCACAGAAATGACTGAACAGATTTTTTTTATTCATCTTTGTTCAAAAGTTATGATGTTGTGAACTTAACGAGGTCGACCCAAAATTGGTAAGGAGGCTCTATCTCGGCCAAACTTGATCAATCGAAACTAAACTTGGTTTGCTTCATTAACACCATGATCTGAGGGTCCATGCCAAAGTTGGGAACAGCGCCAACTATGGGTCGTGACATACCAAAAATTCACATTTTCGCTTGTAACTTTTGAACAGTCAGTCAGAAAAATATAATATTTATGTCTATGTATTCCTTGGGTCATGCCGATTCTGACGTTGTCTCATTTGTCATTTTCCATTAATGTACGTATCAGCCATATTGATTTAAATGAAAAACAGTTTTATTGCTACTCCTCCTTCAAAATCTGTCCAATTCTTCCCAAACTTGGCTCAGATGATCTTTGGACTGAGCAGCACAGAAATGACTGAACAGATTTTTTTATTCATCTTTGTTCAAAAGTTATGATGTTGTGAAATTGATGAAGTCAACCCATCATTAATTCAGAGGTTGTATCTCGGCCAAACTTTGATCAATCGAAATGAATCTTGGTATGATCCATCAACACCATGATCTGAGGGTCCATGCCAAAGTTGGGAACAGCGCCACCTATGGGTCATGAGATACCAAAAATGCACATATTTGTTTATAAATTTGGATTAATTTGTAGTGATGGCCGTGAATAGTGATCTGACCATATTTGGGGTCTCTAGAACCAACTCTATAGCGCCACCATCCGTTCAAATATTCTCATTCTCACACCTTAACCTCTCCTCAGCAACCTATTGAACATCAAGTGACCGAGTAGCGCGCTCTGCTAAGCCTCTAACCCCGAACCTTTCAGGTTGTGGGTTCGAATCCTGGGTGGCACATGCCCAGACCACAAGAGGTACTGTAACAATAAACTGTGCAGAACTTTTTAAGGGCCAAGCCCAGAATGGGCTGTAGCCCCTATTGTAATCGTATGTTTTCTTTATTATTATTTTCGTCCAATGGGAGTCTATGGCAGCCCTATGAAGGGAACATAGGAAAATGATGAAAATTGGCACACTTGTAGAGATGGCCATGACTAGTGATCTGACCAACTTTGGGGTCTCTAGAACCAACTCTATAGCGCCAACACCAGTTCAAAAATTCAACATTGAAATGGTAATAACTCCTGAACCCCTAATTCCAGAAAAATGAAACTTAGTACACCTGGTTGCTCTCTTCATGCTGATCACATTTAATAGCTTACATTAAGACTCCACACATTACAGTAGCAGCCATTTTGAAAAGTACAGTATTCTGTCTTTTCGCTACTCCTCCTTCAAAATTGATCCAATTCTTCCCAAAATTGGCTTAGATGATCTTTGGACTGAGCCGCACAGAAATGACTGAACATATTTTTTTTATTCATCTTTGTTCAAAAGTTATGATATTGTGAACTTGATGAAGTCAACCCATAATTAATTCAGAGGCTGTATCTCGGCCAAACTTTGATCAATCGAAATGAATCTTGATATGTTCCATCAACACCATGATCTGAGGGTCCATGCCAAAGTTGGGAACAGCGCCACCTATGAGTTGTGAGTTACCATTTATAACGTACTATTAGTTTGTAGTGATGATCTTGAATAGTCATCTGACCGCTGATCACATTCAATAGCTTACATTAAGACTCCACCCATTACCGTACCGGCCATTTTGAAAGGTACAGTATTATGTCTTTTCGCAACTCCTCCTTCAAAATTAATCCAATTCTTCCCAAAATTGGCTCAGATGATCTTTGGACTGAGCCGCACAGAAATGACTGAACAGATTTTTTAAATTCACTACCGTTCCCGAGAAACTCCTCTCGGAAGATGACAGTGCCTGTGCTTGTTGTCTTATGCTAGTGATCTTAACATTCTAATAAGTTACAGGCTAAACAATTACAATACTGTTTAATGTGACTCTTCAGCTATAGAGTTAACCATAAGCTGGGTTACAATTAACAAGGCAAGGTTAGGCGAGGCAAGGCTAGGCGAGGCGAGGCAAACTAACAGGCTCTGTAGGGCAGCGATAATGCGATAATGTCGGATCTTCCATGCGCGTTCGTCTTGAATCAGAAACGTGCGTTTGTTCGTTCTCGTCTGAACTTCTGTTCGTTTTTGAACTTCTGTACTTCCGAACCTATCTGCTTTTTCAACGTACGTTCTGTTTCTGCCGTTTTTGTTCTTCCCGCTCTGCGCCGCGCTACGGCCCGTTCGCGGGCTTGGCCCCGGGAATCGCTGCTTGCAGCTATATTTAGGGGCCAAGCCCAGAATGGGCTGTAGCCCCTATTGTAATCGTATGTTTTCTTTATTATTATTATTATTATTATTATTTTCGTCACATGGGAGTCTATGGCAGCCCTATGAAAGGAACATAGGAAAATGATGAAATTTGGCACACTTGTAGAAATGTACATGAATAGTGATCTGACCAACTTTGGGGTCTCTAGGACCAACTCTATAGCGCCACCACCAGTTCAAAAATTCAACATTGAAATGGTAATAACTCCTGAACCCCTTGTTCTAGAAAAATATAACTTAGTACATCTGATTACTCTCTTCGTGCTGATCACATTCAATAGCTTACATTAAGACTCCACCCATTACAGTAGCGGCCATTTTTAAAAGTACAGTATTCTGTCTTTTCGCTACTCCTCCTTCAAAATTAATCCAATTCTTCCCAAAATTGGCTCAGATGATCTTTGGACTGAGCTGCACAGAAATGACTGAACAGATTATTTTTATTTATCTTTGATCAAAAGTTATGATATTGTGAAATTAACGAGGTTGACCCACAATTGGTTCAGAGGCTGTATCTCGGCCAAACTTTGATCATATGAAACGAAACTTGAAACACTTCATCAACACCATGATCTGAGGTTCTATGCCAAAGTTGGGAACAGCGCCACCTATGGGTTGTGAGTTACCAAAAATTCACATTTTTGCTTATATCGTCCTATTAGTTTGTTTTGTTGGTCGTGAATAGTGATCTGACCAACTTTGGGGTCTCTAAAACCAACTCTATAGCGCCACCACCAGTTCAAAAATTCAACATTGAAATGGTAATAACTCCTGAACCCCTTTTTCTAGAAAAATGAAACTAAGTACACCTGATTAAGTTCTTCGTGCTGAACACATTCAATAGCTTACATTAAAACTCCACGCATTACAGTAGAGGCCATTTTGAAAAGTACAGTATTCTGTCTTTTCGCTACTCCTCCTTCAAAATTGATCCAATTCTTCCCAAAATTGGCTCAGATGATCTTTGGACTGAGCTGAACAGAAATGATTGAAGAGAATTTTTTAAGAACTAGTGAAAAAAAAGTTATGATATTGTGAACGTAAAAAGGTTGACCCAAAATTGGTTCAGAGGCTGTATCTCGGCCAAACTTTGATCAATTGAAACGAAACTTGAAACACTTCATAAACACCATGATCTGAGGGTCCATGCCAAAGTTGGGAACAGCGCCACCTATGGGTCATGAGATACCAAAAATTCACATTTTTGCTTATAACATTTGAACAGTCAGTCAGAAAAATATAATATTTATGTCTATGGATTCCTTGGGTCATGCCGATTCTGACGTTGTCTCATGTGTCATTTTCCATTAATGTACGTATCAGCCATATTGAATTAAATGAAAAACAGTTTTATTGCTACTCCTCCTTCAAAACCTGTCCAATTTTTCCCAAACTTGGCTCAGATGATCTTTGGACTGAGCAGCACAGAAATGACTGAACAGATTTTTTATTCATCTTTGTTCAAAAGTTATGATGTTGTGAAATTGATGAAGTCAACCCATAATTAATTCAGAGGCTGTATCTCGGTCAAACTTTGATCAATCGAAATGAATCTTGGTATGATCCATCAACACCATGATCTGAGGGTCCATGCCAAAGTTGGGAACAGCGCCACCTATGGGTCATGAGATACCTAAAATGCACATATTTGTTTATAACTTTGGATTAATTTGTAGTGATGGCCGTGAATAGTGATCTGACCAACTTTGGGGTCTCTAGAACCAACTCTATAGCGCCACCATCCGTTCAAAAATTCTCATTCTCACACCTTAACCTCTCCTCAGCAACCTATTGAACGTGAAGTGACCGAGTGGCGCGCTCTGCTAAGCCTCTAACCCCGAACCTTTCAGGTTGTGGGTTCGAATCCTGGGTGGCACATGCCCAGACCACAAGAGGTACTGTAACAAGAAACTGTGCAGAACATTTTAGGGGCCAAGCCCAGAATGGGCTGTAGCCCCTATTGTAATCGTATGTTTTCGTATGTTTTCTTTATTAGGGGCCAAGCCCAGAATGGGCTGTAGCCCCTATTGTAATCGTATGTTTTCTTTATTAGGGGCCAAGCCCAGAATGGGCTGTAGCCCCTATTGTAATCGTATGTTTTCTTTATTATTATTATTATTATTTTCGTCACATGGGAGTCTATGGCAGCCCTATGAAAGGAACATAGGAAAATGATGAAATTTGGCACACTTGTAGAAATGTACATGAATAGTGATCTGACCAACTTTGGGGTCTCTAGGACCAACTCTATAGCGCCACCACCAGTTCAAAAATTCAACATTGAAATGGTAATAACTCCTGAACCCCTTGTTCTAGAAAAATATAACTTAGTACATCTGATTACTCTCTTCGTGCTGATCACATTCAATAGCTTACATTAAGACTCCACCCATTACAGTAGCGGCCATTTTTAAAAGTACAGTATTCTGTCTTTTCGCTACTCCTCCTTCAAAATTGATCCAATTCTTCCCAAAATTGGCTCAGATGATCTTTGGACTGAGCTGCACAGAAATGACTGAACATATTTTTTTTATTCATCTTTGTTCAAAAGTTATGATATTGTGAACTTGATGAAGTCAACCCATTATTAATTCAGAGGCTGTATCTCGGCCAAACTTTGATCAATCGAAATGAATCTTGATATGTTCCATCAACACCATGATCTGAGGGTCCATGCCAAAGTTGGGAACAGCACCACCTATGGGTCATGAGATACCAAAAATGCACATATTTGTTTATAAATTTGGATTAATTTGTAGTAATGGCCGTGAATAGTGATCTGACCATATTTGGGGTCTCTAGAACCAACTCTATAGCGCCACCATCCGTTCAAATATTCTCATTCTCACACCTTAACCTCTCCTCAGCAACCTATTGAATGTCAAGTGACCGAGTAGCGCGCTCTGCTAAGCCTCTAACCCCGAACCTTTCAGGTTGTGGGTTCGAATCCTGGGTGGCACATGCCCAGACCACAAGAGGTACTGTAACAATAAACTGTGCAGAACTTTTAAGGGCCAAGCCCAGAATGGGCTGTAGCCCCTATTGTAATCGTATGTTTTCTTTATTATTATTTTCGTCCAATGGGAGTCTATGGCAGCCCTATGAAGGGAACATAGGAAAATGATGAAATTTGGCACAATTATAGAGATGGCTGTGAATAGTGATCTGACTAAATTTGGGGTCTCTAGGACCAACTCTATAGCGCCACCACCAGTTCAAAAATTCAACATTGAAATGGTAAAAACTCCTGAACCCCTTGTTCTAGAAAAATGAAACTTAGTACATCTGATTACTCTCTTTCTGCTGATCCCATTCAATAGCTTACATTAAGACTCCACCCATTACAGTAGCGGCCTTTTTGAAAGGTACAGTATTCTGTCTTTTCGCTACTCCTCCTTCAAAATTGATCCAATTCTTCCCAAAATTGGCTCAGATGATCTTTGGACTGAGCCGCACAGAAATGACTGAACAGATTTTTTTTATTCATCTTTGTTCAAAAGTTATGATGTTGTGAAGTTAACGAGGTTGACCCATAATTGGTTCAGAGGCTGTATCTCGGCCAAACTTTGATCAATCGAAACGAAACTTGGTACGCTTCATCAACACCATGATCTGAGGGTCCATGTCAAAGTTGGGAACAGCGCCACCTATGGGTCGTGAGTTACCAAAAATTCACATTTTTGCTTATATCGTCCTATTAGTTTGTTTTGTTGGTCGTGAATAGTCATCTGACCAACTTTGGGGTCTTTAGAACCAACTCTATAGCGCCACCACCAGTTCAAAAATTCAACATTGAAATGGTAATAACTCCTGAACCCCTTGTTCTACTGAAATGAAACTAAGTACACCTGATTAAGTTCTTCGTGCTGAACACATTCAATAGCTTACATTAACCATCTGGGGTCTAAGGGTGTTTTGGGGGCCTGGAGAAGTTTTGACATGCCCTTACATTTGTGCTTTTTTCAGTTGCTTATAAACATATAAATGGCTAAAGTCTTATATCACTGTAAACAGCACAAACTGGGCTACAATAATATGTTAGCAGCATTTATGTACATGATTTTGTTTTTGAGAAAGAAACGTTTATGCGTGGCTAGTGAAAAACTAAAATTTTGAAGTCACTGAAATAAGGCCATAAAACACATACAGAACATTTGTTCACAAGACTTTTGAGAACTGGATCTTGTAGCCTAGAATATTTGCTTCAAAATGATATGTAAATCATCTTGTTTACTTGCTCACAGAAAACAATATATTGATTTAAATTTTCTAAGTCACTTTTTGAGTGGAAAGGCTCTATGCGAGAGGGCGTGACTCACACCTGAGAAGACAAAGGCCCGCATAATGAGCTCCATAATGAGCCATTCAGTCAGGTGTGTGACAGAGAGAAGAGTTACAAGAAAGAATGGGAGGAAAAAAGAAATGTGTATACGTATAACTATCACATAAAATAACTTGAGATTCACTTGTGAGTGCAGTTAAACAGTTTATTAGGAACAAACAAACAAATAAACAACAGAAGAGTCAAGACATTGTGGGTGCAATATCCAAAATATCCAAAACAGTGGCAGGAAACTGGAACCCAAGAAAACTGGAGACAGCAGAAACTGCATGAGAAAACACAAAACATACGTGAGCAACACAATGAACAGACAAAGACAAAGCAAACATGGTGAAAATACATACACTACCAGTCACATTATTTAAACAGTAAGATTTGTGTAGAACAGTAACAGTAAGAAGTGTCTTCAGCTCACCAAGGCTGCGTTTATTTGATCCAAAGTACAGCAAAACAGTACATTATATTTATATAATATATAGGCCTACATATTTTTACTATTCAAAATAAATAAAGCATAGAACATATAACTATCCTCACGTCGTGCAACATTTAATGCAATGAAAGGTTGCCTATCATATTTCAAAATGTTGCACTCGATTTTACACATTTTATTCTGGAGTTATAGTTTGGGAAAAGTTCACCAGTAAATGCGTTAAACTTTGTCACAACAACACATGATCGAATGCCAATAAGAAACATTACTTACTCAGTATAAAGTATATCCTCCTCCGCGGCTCCAGCTGCGCTCGCGCTCTGTTTGTGAGGGTAAACAAACTTTTTCCTCTCAGCGCATCTTCTGGCGGTAAATACAAGGCTTTTTCCTCACAGCGTGTTCTTCCAAAACGGAAAAGTATCAGAGATGAACATGTTGCTGCTTTGTTTACGGTAGTGTGGGCGTTTACATGCAGCGTGGCTCGCGTGGAGGTTTGTAATAACAATAGCGCGAGCGGCGCGTGGGCGTGACCTAATTAAAGATAATGAGACCAGACGGAAAAACTGGACATGTCCTTGGTTTCATACGGATTACTTTATAACAGAATATTTGTTTTCGGTAAGACTTGCTTCATTTAACAGTAGACACTTCAAGCTTTCTATAGATATATGTCTCATGTCTCTGTGTGAAGTATTTGCTGAGTTACAGATCATTTTAGTGACGTGTTTCAAAAAGCAGTTCGCGGAGACGGAGAAGACAGAGAGCGCTCCCTGTATGTTTTCTTTATTCTTCAAAAGCACAAAGTTTAGTTTTTATTATGAGTGTACACAAATAAAAGTAGACCCCTTACAGATTCGAATGGTGTATTGCTCTTATCTGTACGATCAAAAATGGCAGAGTAATTCAAGCTCATTTCGGCCTTATCAGGAAAATCTGCCTCAAAACGCATATATGCGTTTGTCGACCCCAGGGGGTTAAGACTCCACGCATTACAGTAGCGGCCATTTTGAAAAATACAGTATTCTGTCTTTTCACTACTCCTCCTTCAAAATTGATCCAATTCTTCCCAAATTTGGCTCAGATGATCTTTGGACTGAGCTGAACAGAAATGACTGAACAGATTTTTTTATTCATCTTTGTTCAAAAGTTATGATGTTGTGAACTTGATGAAGTCAACCAATAATTAATTCAGAGGCTGTATCTCGACCAAACTTTGATCAATCGAAATGAATCTTGGTATGATCCATCAACACTATGATCTGAGGGTCCATGCAAAAGTTGGGAACAGCGCCACCTATGGGTTGTGAGTTACAATTTATAATGTTCTATTAGTTTGTAGTGATGGTCGTGAATAGTCATCTGACCAACTTTGGGGTCTCTAGAACCAACTCTATAGCGCCACCTCCAGTTCAAAAATTCAAAATTGAAATGATAGCTCCTGAACCCCTTCTTCTAGGAAAATGAAACTTAGTACACCTTATTACGCTCTTCATGCTGATCACATTCAATAGCTTACATTAAGACTCCACCCATTACAGTTATCGGACATTTTGAAAAGTACAGTATTCTGTCTTTTCGCTACTACTCCTTCAAAATTGATCCAATTCTTCCCAAAATTGGCTCAGATGATCTTTGGACTGGGCTGAGCAGAAATGACTGAACAGATTTTTTTTATTCATCTTTGTTCAAAAGTTATGATGTTGTGAAATTAACGAGGTCGACCCAAAATTGGTTCAGAGGCTGTATCTCGGCCAAACTTTGATCAATCGAAACGAAACTTGGTACGCTTCATCAACACCATGATCTGAGGGTCCAAGCCAAAGTTGGGAACAGTGCCACCTATGGTTCTTGAGATACCAAAAATGCACATATATGCTTATAACTTTTGATTAGTTTTGTAGTGATGGCCATGAATAGAGATTTGACCAACTTTGGGGTCTCTAGTACCAACTCTATAGCGCCACCACCAGTTCAAAAATTCAACATTGAAATGGTAATAACTCCTGAACCCCTTGTTCTAGAAAAATGAAACTTAGTACACCTGATTACTCTCTTTCTGTTGATCACATTCAATAGCTTACATTAAGACTCCACCCATTACAGTAGCAGCCATTTTGAAAAGTACAGTATTCTGTCTTTTCACTACTCCTCCTTCAAAATTGATCCAATTCTTCCCAAAATTGGCTCAGATGATTTTTGGACTGAGCTGAACAGAAATGATTGAACAGAATTTTTTAAGAACTAGTGAAAAAAAAAGTTATGATATTGTGAACGTAAAAAGGTTGACCCAAAATTGGTTCAGAGGCTGTATCTCGGCCAAACTTTGATCAATTGAAACGAAACTTGAAACACTTCATCAACACCATGATCTGAGGGTCCATGCCAAAGTTGGGAAAAGCGCCACCTATGGGTCATGAGATACCAAAAATTCACATTTTCGCTTATAACTTTTGAACAGTCAGTCAGAAAAATATAATATTTATGTCTATGTATTCCTTGGGTCATGCCGATTCTGACGTTGTCTCATTTGTCATTTTCCATTAATGTACGTATCAGCCATATTGAATTAAATGAAAAACAGTTTTATTGCTACTCCTCCTTCAAAATCTGTCCAATTTTCCCCAAAATTGGCTCAGATGATCTTTGGACTGAGCTGAACAGAAATAATTGAACAGAATTTTTTAAGAACTACAGAAAAAAGTTATGATATTGTGAAAATAACAATGTTGACCCAAAATTGGTTCAGAGGCTGTATCTCGGCCAAACTTTGATCAATCGAAACGAAACTTGGTACGCATCTTCAACACCATGATCTGAGGGTCCATGCCAAAGTTGGGAACAGCGCCACCTATGGGTCGTGAGTTACCAAAAATTCACATTTTTGCTTATATCGTTCTATTAGTTTGTTTTGTTGGTCCTGAATAGTCATCTGACCAACTTTGGGGTCTCTAGAAACGACTCTATAGCACCCCCACCAGTTCAAAAATTCAACATTGAAATGGTAATAACTCCTGAACCCCTTATTCTACTGAAATGAAACTAAGTACACCTGATTAAGTTCTTGGTGCTGAACACATTCAATAGCTTACATTAAGACTCCACGCATTACGGTAGCGGCCATTTTGAAAAGTACAGTATTCTGTCTTTTCACTACTCCTCCTTCAAAATTGATCCAATTCTTCCCAAAATTGGCTCAGATGATCTTTGGACTGAGCCGCACAGAAATGACTGAACTTTTTTTTTTTTATTCATCTTTGTTCAAAAGTTATGATGTTGTGAACTTGATGAAGTCAACCCTTAATTAATTCAGAGGCTGTATCTCGGCCAAACTTTTATCAATCGAAATGAATCTTGATATGATCCATCAACACCATGATCTGAGGGTCCATGCCAAAGTTGGGAACAGCGCCACCTATGAGTTGTGAGTTACAATTTATAACGTTCTATTAGTTTGTAGTGATGACCGTGAATAGTCATCTGACCGCTGATCACATTCAATAGCGTACATTAAGACTCCACCCATTACCGTACCGGCCATTTTGAAAGGTATAGTATTATGTCTTTTCGCTACTCCTCCTTCAAAATTGATCCAATTCTTCCCAAAATTGGCTCAGATGATCTTTGGACTGAGCCGCACAGAAATGACTGAACAGATTTTTTAAATTCACTACCGTTCCTGAGAAACTCCTCTCGGAAGATGACAGTGCCTGTGCTTGTTTTCTTATGCTAGTGATCTTAACATTCTAATAAGTTACAGGCTAAACAATTACAATACTGTTTAATGTGACTCTTCAGCTATAGAGTTAACCATAAGCTGGGTTACAATTAACAAGGCAAGGCAAGGCAAGGCAAGGTTAGGCGAGGCAAGGCTAGGCGAGGCGAGGCAAACTAACAGACTCTGTAGGGCAGCGATAATGCGATAATGTCGGATCTTCCATGCGCGTTCGTCTTGAATCAGAAACGTGCGTTTGTTCGTTCTCGTCTGAACTTCTGTTCGTTTTTGAACTTCTGTACTTCCGAACCTATCTGCTTTTTCAACGTACGTTCTGTTTCTGCCGTTTTTGTTCTTCCCGCTCTGCGCCGCGCTACAGCCCGTTCGCGGGCTTGGCTCCGGTAATCGCTGCTTGCAGCTATATTTATTATTATTATTATTATGTTGAAAACAGCTGAGTAGAATTTTTTCAGGTTTCTTTGATGAATAGAAAGTTCAGAATAACAGCATTTATCTGAAATAGAAATTTTTTGTAACATTACAATTGTCTTTATCATAACTTTTGATCAATTTAAAGCATCCTTGCTAAATAAAAGTAATTAATTTAATTTATACCCCCCCCCCCCCCCCCCCCCCCAAAAAAATAAAATAAAATAAAATAAAATACTGACTCTCAGCGTTTGAATGGTGTAGTTTATAATGTTACAAAAGCTTTTTATTTCAGATAAATGCTGATCTTTGGATCTTTCTATTCATCAAAAGAATCCTGAAAAAATTGGAGTCTACTCAACTGTTTTAAATATCGATAATAATAATAATAATAATAATAATAAAAATAAAGTTTCTTCAGGCTGTGTCACTAAATAAACAAGTATATGTTCAGCTAATTGTCAGTCTCTTACATGCTTCTTGTAAAAATTAGTGGATATGCATATAAACAGCCTTTTAATTAAAAGAGTGGAATAATCATGGCTGATAGTGAGACATTCAAAACTAAAAGAAAACCAAACTGGACGCAAAACAGCTGTTAATTTTTTCCCAACTTGTTAATGAAAACAAAACTGAAAAAAAAGTAAGTGGTTTGAAACAATTTATTTTAGCTACATTTAAATAAACAAATTTAGTTAAAAGTTAGTCAACTAAATGTGTTTATTTAAATGACCATGGTGTTGGTGTGCTTGACTGGCCAGCAAACTCACCAGACCTGAACCCTATAGGGTATTGTCAAGAGGAAAATGAGAAACAGAGCTGAAGGCCACTGTCAAAGAAACCTGGGCTTCCATACCACTTCAGCAGTGCCACAAACTGATCACCTCCATGCCACGCCGAATTGAGGCAGTAATTAAAGCAAAAGGAGCCCCTACCAAGTATTTAGTACATATACAGTAAATGAACATACTTTCCAGAAGGCCAACAATTCACTAAAAATGTTTTCTTTTTTTATTGGTCTTATGAAGTATTCTAATTTGTTGAGAGTGAATTGGTGGTTTTTTGTTAAATGTGAGCCAAAATCATCACAATTAAAATAACCAAAGACTTAAACTACTTCAGTCTGTGTGCATTGGATTTATTTAATACACGAGTTTCACAATTTGAGTTGAATTATTGAAATAAATTAACTTTTCCACGACATTCTAATTTATTGAGATGCACCTGTATATATATATACATTCTATGGATGTCACAATCTCAGCCTGTATTTTCTTGTTTTGCTGTGGATTTTAATTGTGAAGAGTTTTACCTGGTCCTATTGTGTCTGTGGCATATAATATGTGTTTGCTCTGTTTCCCTAGGCTGTATCCGAAATTGCCCCCCATACCCTCAAATAGGGCACTATTTGAGGGGACAGCCATTTTTAGTGGTGTCTGAAGCCATAGTGGACGTTTTTGATTGCACTCATTCAATCCCACAATGCACCGCAAAAACGAGTGTACATCCAACGTATACTCAACGGCTAGAGAATCCCCATAATGCACTGTGACAGTCGCGCGCCAAATGAATTCACGCGTCTCGCCAGATGTCGCTTGCAGCTGAATCATCCATTCATTCATTTTAGAAACACTCGTCCACGGCGTAATACAACACAGGAATAAATTAATTGAATATTGACTATTAAATTGTTTAACTAGAGTTTATACATAATTTCCATGACAGAGTTAAAGATAATTCCTTTAATCTTACTACTGGAGCTGCCAGTTTTAAATGATTATTAAACAGCAGCACAAACTATGCAAAAGCAGCAGTCCTTCCAGTGCACTCTGTGTCCGAATTCACTCACTCGCAGTGCATTCCAAACGGGATATATCACCCTCCGAAGGGCACTTCGGAGTGAAAACAATCATGGCCGCCATATTGAAGGTCGTTCCAAACTGCAGTGCTCAAAACTAGCCACTTCAAATGGCCCTTCGGAATGAAGGATTCCGAAGGGTACAACTGATGTACACTTCGGAATCCTATGATCCTTTGCACAGATTCTTTGCATGATGACGGAGCCTTCGTGTGGGCACAGGATGATGACGCAGAAGGGCACTTCAAGAAACAGTTGTTTGGTCCCCTACACCCTTCAACCCTTCGATTAGGGCATAGGGATGAGCCTTTCTGAATGGAACGCAGGGTCGTTTTCATTCACTCCTTCAAGTGAACTGAATGAGTGGACGACTAATGTAGGGAATAGTGAATGAGGGTATAGGGGCAATTTCGGATATAGCCCTAATCTTCTTGTTAGTTCCCTTGGTTACCCTCATGTGTTGCCATGACAATTTACCACACCCCCTTGTTTACCTTATTAGCCTGTGTATAAAAATGTTTCTCTGCTATGTCAGTCGTTGTTTGTGTAGCAAGTGGTTTACCGGGGTTTTTTTGGTTTTGTTTTGTTTGTTCCTGGTTTCCCTTCCGTGTTGTTTGGATTTTATCTTTGTACTCTCTATTGGACTATTTGCCTGGATCTCTGTAACGGTGAGTGTTTCAGAAACAAGGAGGAGGATCCAAGTGCACTATATAAGATTAATAAAACAAGGAAACAACAGGAAAAAATCCAACACACCGTAATCCAAAACAAAGGGCAACACAGAATTGAAAGCAACTCACAGTACATCCACGGAGGACAAGATCAGGGCCCGTATTTATCAAGCCTCTTAGAATTACTCTCAAGAACACTGCTAAGAATTGACTTAAGTGTAAAACAATTCTTGGCTCAAAGCTGCACTTAAAAGTTAGTTATCAGTCATCTCAGTCATAATTTAAGCAAAGTGTAGGATTAAGTCTTAAGTGTCAGTCAGAGATGATTCACGACACTTTGCTGTGCCACAAACAGAATTTTGGATGACAACATACTCATGGACCAATCACTGAATAGATTTCCTTAATTAAGACTATTCTCAGATAAATTCACGTTGAATGGTTAAATTCCTAATAGGAGTTTACATTCAACACACATTTGACAATAAATAATTTTCAAGAGAATATATTATGGCAAGGAAACGAAGCATCATCACAACTCAATTTAGGGTGCTGATAGTATGGTGTTCCGATAGGTTCTTTATGATTACACTGTAACATGCACTCGTCTCACTGAACATCTCACTGATGTCTTAATTTTATTTTTTTTCCCCCTATTTAATCCATTGAATTTAAGACGCAGACGAGGCGTAGACGTCACGTAGATGTCACGTAAGTCACGTGTGGCAGTGAAGTGTCAAGCCAGATGTCACACGTGATTCACGAGTGGCAGTGAAGTTATTTTTTATTTTTTTGTCGCTAACATGTACCATAACATGCTGCTCACACGGCTCAGTGCAGTGTGTGAAGCAATGCACAATTTACTTGCTCTTCATTCACTCCTCTCAATGAACGTGATATCTGCACCTGACTTGTAACGTGACGTCTGCGTTTGACCTTTTTTTTTTTTTTTTTGCAGTTTTTAGTGCGTCTGTCTTTTCCCCGGCTAACTTGTACAATATACATTAATAATGTGCATATTAAATATAAATATATTAATATAATAATAATAATTTAGACATATTTTTAGACATTTATTTTTATTACACTATTTGTAAAAGTATAAAGTGCAAGTGATCTATTCTGTAAGGCAAGAGTACAGTCATTCCCTGCATTAATGAGAAATTGTATGTATAAATGTATTTGTCGGCTGGATGACTCACATAATAATATTATAATGTTGTTGTCATCCTAGGCTTACTAATGTGCGATATCAGTCCTCTATGAGGACTTATTGGTATAACTGTCTTTTTTAATGTGTGTTGTTTTGGGTTGTATTGTGTGTTTCTTGCTAATGGACCTTGAGTCTGGAAATAAAGTTGAAATAAATATAAAGGTGAAAACGTCTTTAAGATATAAATAACAAATGTCTCCGAAATGAATCCTTTAGTGAAGTTTGTGTTGCTATTGCTTATAGGTATATTCATGTCGTTTTTTCGTTTTTATGAAATCTTTTTTTTTTTTTTACATTTGGGGTTTATTGTTTTTTTATCTTTAAAATTTTTAATGTAGCCAACAGCACATCAGTGATGGCCAACCCGTTGATCGCAATCATCTGTTAGATCTGAGACTGTTGCTGTGAAATAAGAATAATAAAAAATAGACAAATACATAGAAAAATACATTATACCTAATGTTCAGTTTTTCAAGCGCCTCTCTTCTTTGCTTTATTTTAGGTTTAAAACATAATATTAAGATTCTTTGAAGAATAAAAGGACAGCACTTATTCATTTTCCTTTCGTTTTGAAAAAAGAAATAGCCTACTTTTATTTAGCAATAATGTTAAATTGATACAATTTCTATATTTTTAATAATAATCTGCCAGGATTTTGTCAATCAATCCTGTCAAAATATCACAGAAAAACTTTAAGCAGCACAATTGTTTCCATTGACAGTATACATTGAAGGATCATGTGACACAGAAAACTGGAGTAATGATGCTGAAAATTCAGCTTTGCTTCACAGAAATAAGTATGTTAAAATAGAAAACCATTATTTTAAATTGTAATGATATTTCACAATGTTAACCAGACCCTGCCCCTTCAATTAATAAATAGCCTAAATAAATAAAATCTTATATAAATATGATTCACCTATTTTTTTTTTTTTTTGTCGTGTCCTCATTGTCGTTGAGAAAACCTATTTCTAAGATAAAAGCTTATTTTACGATGATCAGTGAATTATGTGTACCAAACAAGCAAAGAAGAATTAAATACAGGGGTGTGCGATATAGACAAAAATGATATCTCGGATTTTATCCATAACGATAATCAAACTATATTTTTCTGAGTGCGTTGCGCTGCAGGGCTGCCGTTGACAGCTGACTCCAAATGTTTTTGATATTATTCTTCATGTTCTGCGTGGTCAGTTCACAGCAGTGATCGAAATTAAAATTTTCCAACAAAGTAATTTTTACCCTTTATGGGCATTTTTACATTTATAAAGCATTTTTCTAGAAGTGTGCATTATCTTTTGCATCAAATTCTTATATTTAATCAATAAATTGAATAAGACATTTGGGGCTGTTACCAAACCAATAAAATCTTTATGAACAAAATTCAAATCCTTTAAATTTTAAGGTATTCAGGACAGATCAACAGGCCTGTTTTAGGATTTTAGACTGTGATGAAAAATGACTCGCCATCTCCTCATTAGACGCGCCTTTAGAGAGAAATGCATCTTTAAGGATTACTAATGAAAGAGTTTTTGTAATTTAAAGCTTTCTGTGAGTCAATTTGCTGATTTTCGGTTCATCATTGTGAAGCGCTCCGGCAGATAGCGTATCCTCTGTTTTCGTATTTATTTTATAAAAGCAAAATGTTTTGTTGATATTGTGTGAACACGACACAAATAAAACTAGACAGTTCCGAATGATGTATTACTCTTACCTTTATGAGCAAAAAGTATGGCATATTTTAAGCTGATTCTACTGTAAGAAAAAAAAATGCAAGTGATCCTGCTGGCGCCTCCATGTCCTGCAGAGCGTGCTTCAGCTTCCGCTCTCCGCACAAACTGTTGGATATGCGTCTAACAGCGCACATTTATATAGGTTAAACATTTAAACAAGTAACATTGTGATATGCTTGAATTGTTTTAGAGATTTTATTTTAGGCTAGTCGTGATGATTTGAGAAGGCTAAATTGATCAAACATAGGCTTTTATCATCTTACTGTCTGCCGCTGGCCGCTTTGTCGTTAATGTAAAAATAAATATAAACCTTACATTTAATGAACAAAAAATTATCCAAACGTTTTTCTAAACATAATTATTTTTTCATTACTTACAAAACTGAACTGTTTTAATAACAGCTGTATAAGCTGTTTTGGGAGAAGGGGAAATATAGAGGCTAATATAGATCTCTTTAATAGTAAGTGTGTATTAACAAACTAATTTATAAAGAATTTAAACGTATAGCTACAGGAGATTATCAGTGCGATTTTCTGAGAGATGTTGAACCCTCAGTAAGAGATAAATATTTTACCTTTTATCTTACAGTTGCTCCAAAGGTTAAGGAGACACATTACAGAATTATGTTTAGGATTTACCCTGTTAGTGATTTTATACAGAAAAGATTTAAATTTTAAGTGGACCCATGTGTTTTTTTTTTTGTTTGTTTTTTTTTTCCCTGAAACACTTGATCATCTATTCTTTTACTGAGATGTTACTTCTAAATTATGGTTTGATATTCATAGTTGGTTATCAGTAAAGATGTAAACAATTCCTCCATTTTTTGGCAGGATATATTTTCTTTAATGTGATTTAAATTCTCTTTTTTAAAATGTAGTCAACTTAGTTTTATTTTTGGATAAAATATCATATTCATACATGCAAATGGTAAAAAAAAAAAAAAGAAAAAAAAAAGTAAGCTGTCCTTTGTTTCAGAGCTTTAAGTACTTAAAAATAAATAAATAAATAAACAGAAAGTCTGAAACTTTGCCACTCCAAAATATTTATTATTTTAATGTATTTTTATTTGATGTCTTTTTGTACAATGGCATACAGAAATTTTATCATTTGTACAAATTAGTATTTACAATTTAGAATAAGCTATAGCATACATAAGAAAGGTAAATAGCACTTAATAGCTAACTATACAAAATTGAGGAGGAGTAAAACAATAAAGGAGAATGAATATGAATAATAAAGCATGAATATAAGTGTATAGAAAGTGCTGGAAACCCTTGCAGCAGACGCAGACATCACGTTCAGGCAGCAGAACTGTGATGTGGCAGACGTAAATGTCACGCAGATGTCACGTTCAAGCAGACGAACTGTAATGTGGCAGACTATGGCGTTCGGCCGGGTCCATTAATATTACGCTGTTACTTGCACTCGTCTCACTGAACGTGACGTCTGCGTCTGCCGAACGTGACGTCTACGTCTGCCACATTACAGTTCGTCTGCTTGAACGTGACATCTGCGTGACGTCTACGTCTCCCACATCACAGTTCTGCTGCCTGAACGTGACATCTGCGTGACGTCTACGTCTGCCACATCACAGTTCTGCTGCCTGAACGTGACGTCTGCATGACGTTTACGTCTGCCACATCAAAGTTTTTCTGCCTGAAAGTGATGTCTGCGTCTGCTCTTTCCATACACTTATTCATGCTTTATTATTCATATTCATTCTCTTTTATTGTTTTAGTCCTCCTCAATTTTGTATAGTTAGCTATTAAGTGCTATTTACCTTTCTTATGTATGCTATAGCTTATTCCAAATTGTAAATACTAATTTGTACAAATTATATTAAAATTTCTGTATGCCATTGTACAAAAAGACATCAAATAAAAATACATTAAAATAATAAATATTTTGGAGTGGCAAAGAGTTTCAGACTTTGTTTATTTTATCTTTATTTTTTAAGTACTTAAAGCTCTGAAACAAAGGACGGCTTACTTTTTTTTTTTTTTTTTTTACCATTTGCATGTATGAATATGATATTTTAAAGTTGACAACATTTAAAAAAAAGAGAATTTAAATCACACATGGGTCCACTTAAAGTTTAAATATTTTCTGTATAAAATCACTAACAGGGTAAATCCTAAACATAATTCTGTAATGTGTCTCCTTAACCTTTGGAGCAACTGTAAGATAAAAGGTAAAATATTTCTCTTACTGAGGGTTCAACATCTCTCAGAAAATAGCATTGATAATCTCCTGTAGCTATACGTTTAAATTCTTTATAAATTAGTTTGTTAATACACATTTACTATCGAAGAGATCTATATTAGCCTGTATATTTCCCCTTCTCCCAAAACAGCTTATACAGCTGTTATTAAAACAGTTCAGTTTTGTAAGTAATGAAAAAATAATTATGTTTAGAAAAACGTTTGGAGAATTTTTTGTTCGTTAAAGGTAAGTTTTTTTTTTTTTTTTACATTAACGACAAAGCGGCAGGCGGCAGACAGTAAGATGATAAAAGCCTATGTTTGATCAATTTAGCCTTCTCAAGTCATCACGACAAGTCTAAAATAAAATCTATAAAACAATTCAAGCATATCACAATGTTACTTGTTTAAATGTTTAACCTATGTAAATGTGCGCTGTTCGACGCATATCCAGCAGTTTGTGCGGAGAGCGGAAGCTGAAGCACGCTCTGCAGGACATGGAGGCGCCAGCAGGATCACTTGCTTTTTTTTCTTACAGTAGAAACAGCTTAAAATATGCCATAGTTTTTTCTTATAAAGGTAAGAGTACATCATTCGGAACTGTCTACTTTTATTTGTGTCGTGTGCATTGACATATAATTTGATTATCGTTATGAATAAAATCCGAGATATCATTTTTGTCTATATCGCACACCCCTATATTTAATTCTTCTTTGCTTGTTTGGTACACATAATTCACTGATCATCGTAAAATAAGCTTTTATCTTAGAATAAAAGAGAAGATAATTCGTTTTTTTTCAAAACGAAAGGAAAATGAATAAGTGCTGTCCTTTTATTCTTCAAAGAATCTTAAAATTATGTTTTAAACGTAAAATAAAGCAAAGAAGAGAGGCGCTTGAAAAACTGAGCATTAGGTATAATGTATTTTTCTATGTATTTGTCTATTTTTTTTTATTATTATTTCACAGCAACAGTCTCAGATCTAACAGATGATTGCGATCAACGGGTTGGCCATCACTGATGTGCTGTTGGCTACATTAAAAATTTTAAAGATAAAAAAACAATAAACCCCAAATGTAAAAAAAAAAAAAAGATTTCATAAAAACGAAAAAACGACATGAATATACCTATAAGCAATAGCAACACAAACTTCACTAAAGGATTCATTTCGGAGACATTTGTTATTTATATCTTAAAGACGTTTTCACCTTTATATTTATTTCAACTTTATTTCCAGACTCAAGGTCCATTAGCAAGAAACACACAATACAACCCAAAACAATACACATTAAAAAAGACAGTTATACGTCCTCATAGAGGACTGATATCGCACATTAGTAAGCCTAGGATGACAACAACATTATAATATTATTATTTGAGTCATCCAGCCGACAAATACATTTATACATCAAATTTCTCATTAATGCAGGGAATGACTACTCTTGCCTTACAGAATAGATCACTTGCGCTTCATACTTTTACAAATAGTGTAATCAAAATAAATGTCTAAAAATATGTCTAAATTATTATTATTATATTGATATATTTATATTTAATATGCACACGATTAATGTGTATTGTACAAGTTAGCCGGGGAAAAAACAGACGCACTAAAAAAAAAAAAAAGTCAGACGCAGACGTCACGTTACAAGTCAGGCGCAGATGTCACGTTCATTGAGAGGAGTGAATGAAGAGCAAGTAAATTGCGCATTCGTTCACACACTGCACTAAGCCGTGTGAGCAGCGTGTTTATGGAAAGCCAAATGGTTCAGAATTCGCGTGCTTTTCACCGCCGTATCAATATTAAAACGCCGTTTTCATAACGCCGCCAGGCGTTAAATAAGCGCCACCAGGCAATAAATTAATGGCAGACGCCACCACGCGTTAAAATAACGCCACACGCCGACCGACGTAAAGTTAACGCCACACGCCACTTGAGATGCAGATTTATTCACTCATCTACATGGACACACCTCTCATGGCTACGAGGAATGTACGGCAAGTCTGAGCATCCAGTTTGCTAGAGCGCGAAGATGGCAAGGAGAACATTTGTTTTGCAGTGTTAACACTGACTGCACTAGGCTTTTGCTGTCTGATAATCCCGGGCCTGATGTCTTTCAGTCATCATTAAACAGGTAAAGATTGTGTCTATGTTCTCCAAAAGTATTTAGTTAGATTTAATTTCTTTTCATTTTAGATTAAATAATGTGTACATTACCATTCAAAAGTTAGAGTCAGTAAGATTTTTTTAATGAATGCAAGAAATGAATATTCAGCAAGGATGCATTAACTTAATCAAAAGTGAACGGAAAGAATTTTACACTGTTGCAAAAAAATATATATATATACAAAATAAATACTGGATTAATTGTGTTAACTTTTTTTTTTGTGCCATTATTTTCCCATTAAAATTAACAAGTTAAATAGACAGCCCTTATACATTAATGCTAATGTCTATCTAAACTTAAAACTAAATTAAACTTCCATTAAAATTTTTAAACCAAATACTTTTGGAGAACATAGACACAATCTTTACCTGTTTAATGATGACTGAAAGACATCAGGCCCGGGATTATCAGACAGTAAAAGGTGAGCAAAACAAACGCTCTCCTTGCCATCTTCGCGCTCTAGCAAACTGGATGCTCAGACTTGCCGTACATTCCTCTTAGCCATGAGAGGTGTGTCCATGTAGATGAGTGAATAAATCTGCATCTCAAGTGGCGTTAACTTTACGTCGGTCGGCGTGTGGCGTTATTTTAACGCGTGGTGGCGTCTGCCGTTAACTTATCGCCTGACGGCGCTTATTTAACGCCTGTTTTAATATTGATACGGCGGTGAAAAGTAGGCGAATTCTGAACCATTTGGCTTTCCATACGTGTTATGGTACATGTTAGGGAAAAAAAATAAATAAATAACTTCACAGCCACACGTGAATCACGCGTGACGTCTGGCTCGACACTTCACTGCCACACGTGACTTACGTGACATCTACGTGACGTCTACGCCTCGTCTGCGTCTTAGGCTAAATAAATGAGTGCACTTAAGACAGCAAAAAGTTTGTCATAAAATAATTCATGAATGCTTTATTTTTAATAACATTTTACAGTTTTGGAAATGTGTTTGTGTACTATTCATTCTTAACATGAAGACTTATTTTGGTGATTTTATTATACTAAGCTTTTCCCCCAGAGTTGGATACTGTTGATGTGGATGTGCCAGAAATTTCTTCAGTTAAACAAGGAGAAAACTGAAGTCATCGCATTTCGAAACAAAGATGAAGTTCTCAAGGTGAATGCATACCTTGACTCTAGGGGTCAAACAACTAAAAATCAAGTCAAAAATCTTGGGATGATTCTGGAGAGAGACCTTAGTTTTAGTAATCATGTCAAAGCAGTAACTAAATCAGCATATCATCATATCATCTCAAAAACATTGCAAGAATTAGATGTTTTGTGTCCAGTCAAGACTTACTGTGCGTTCACACCAGACGCGACTTGCGCGAATAAATCGCGCTATTCGCGCGTAGTTGGACGCTTGAACATTTTGAGTGTACTCGCTTCATTCGCGCGTGAAATTCGCTTCATTCGCGCGTGACATTCACTTCACAACAGACGCGAATTTGCATCATGGGAGGGGCTTCTGCCTGGCGAACGGCTCCAGTCTCGTTGCGAAATGGCTGACATGGATCAAATACGGCGAATAAGCTAGCTTGTAGTTTCAATATGTATGTAGCTCAAATTGTATAAAGAGCGTTTTTTACAACTTAACAGATTGTCCGACCTCCTCACTCACTTGCTTCCAAGCAAAATCCTTTTTATTCCTGTTTCTGTAAAAGTACAAAAATGTAGTATATCATACAGCTCTGGGTGTCCACAAACAGCAATGATTATTTTGTCCTCCATTGTTGTTTTGGATTCCCTCCGCTCCCTATGTAGTAAACACGTCACTACTAGAGCAAGCTCCTGATTGGTTAACGCGGCGCGAATTTTCGCCAAAGTTCAGATTTTTCAACTCGTGCGAATCACGCGTTAAGCGCGTCAAACGCCCGAAACGCTCAATTCGCGCCGCCTCATTCGCGCGAATCGCGCCGCAGAATGTCTATTCGCGTCTTTGCATTGACTTAACATGTAAATCACTCGCTCTTAACGCTTCATTCGCGTCTGGTGTGAACGCACCTTTAGAGAAACTTGTTCATGCCTTTATCACCAGCAGGGTGGATTATTGTAATGGTTTCCTTCCAGACCATTAGACAGCTGCAGCTCATCCAGAACATTGCTGCCAGGATTCTGACTAGAACCAGAAAATCTGAGCATATCACACCAGTCCTCAGGTCCTTACACTGGCTTCCAGTTACATTTAGGATTGATTTTGAAGTACTTTTACTCGTTTATAAAGCACTCAATGGCATAGGACCTAAATGCATTGCAGATATGCTCACTGAATATAAACCTAACAGACCACTCAGATCATTAGGATCGAGTTAGAAACACCAAGGGTTGGACTTTGGACTTTGCACTGGGCTGGTTCCACGCTGCACGTCACGCTTTTTCAATGCATCATACACTCAACAATACATATACTGTACATATGTAGGGTAAGCGTGGCATGTGAGTGGCGGCCGGGGGTGGGACTTTGGCAGTCCCGGTGCCATGGGCGGGCAATGGGAGGCCTGGCCCGCCCTATGAGTCACTAGTGCCCGCCCTGGACGAGCGTTTCCCAAAAGCATCGTAAACTTAAAATGATCGTAGCTCCATTGGTTTCAATGGGTCTACGATGTAGCTACTTAAGCTTAAGATGCTTTTGAGAAACGCAGCCCTGCTGAGTAAAGAAAACGCTGTACTATTCAAACATCAGTTATTATTTATTTAGCCTTGCATTGCGAAAAACCAGATATCTGTCTCCTCCAGGCTGTGCACGGCACGACAATCTGAAAGGAGGCGGGGTGAAGTTACGAGCTTTCGCTGAGAGCTTGAGGATCCAATGGCGTTACGAAGTTGCTCTTTTTTTTAATGATCGGCATTGGTTAAACATTTTAAAACCCTCTGATTTAAAATAATAATGACAAATTATAATAGAGATATGAAGTATGGATCATTTTTCACAGTACACCTGACTGGGCTAGGGTATGGCAAGAGGCCAGCGTCACATTTTCAATCGTGATGGTATTCAGCACTCTTGGTCGTGTGATGTTGCTTAACTGTGGCGCCTACGCTCAGACTGTCCTGAGATTTGCCCCGCAAACATTTCAGTAGTAAATTATAGGCCCGTGTCCCGTATTTCTGTCGACTGAACCAGCCATGCCATTAATAATGAATGTATCAGTCTTTTGAACGCCAAAGTCAATTTCTGCTTATAAAGATTGCGTCAAATAGAAAGAGAAAATCGTGCTACACACACTTTCATGAGATCGGGGTAGATTACAACAATTAATTTGTAGCCTATTTTACAAATGGGAATACAATGAATTCATGACAATGTTTTACATTCAAGCTACCTGTAATATTTATAGTGAAAAGTTCTTTAAAATCATCTGGAATGCAATAAAGTAACTTTTAAAGCTGTTTTGCTGCATGGATTAAAAATAGGCTAATAAATAATTCACACATCAGACAAAATTGCATTCCAGAAAATCCTTTAAATTTTAAGGAATTCAGAGCAGAGCAACATAAAAATCAGAAAAAAATATAATCGGGTCTGTTTTAGGCTTTTCCTTATTTTTATATTTTAGACGGTGATGAAAAATGACTCGCCATCTCCTCATCGGACGTGCCTTTAGAGAGAAATGCATCGTTACGGATTACATAATGAAAGAGTTGTTTTCGATTTGAATTATTTCGTTTTAAATTAGTAATTTAAAGCTTTCTATAGATATATTTATCATATTTGTGACTCAATTCGTTGAGTTTCGGTTCATCTTTGTGAAGCGCTCCTGTTCAAGACGAGACGGCAAACACATCTGTTTCCCTATTTATTTTAATAAAAGTTTTGTTGATATTGTGAATGCACACAAATAAAAGTAGACCTTTACAGTTCCGAATTATGTATTACTCTTACCTTTTATAAGCAAAAATTACGGCATATTTGAAGTTGTTTCCACTATAAAGGAAAAAATGCAAGTGACCGCTCTTGCGCCTCCATGTCCTGCAAAGTGCGCTTCAGCTTCCACTCTTCACACAAACGATTAGATATGTTTCTATATATTTTATTTTAGGCAAGTCGTGATGATTTGAGAAGGCTAAATTGATCAAACATAGGCTATGATCAGCTCACTGTCTGCCGCTGGCTGCTTGGTCGTTACTTAAAAAAAAAACAAAAAAAAAAACTTACATTTAACGAACAAAAAGTGCTCCAAACGTTTTTGTATTAGCTTTATAAAAAACGAAACTAAATATAATCACTTTACCATTACAGATATGACCTAATTTGTTTCTATTTCTCCTCGAGAGAGGCAGCTCAGCCTTGTTAGCGTCATTACGCACTATCGATCGCCATTTAGACTAAATGATGAAGAATCATTATCGCGTTTTGGTGATTGTTATTGGCGTTTTAATCAGGCTAGGCTGCTTGTCCGGTCGGGCGAGTAAAATTCTCTTTCAGTTGGCCTTTTAAAAAATCCACTTGTCCCGGATAAGCGGACAAGCGTTGATGTCGAGCCCTGCGATGTGTGTTTAGACTGCTTCAGTAGGCTAAGTCAGTAGGCAAGGATGTTGCACTATCTGATCACTTCTGTATTTTCTTTGATATATTGATCTCTGTTACCACTGAATCTAGATCTGTCTCTGTCAGAAAGAGATGCATTAACGAGAACACTAGTGCGCTATTTATGAAGGCTATATCTTTAACACCAAGCATTTCTGCAGACTCTGTTGATCTTCTCCTGGATTCTTTTAACTCAAAAGTTAGGAATGTTATTGATGATATTGCTCCGACAAGGGTCTGCAAGAAAAATGGCAGACAAAAATCACCATGGAGAAAATCAACAGCAGTTCAGAGTATGAAAAGACAATGCAGAAAAGCTGAGCGGATGTGGCGGAAGACAAAACTTGAAATTCACTATAGCATCTATAAAGACAGCCTTCATGCTTTCAATGTGGAACTAGCCACAGCTAGACAGACCTTCTTCTCAAACCTTATAAACAGTAACTTAAACAACTCTCGCACTCTTTTTGCTACTGTGGAGAGACTGACAAACCCCCCAAGTCAGATTCCCAGTGAAATGCTCTCCGACAGTCAGAGGTGTCAAGTAACGAAGTACAAATACTTCGTTACCTTACTTAAGTAGAAATTTTGGGTATCTATACTTTACAGGAGTAATTATTTTTCAGCCGACTTTTTACTTCTACTCCTTACATTTTCACGCAATTATCTGTACTTTCTACTCCTTACATTTTAAAAATAGCCTCGTTACTCCTATTTCATTCCGGCTTGCTTACATTCCGGCTTGCCATCGTTCAAAAAAAAAAAAAAAAAAAAAAAAACCTATCCAGATAAATCGCGCCATCCGGATAGAGTGAATTTGATTGTGGTTGGATGAGAAGTATAAACATATACCATTCCGACACCCTGTTGATTTGTACGCGATCCATCACCTGCACATGACACAAATCACGTCACACTCCAGCAAGGACATAGCCAGTGTTTGGGGTCGTTACTCAAAAAAACATTATTTCTTAAAAGTTATTATTTCTCCACTACTGGCTCATTTATCAAACGAGTGCTTTCTCTTCGTCCTCCGCAAATTAAGCTACAGTAAGTAGTTCGGTAGAGAGACGTTTGAATAAATTAGCGTTTGCGATTGACAATGTTGTGATAAGTAGGCTATACTAACTTTGTAACTCGTTATCGTCAGGATTGAGTTTATTAATCACGGATTAGTCATTAATTTTGACAGCACTAATGTTTATTGTATATAGTCAGGGGTGCACATAAATGGTCCGCAGGTCCGCATGCGCGACCAAAATTAAAAATGCGCTGCGTAAATAAGTTCTGACAGCGTATTTGCGTACCGACATGGTTGACAGCTGTTAATGCACAATTACCATTTTAGATCAACAAACTGTACTGTACAAGACTTCTATTCAAACTGAAAGCATAATCTAGGCTACCGCTGCCGTTTTCAAAGCAAAACTGTCTGACATTTCATTCACTGACGCTCTTCCATCAGCAGCGCTAAACCCGGAAGTGCATAATACTTACTTGCCGGCAACCCGCCAAAATAAAAGCTCGATGATTTTACGTTTGAAAATGATGAAAATTAAAATTAAAATAATGATAATAATAAAAATATTAACATTTTATTTTTAAGTTTACTACGAAATAATTGCATTTGTATTATCACACTTGATTATTTAGTTTTTTTTTTTGTTTTTTTTTAGTTAGTTAATTTATATATATATATATATATATATATATATATATATAAACAAAACAAAAAAATAAATGAAGTGCAATAATATTATTATCACTATTAATAAAAAATTTTTTATAGTTGTAGTTTATGGGTCACACTACATGCCATGGCCTGTGTGAGGACCAAACCAAATCTCAAGTTTCTCATATGAGAACCAGGCTGAAAAACTTATGTGGACCCCTGTATATAGACAACCATACAAGGGTAATTGTTACTAAGCCTGCCCTGGGTACAGCAGTTTTCTTGTCCGTTGCCCTCACAGATTCCTGCAGCTAAGCTTGGGTGTAGATTTACATTCCAATAAAGGTTATTGATGACATGCCGCATCTGAAGTTTGACTTTTTGCACCATTACAATTACATACAACATACACATTTTCTTCCTTACATTACTTTTACTTTTATACTTTAAGTAGTTTTGAAACCAGTACTTTTACACTTTTACTTGAGTAAAAAGCTTGAGTTGATACTTCAACTTCTACAGAAGTCTTTTTAAACCCTAGTATCTATACTTCTACCTGAGTAATGAATGTGAATACTTTTGACACCAGTGCCGACAGTAAATGCAATGAGTTTGCTTCCTTCTTTTCTGAGAAGATCAATAATATCAGAAAGGAGATTGGCATATCTACTTTTGCAGAGGTCACACAGATTCGACCGCAATTTCAAAAAGAAGTGACTATGTCTGTTTTTGAAGAAATTGATTGCAAAATTTTGAAAGAAATAGTACAGCACCTTAAATCATCAACCTGCTATCTTGACACACTTCCCACATCTTTTTTCAAAAGTGTGCTTAACTGTTTGGAAGCAGATCTCTTAGAAGTGGTGAATGCTTCACTTCTTTCTGGGACTTTTCCAAACTCCCTGAAAACTGCAGTTGTTAAGCCCCTTCTGAAAAAGCGCAATCTTGATAACACAATGCTGAACAACTATAGACCAATATCAAATCTTCCGTTCATAGGTAAGATTATTGAAAAGGTAGTTTTTAATCAGCTGAACAACCACTTAAACTTAAATGGATACCTGGACAATTTTCAATCTGGTTTCCGAGCACATCATAGCACAGAGACAGCACTCATTAAGATAATAAATGATATTCGCTTCAATTCTGATTCAGGCAAAATATCAGTGCTGGTACTACTAGATCTTAGTGCTGCGTTTGACACT
>CM056144.1:2208815-2456315 GCA_029620275.1 Acrossocheilus wenchowensis | reverse complement strand
CCCCTCACTTCTGATTAATTGAGTTAATTACTATTATTATTATTATTATTATTGTTATTATTTATTGATCTTATTGCTGCTATTACTATTATTACTTATCACCTTCCTCATCCTCCATCCTCTAATTTTTGTTATTAATGCTGTTATCATTACTGTTATGTTTTTTTTTTTTTTACTATCGTCATGTCTTTTCCTTTATTTATATACTTCCACCCCCAACACAAACACAAACACAAACACACACACACACACACACACACACACACACACACACAAATCATGTTGGCTGTCATCAGTGTTGGGAAAGCTACTTGGAAAATGTAGTGAGCTAATCTAACAATAACTCTTCTTTAAATGAAGCTTCACTACACTAAAGCTACAGCCCTAGGAAATGTAGCAAGCTAAGCTACAGCAACATGGCAAAAGTAGTTTACTACATCCATTATAAAAATTATATTGAACCAACATTGGCCAAAGTATCATATTATGAAAGATTCAGTGCTTCGCACAAGCTATTTGGCTGTGACTCGACAACAAATGCTAGAGAAACTCTTCTCCGCTCCTCAAATCCAAAAAAACCCCCAAAAAACCCCAAAAAAACCCATTAGCCTTTATAAATAGTTTTTTTTTTTTTTTTTGAGTAAAGAAACCGCTGCACTTATTCAATTAACAGTTCTTTATTTACCTTCAGACTGCAAACAAGCTGAGGTGCTCTAAACTGGTTTGACTGACAGTTTGAGGAGCCAATGGCGTTACGAGCTTTAGTGTCTGTGGCGTCACTTATTGATCCAGGATCAGTGATCCGTAGCTGTTATATTTCTGATTTGAGCTCGAGTTTCAGAATGCTTTCTTTGGAAAATGTAACGTTAGCTTTTGTTGACGCTACCGCGCTACTTGATCAAAAAAAGAGCTTAACTACCGAAAAGCTATTTGATTCAGAAAGCAGTGACGCTACCGCCACGCTACTGAGAAATGTAGTTAAACTAGTAGCGTCACTACTTGTAGCGACGCTACTGCCCATCACTGGCTGTCATGTATGTTTTGTTGACCTTGGTTATTTTGTATTTGATTTGTTACCTGTAAATAGTATGTTTGTTTGCATAATAACAAAAAAAAAAAAAAAAGAAACACCAAGGGTTCACACAAAATAAGGGGAGTCTGCTTTTAGCTATTATGCCGCCCGCAGTTGGAACCAGCTTCCAGAAGAGATCAGATGTGCTAAAACATTAGCCACATTTAAATCTGTTTAGCTGTGCATTTGTTGAATGAGCACTGTGCTACTCTGAACTGATTATATAAAATGTATAATAAAATCACCAAAATAAGTCTTCATGTTAAGAATGAATAGTACACAAACACATTTCCAAAACTGTAAAATGTTATTAAAAATAAAGCATTCATGAATTATTTTATGACAAACATTTTGCTGTCTTAAGTGCACTCATTTATTTAGCCTATAAATTAAAATAATAATAATAACTATTATTTTATTATTATTATTATTGTTGATGTTGTTGTTGTTGTTATATATTTAACAAATGACCCCAAAGTCAGTCACAATGCCAGGTTTATTATACAATAATAATCAAGTGCTAAAATGATCACAAATTAAACAAGATTTTGACGCACATCTTTCTTATTAAATCGTTGTATTCCAACTCGTGTCCGTTACAATTTGCTGTAGGCCTATTCCACATAATAATATGCAATAAAACAATATACAATATGATTCGTTGACAAGTAGGCTACCTAGGAGCTTGCTGCATGAATCCGTGAGTACAGTTTACAAACCCGTGGGAACGGATTGCGAAAGCGTGCGCACGGATTATGAATCTGTGGGTACGGATTCAAAAACCGAGGGTACGGTTTACAAAATCTGAGCGCACGGATTGGAAATTCGTGGGTATGGTTTATTAATCCGTGGGCACGATTTGTTAAACCGAAGGAGCAGTTTAAGAATTCGTGAGTATGGTTTATAAACTGAGGGAACGGATTGCAAAACCGTCGGCACGGATTGTTTTTTTTTCTCCTACAGGTGACTTCCCGGGCTCCGTAGAAGGCAGCTCAACATGACCAGTGATCAGTTCCTCTGTCAGAGTGAATGTTGATGCCAATATACACCACTGTATAGCAAACTCCTATAAAAACACACTTCTTTCATTATAAAACACTTGCCAGACATGTGATCATACTGAAATGTGCTCATAAAGCTATCAGAGAGCACACATACATGGTTTGTTTATTTGCACACTAATAATGACTCACACACGTCTAATAATGTAAGTTAGGATCAGTGTTGGGCTAGTTACTCAAAGAATGTAATATATTACTCATTACTAGTTATTCCTTTCAAAAGTAATATTGTTACTTTACTTATTACTTCCTGGCAACAGTAATTAGTTACACTACTAGTTACATTACTTTTTCTTCATGCCCCACAGAAATTGTAACTGTGTATCTTCCAGATAAAATTCTTCTAGAATGTTACTAACAACATATTTCTGCCTCATCATTTGACCAAAATCCACATCGGATCACAGTCAGAAGTTATTACAAACACTCAATAGTGATTGATAGTGACATTCAAGTAGAAGTGTTGTATTCATCTCATTAATTGTCATGTGTAGCTTGAAGTAATTTTTCCGTTACCCATATGCAATTTGTCACGAATCCAGTCTGCACTTCCATTCACCCACCACCAGAGGTCACTCGCTCACCACATGGACTTTCACACCATCCAACACTGATCACAGCTGTCACCAATCACTCTTTGCACTAATCACACGCACACCTGATCCCACGCACATACTGATCACACACGTTTATAAGCCTTGGACTTTCTCTGCCTCTCTGCTGAGTATTGTATGCATTTACCGCTCTCATAGCCGTAGCTACTCTACAGAGCCCCTGTTAGTGTTCCTAGTTTTGCCCTGCCTGTTTTTCCCGTGTTTGTTCTAGCCCGTGTTCCCTGGATTAACCCTTGCCTTGCTGTTTGGACACTGTTTGCACCCCTATTGGACTCTAGCCCGTTTTACCTGGATTATCTCTCTGCCTAGCCCCTCTGGATACTGTTTGCCGATCGTCGACCTCCGCTTGCCCTTAGTTTACTCTTTGTCTTGTCCCTGCCATACCTGTTTGCCATTGTTTCGACCCTGCCTGTATCTTTGACTATGCCTATGAATAAAAGCCTGCACATGGATCCGCACGCCTCTCGTCTCGTCAGCCACGTTACACAATTAAATTTCGTTATGTATTTTATCAAATCACATGAGTTTTTAAGAGTTTTAATTTTCCAAAAATATGTTTAATTATATTAATATAATGTACCACATGCTGATCAGAGGAATGTAATGCCAGAGTAAAGCGAAGCCACAACTTACACAACAGATCTTTTTTCCTGAGAAAATCAATATAATGCAATATTTCTGTCTGCTGAATGTAAGCTTTTCCATATTCCAAGCTTGCCTGCTGCACTGGGGACATCACATGCATGTGCGATGAAAATAAATTTAGGAATTATTTGATTGTTGGATTCTAAATTAGCGGGGTTGAGGCATCAAAAGTAACTAAGCAACTAAGCTGTTTTATGGAAAGTAACTCTAATATTATTACTGAAATCTTATTAGTAATTAGTTACACTACTAGTTACTGCAAAAAGTAATATTATTACAGTAACTAAATTACTAGTAACTAGTTACTGCCCAACACTGGTTAGGATTCATGTATGTCACTGATTGTAATTGTCTTTACCTCCGTTACAATCGTCATGCATCAAAACTTCACTGGTAAGATACTGGTTTGCTTTATTCAGCCCATACAGACTAGTTCTGACTTCATAATTCTTATTATTAGCGGTATGTTGGTTCTGACCAATCACTGCACAAGTTAAGGTCACGCATGATGACGAAAGCACGTTAGTGCTAGCCCTCCCGGAAGCCACAGAGATTGCATTGCAGTGCCTGCAGTTTGAATAAAAAAAATAATCTTTGGATGAGAGTCTATGGGAACACTCGGGCGATTCTCAGTCTGACAGAAATCGCCCAAAAATGGGTGCTACTACACATTTAACTGTTCATGAGGTGGATTGCCTGGGGAAGAAACTTGTGCCTGGCTGTCCTGGTATTGATGACAAAAGTTCAAAAAGGAGATGGCTTGGATGTGAGGGATCCAGAGTGATTTTCTGAGCACTTTTCCTCCTCACTTCAGGTCCTGAGAGATGGTGGTGTCCAGGAATCTTAATGACCACTGCAGACACAGTGCTGTTCATGATGGTGAGTGGGGGGAGAGCAGGGGGTTTCTCCTGAAGTCCACGATCATCTCCACGGTTTTGAGCGAGTTCAGCTTCAGGTTGTTGTGACTGCACCAGACAGCCCTCCTTTAATATAAAATACTAAAATACATATTGTATGTAAATGCACTTTAACAATTTAGTTAATACATATAAGTTGCACTATGAATTATATACAGGCCTATATTTTTAATTTAAGATATTTAATAATATAAATAAAAGGCCTATAGGCTATGTTGAAAAATAAACATGTTTGAAATGTACTTCTAATTTATAGAAATATTACATAATAACTCCATGAATTATAATTAAGGTAAAAAAATAACAGCAGCGTTCTGTCTCAATTCTGAGGGATACATGTTACCTCAAAGTGTTTAACTTGAACATTTTACTTAAAAAAAAATTATTTATGTATATGTTTGCCCTACAAATCACACTACATTGGATGTGATAAGGGCCAGTCCGATTTAAAAATATTCATTAGACTGCCCTAAATAAGTCAATATATTTTCTGTGATGATATTTTCGCCAGCCGTTCATCTCAAACTCACGAGTGACAACAGAATGTCTGTGTAACTCAGAACCAGTACAAATGTGAATCAGCTTCAAGAGCCTGAACTCTTCTGTTTATGTTGCAACAAGTCATGTGATCAACTGAGAGCCAGCGGGGTCACATGACACACACCAGCCAATAGGATTGTGTGTGACACCATTACAGATCAGAGGAAGAGTCTGAAAACACTGACAAGATATACTATATGAAATCCTTTATTCAGTCACAAGAATAACAAATCAGGGAGGACTGGTTAAATGTTTGTGGGTCCCAGCGCATGTAGGAGTGAAGGGGAACGAGTGTGTGGATGAGGAGACAAAGAAGGCGTTAAAAAAGAAAAATATAGAAATACAAATATAAATCAGTAAAGCAGAGGTGAAATGTATAATTTTGGGGGGAAAAATCAACCAATTGTGGCAAGAAAGGTGAGAGACATCTATATCATATTCAAAAGAGTCTCAGAGTAACTAGTGTAGGTGGAAACAGAAGAGAGGAAATTATGTTGAGAAGGTTAAGACTGGAGCACTGTGCACTAAATAAAACATTAGAAATTGCAGAGAAACACAAAACAGGTTTGTGTGAGAGCACTGGTGGATCTAGGGGCGGAGCCAGAGGGGGACCAGCTGAAATCTGATTGGCTCCTGAAGAGCCCCTGTCCTGTCACTCATCTCTGATCTACATTAAAGCACTTGCTCCGGTTAGTCGATTGAAACTCAGCCCGTGTAAACATTTCTTAATATGAAGCTTTACTTGTGAATATGAAGGTACATGTCTATAGCACTGACTGATTTAAAATGGTCATTTTGGCCACTCCTTAAATGGGTCACATCACTGATATTACCAGACGCTAGAAAATACAGTTTTTCATCATTTTCATCATTACAGGCGCAAGAGCATAACATAGGCGTCTAAAATGAATGTACACTTAATGCTGTTGAACCTTCTTTACAAAGCAAACTTTCTGCTAAAATAAGAGCGTGTGGTTTATCTTTCATTCAGATGCGTGTGGAAGTTGTGTTCATTTCTAGAGCAACATTAGGATCCAGGTGCGTTTTTTTTCAGAACCATCATTGACATAGAAAAAACGTATCATTTAGTTGAACTGATTTCTCAACCATACAGTACACTCTTAAGAAAAATGGTTCTAAACAGTACCAGAAAAGGGTTCTTCAACAGCCGATCCCTTTTTGGTGCTAAATAGAACCCTTTTTATAGGGTTCCATAAAGAACCATGCTTTGAAAATGCTATATAAGACATTAATGGTCTTTTTAATGATAGTTTATTTTCATTAATATTAGTACATTAGTATATTTATATATTTAATGGTATTATTAATATTATTTGTATATATGATTTATTAATATAGTTTTTTACCCCTCTATCTGCTTGGTCTTATATTATCTTGTAGCCTCTATTTGGGTTTTTACATAATGAAACAACAACAATAGCATGTCAATTAGGTACTTTTATTTATTTATTTTTAATGACATGCAAAATTGTAACAAAAATGACAGTGTTCTAACAACAGTTATTAGCAGAATACATTAATAAATGACAATTTACATTGAACATAAATACTTAAAGTAAAACAAAATAGAAACAGAAAATAGTGTGATGAAGACCAAGTTCCAGTGAAATACTGTATTTTCATAATCCTCTATGATGCCTGAAAGTCCATCATTATGCATATTTTGGTGTGATTGAGTGGCAGTTTCTCTCTACAAATGACGAGGTTGTAGGATGTGACAGCATCTGAAATGCACAATTGAGGTTACAGTTACAATGTGTCTCCTTCCATTTGTTTAAAACAATTGTTTATGAAGGTCAAAAGTAGTATGTTAAAAGGAAAAAGTGATATAAAGTCATAGGATAGCTGTGACTGGGTATGTTTATGCATAAACCCAAGTAATAATAATATATTGTCCATTTTGTATATTTGTACATTATTTTTGTATTATCTGTGTCCTGTCTCTGTCGCACTGTGGAGCTATTGTCAAAACAAATTCCTTGTATATGCAAACATACCTGACAATAAAGCTGATTGTAGCCTATTAGGGTTTTACATTAAAACAACAACAAGAACAATGTTGTGTGGATTGGGTACTTTTTTTATTGACATGTAATATTGTAGCAAAAATGTCAGTGCTCTTAACAGCAGCTGAATACATTAAAAAATGACAATTGACAATGAACATGAATAAATACACAGAAGTAATACAAAATAAAAACAAAAAAATAGATGTGATGAAGACCAAGTTCCAGTGAAATAACTTCATATGCCTTTAAATACGTCATTATGGTATGACTGAGTGACAGTTTATCTGCGGATGATGAGGTTGTGGGACGTGATGCATCTGAAATACACAACTGAGTTTAGAATTACAGTGTGTCCATTTGTTTATGTAAAAACAATTACAGTGGGGCAAACAAGTATTTAGTCAGCCACCACTTGTGCAAGTTCTCCCACTTAAAAAGATGAGAGAGGCCTGTAATTTTCATCATAGGTATACCTCAACTATGAGAGAAAAAATGAGAAAAAAAATCCAGAAAATCACATTGTAGGATTTTTAAAGAATTAATTGGTAAATTCCTCGGTAAAATAAGTATTTGGTCACCTACAAACAAGCAAGATTTCTGGCTCTCACAGACCTGTAACAACTTCTTTAAGAGGCTCCTCTGTCCTCCACTCATTACCTGTATTAATGGCATCTGTTTGAACTCGTTATCAGTGTAAAAGACACCTGTCCACAACCTCAAACAGTCCAACTCCAAACTCCACCATGGCCAAGAGCAAAGAGCTGTCAAAGGACACCAGAAACAAAATTGTAGACCTGCACCAGGCTGGGAAGACTGACTCTGCAATATGTAAGCAGCTTGGTGTGAAGAAATCAACTGTGGGAGCAATTATTAGAAAATGGAAGACATACAAGACCACTGATAATCTCCCTCGATCTGGGGCTCCACGCAAGATCTCACCCCGTGGGGTCAAAATGATCACAAGAACTGTGAGCAAAAATGCCAGAACCACACGGGGGGACCTAGTGAATGACCTGTAGCCAGTACATGTCCGGGCCTGTCTGAAGTTTGCTAGAGAGCATTTGGATGATCCAGAAGAGGATTGGGAGAATGTCATATGGTCAGATGAAACCAAAATAGAACTTTTTGGTAAAAGCTCAACTTGTCGTGTTTGGAGGAGAAAGAATGCTGAGTTGCATCCAAAGAACACCATACCTACTGTGAAGCATGGGGGTGGAAACATCATGCTTTGGGGCTGTTTTCTGCAAAGGGACCAGGACGACTGATCCATGTAAACGAAAGAATGAATGGGGCCATGTACCGTGAGATTTTCAGTGAAAACCTCCTTCCATCAGCAAGGGCATTGAAGATGAAACGTGGCTGGGTCTTTCAGCATGACAATGATCCCAAACACACCACCCGGGCAACGAAGGAGTGGCTTCGTAAGAAGCATTTCAAGGCCCTGGAGTGGCCTAGCCAGTCTCCAGATCTCAACCCCATCGAAAATCTTTGGAGGGAGTTGAAAGTCCGTGTTGCCCAGCGACAGCCCCAAAACATTACTGCTTTAGAGGAGATCTGCATGGAGGAATGGGCCAAAATACCAGCAACAGTGTGTGAAGACTTACAGAAAATGTTTGACCTCTGTCATTGCCAACAAAGGGTATATAACAAAGTATTGAGATTAAATTTTGTTATTGACCAAATACTTATTTTCCACCATAATTTGCAAATAAATTCTTTAAAAATCCTACAATGTGATTTTCTGGATTTTTTTTTTTGGTAACACTTTATTTTGATGGTCCACTTTAGACATTCTACTAACAGTAAGTAACTTTGCAACTACATGTCAACTAGCAGTCTTTAAAGTATTAGTAGACTGTCTGCTTAATATCTTCTAACACTTTATTTTGATGGGTCTACAACATACAACATACTGACTATCAGAAACTTTGCAAGTATATGTCAACTTATTCTACTAACCCTAAACCTACCCTACTGAGAGTTAGAGGACATGTAGTTGCTAATTAATGAAAATTAGTTGACATGTAGTTGACACTTAGTTACAAAGCTACTTATAGTTAGTAGAATGTCTAAACTGGACTATCGAAATAAAGTGTAACCTTTTTTTTTCTTTTTTTTCTCATTTTGTCTCTCATAGTTGAGGTATACCTATGATGAAAATTTACAGGCCTCTCTCATCTTTTTAAGTGGGAGAACTTGCACAATTGGTGGCTGACTAAATACTTTTTTGCCCCACTGTATGTTCATGAAAGCCAAAAGTAGCAAAAAATGGACAGTATGTGAGCCCTCCACAATCTTAAAAGAAAAAAAATGATACAAAGTCAGGGGATAGCTTTATAAAACAAGTAATAATTTAAAAAAAAATTCTAACAGTATGGATTATAAATTCAATATCTCTGCTACCTACTTAGTGGAGAAGAGGAGAGAAGTATCTTCAGCTTAAACGAGCTGCTCACACTTACATGTGACCAAAAAACTAAAAAGAGAAAAGAACATGTTTGTTTGGAAACCAGTTACAATTTTAAACTTAAATTTGTATTTAAATTTAAGAATGAAATCATTTACCTGTTGAGAGTGTGATGACAGTCTGTGTAGCTGTATCACTGAAGTCCAGAAAACCAGTAATGAGGTGCTTTGACAGTTACAGATTTGAAAAACAAAAGGTCGGGAATAAAGAACCCTACACAAAGAACCATTTCAGCATAAAAGGGTTCTTCAGGATGCTATGGTTCTAAATATAACCGTTACTACATGTAAAGAACCTTTAAAGAACCATCTTTTTTTAGAGTGTAGACCTTATTTTGAGTGTGAAAAATCAGTCAGAAGAAGGGAGATGTAACATGAATATTTTCCAGCTGTACTGTCTCACTCCTCGTCTGCTTTTGGCATGAAACGATGGGAGTTTTCAGGAGACAGCATCAGTTTATACACTTCAGACAAAAGAACAGAGAAGCTGATCAGACATCAAATAATAGAGTCAAACAAGAAATCAGTTAAATAGGGAATCAAACCATAATGTTGTATTTAGTAGGGTAGAGTCTAAATAATAGAAATATGGCAAAATATAAGAGAAATACAGAAACAATTACGGCTGATGTCTGTAAAGGGTGAAAATAGTCGGATGGAGGCACAGACTGAAGTAAGACAATAATAAGGGCATCTGAGAGTGGATTATGAGGATGTCCATGAGAATATTTCATTTTTTCCTTATGCAGACATAGTCTAAACATTAATGGCATTTAAAATATAATTGCATAAATGTTACTCACACATATGCATTCATGCACTATTTTATTTTTCTTATTGTAGTGGAAAGGAACTGATTGAATAATGAAAAGTGGGTGTTATATATCAGAATCATGTCTGAATATGCACACTTCACTACTATGTAGTAGACAAAAAAAATTGTAATAATAAATTAAAACAATAGGCTACATTAGTATGTCTGAACTCACAGTATTCGTAAGTATTCACAGAGTTCTACTGTAGTCGATAACATACTACTACCTGCAATATTTTGAAGTATGCAAACAAAGGACAATTTACTATCCCATGAGGCCTTGGGAGAGGATTCATAAATGACGAGGAAGCAAAACAAGTTACATTAGGTCTCATGAAAATACCAACATGACAGAAGCAGCATGTCTGGATTGAATTCATACAACATAAACTTTTTAATTGGTCACAAACTAAGATCTTCTTATAATCAAGTACACTATCAGTCAAACGTTTTTGAACAGTACGATGTTTTTTGAAGAAGTCTCTTTTTCTCACCAAGCCTGCATTTATTTGATCCGAAGTACAGCAAAAACAATAAAATTTGAATATATTTTAAACTGCGATTTTGTAAGGATCCACCCGCTAGTCCAAACAACGGAATCCAGCGGCCTGGTCGAAGGTTTAATGCATGTTCGGTCTTTTACTTGCGCCTCTGAATTGATCAAGATTTAGTTTCAATTTTGATGTAGCTCCAATTCTGATCTGACTCCAATTCCAAGTGATCGTTAAATTTAGACAAACTAAAAACTGATCACAAATATAGCTTATATATTAATTTAGATATTTGATTATCCTCGACATCCCATATTTTCAATTGTCCGTTCACTGGGGACCTAATGTCTCTTTTGAGCCTATAGCGTCGGCCGAAGCGCCGGTCTCACGATCACAAATTCGCCAGTCCGATGTTAGTCAGAGGATGTAGGTAGACTAATACCTAATTGTCTGCCGCCAACTGCTTGCTTATGACAAAAAGTGTAGTTTACTTAGTCTTTTCCCGTACAACTTGCTAGCACCAGTGATAGACAGAAATCTGAGGTCTCCGATGACGTGCCCACTGCTCCGTTCATTCATGAGCCTTCAGTTTGACCTATCCTGGCCATAGATTTGCGGTAACAAAAGCCTCCTCACAGTCTAATTGTCACGGTTTGGTGCGGGAGAGATGACGACGAAGGAGGATAGTGCTAAACAGTCTTTAATAATCCAAACACAAGGGAAGGCATCACAAACATACATTGACGAGATCGGACAGTGAAAGACAGAACTGAATGAACTTATAAAGGGAACGTAATTTAGGCTAATGAGGGGGACACACCTGAACATAATAACACAATCAGACAAGGGTGGAAATTAGGTCACACGGAGCACATGGGGAATGAAAACACGACAGAACAGTCCAGGGGTGTGACATTACCCCCCCCTCCCGGAAGGTGCGTCCTCGCACCGTGGAACAACAGAGGGGAGGGAAACGGGTGGGAACAAAAGGCGGAGGCTCAGGAGGAGGACGGACCACCGGAAGGGGGCCGGCTGACAGAGACCAGGGAGGTGACGAAGGAGGGAGGAGCCAGGGAGGAGACAGGAGGGACCCGGAGCAGGAGGAGCCTGGCAGGACCCAGGCCACAGCCATGATGATGGCCCACGGTGGAGCCGACGGAGGGAGGAGCCATGGAGGAGGGATGGCCGCCGACTCCAGGGGGCCGACCGACGGCGGCGGAGCAGGTGGTGGAGGAGCGCCGACGAGCCAGGGGGATGCCGAGGATCTGGGGGGCCAAGGTGGAGCCGAGTGCTCTGGTGACTGAGGCAGAGGCGGAGCTCTGGAGATCCGTGGCGAAGCCGGAGCGACTGAGGACCAAGGTGGAGCTGGCGGGAGGAAGGAGCCCAACTGAGCTGGTGGGACGGAGCGACGAGGTGCAGCCGGAAGAGCGGAGTCCTGAGGCGATGGCGGGTCGACACCCGACCAAGGCGGAGCCGGAGGGACGAGGGAGCCCCGTGGAGCTGGAGGATAGATGGGTGACGGTGGAGCCGAGGGAGCTAGGAGCCGAGGTGGAGCCACTGGGTCAACGGACCGAGGCGGAGTCCAGGCCGAGGAGGTTGGAGGCGGAGGTGAGGGATACTCCAGCCCCGGCAACGCTGGAGGATGGCAGTCCCGTGGGGCTCGCACCGCATTGATGGTGGGCTGAGGGCGAGCAAAGGGGCTGCCAGACGACAGCGGTGGAGGAGGCAGGAGCGGGTGGGAGGGCGGGCATTTGTGAGCCTCCGGGCTTTCAGGGCTAACCCTTGTAGGGCACTTCCGAGGGGCCGGCACTGGTCGGTGCTCTTGCAGTGCGGGCTCTGGTTTGCGCTCTTGCAGCGCGGGTTCTGATGGGCGCTCTTGCAGCGCGGAGACAGGGAGGAGCCTTCTTGGCGCAGGCACTGGTGTGTGCTCTTGTAGCACGAGCTCTGGTTTGCGCTCTTGCAGCGCGGATTCTGAGGGGCGCTCTTGCAGCGCGGAGACAGGGAGGTGCCTTCTTGGCGCAGGCACTGGGCGGCGTTCTTGTAGCGCGGGCTCTGGTTTGCGCTCTTGCAGCGCGGGCTCTAGGGGGCACTCGGGAGGCTCTGAGCTGGACGGGACCAGCGGAGGTAAAGGAACCGTTTCCCAGTTAATGAGATCCCCTTCAAAGTCCAGCAGCCCCAGATGAATAATCAACTCATCCTCAGCCGTGATACAGGGGGCGGAGCTCCACTCCGCGTTCACACCGTCCACGGCTGGCTCCCTCGCGATGGGCACTGTCACCGGCTCTCGCACCTGATCTGACGTATTGGGCTCAACTTCCGGGGCGATCTTCCGCTCAGTCGCTCGGCTTCGCGCTGGCTCGCAGATCGCGGCAGGGAATGGCTCTCCGTCATCGGTGGGCTCGGGCTGATGCTCCGTACCGCTGGGAGTTGGTGGGCTGGGCTCTGGGTCTGGAGTGGATCTGGCGAGATCATCCTCGGGTGAGACGGTGAGGGGTGATCCGTTTCTCACCAGAATCCACTCCACGAAGGCGGCGAAATCCTCTCGAGGACCATCCGCGGACGACAGCGCTCTGCACGCGGGGTTCAAACTTGCGTCGTAGAATGAGCAGAGCGTGCTGTCCGGGTAGCTGGTGGCATTTGCTAACATCAGGAACAGTCTGGTGTGGTCCTCGAGATATCTTTCCCCCTGCTCCAGCAGGAGGAGGAGGAATTCGGGTCACACAAGGGGGTCCATAGAACAAAAACAAAAAATAAAAACTGGTAAAAAATGGAAAATAAAACGAGGGGAAACACGCCGCTTACTTTCTTAGGGTCCAATCTTCTGTCACGGTTTGGTGCGGGAGAGATGACGACGAAGGAGGATAGTGCTAAACAGTCTTTAATAATCCAAACACAAGGGAAGGCATCACAAACATACATTGACGAGATCGGACAGTGAAAGACAGAACTGAATGAACTTATAAAGGGAATGTAATTTAGGCTAATGAGGGGGACACACCTGAACATAATAACACAATCAGACAAGGGTGGAAATTAGGTCACACAGAGCACATGGGGAATGAAAACACGACAGAACAGTCCAGGGGTGTGACACTAATAGTCATAATGATTTCAGGACAGTTCAGAATAAATCAAATATAACAATTTATTATTCGTCAGGTAAACGTGTCGTGCCAATTACATAAAACAATAAGAAGCCAATTCAAAAATAAGAAAATACATAACATCAGTTGTTCAAAGATGAATCTAAGAGTAAAATGTTTACCTGAATTCAAGAAGAAAATACATAGTATGGAACATATTGAATATCCTCCACACTACGGGCTGATCTGGCTACAAATCGCACCGACTGATTTGCAAATTTCCCTTAAATACTACCAGAACAAAAGTCCCATAAACATTTATTCTCTGCCCCAAAACAGATTAGATCTGTGTATGGGGGATGAGGAGCCTCTGTAGGAGATGTTCTCATGGCCCAAATGGTCACACCTGTAGAGCAATGTTTATCAGGTTTTGAAAGGAGACCGCCCACAACAGAGGTACAGAATTCACTTAAGTTTCTGATATTTCCCATAATATAAGTGACTACTGTGAAATTGAGACCATTTTACCAATCACACAGAGACCTTTAAAATGATACCAAACATGAAAGGGTTAAGATCATTCATTCTTAAGAAATAGTAAATATTTATGTAAGAGTAGCAACTTGAGTTCTTTCAGTGACCAGTACCATGAGCCCAGGGGGGAAGGATGGGTGAGTGGACCAAATGGTCTTTCTCTCAGATCTTCTTCTCTGATTAGAGAGTTTATTGTCTTGCGGCATGACATTTGCATTGTAAGAGTTCCTAAGTTTTGGTTTCACGAGGAGTTATTTTCATAAAGGAAATAATTTCACTCCCTACAATTTATCCCTGTGATTTCAAAGCTTAATTTTTAGCATCATTACTCCAGTCACAGGGTCCTTCAGACATTATTCTGATATTCTGATTTGCTGCTCAAAAACATGTATTATTATTATTATTATTATTATTATTATGTTGAAAACAGCTGAGTAGATTTTTTCAGGTTTATTTCATGAATAGAAAGTTCAGAAGAACAGCATTTATCTGAAATAGATATCTTTTGTAACATTATAAATGCCTTTATCATCACTTTTGATCAATTTAAAGCACCCTTTCTAAATAAAAGTATTAATTTCTATAATATTCATCAAAGAATCCTGAAAAGATTTACTCAGCTGTTTTAAATATTGATAATAATAATAATAACAATACTAAATGTTTCTTGAGCAGCAAATCAGCATATTAGAATGATTTCTGAAGAATCTTGTGACACTGAAGACTGGAGTAATGATGCTGAAAATTCAGCTTTGATCACAGAAATAAATTATATTTTAAAGTATATTCAAGTAGAAAGCAGTTATTTCAATTAGTAAAAATATTTCACAATATTACTGCTTTTGCTGTATTTTGGATCACATATATTCAGGCTTGGTGAGCAGAAGAAAAATTTTTTAAGAAACATTAAAAATGTTACTGTTCAAAAACTCTTGACTGGTAATATACATTGACTCAGATGTCAGACAAATCAAAAAGGAGAAATATTCTGGTTTGAACATCCAGTGTATTGAGTAAAATGACTAAAAAATATTCATGGACGATAAATGGACTAAAATATTTTACTTTTATTGTCACATCACCACAGCACATGTGTCATGATGAGTGAAGTTCTTGAGAGCGTGCTCCAGACAGTGCAGAAACAGTTCACATATAGACATTACCATTACATACAGACTTACACAGATGACAATGTGCAATATACACATACATATACTCAGAACACACAGTGTACTATGAGACATTGTAGCGTCTGCTTAGGATCATTGATGGATGTTTACACTTTATGTCCTAAGAGATCCTTTTAGCCTTTTGACATTTGCATATAATTCACAGACCTGGCCCCACATTCTACCTTTATATGGGTGCTGTTACGTGTGTGTCCTTCAAAGAGTGCGAGGAGGCGACGGGTTACAAAATACCCTCTTTAATAAAGATAGATACAGGAACATTAACAGAAACATCAATACACTTCATAACATTCTTAACATAACGTTACATAACTTTAATCACGGACAAACACAAGGGGAGAACTGAGGGCTTTTAAAGGAGGGAGAACAAAAGAGCAAACAACATAATCAAACTCAGGTGGAGACAATGAAACGATAATTAACTAATGAGGGCAGGAACTAAACCAAATAAGGAGAATGAGGATTAGGACAGGCAAACATGTAACAGGTGCTAAATTGCCAATGGTTTTCCCCCACTATCTAGAAGATGCTTCACAGATCAATTCTCTGTTCTCTCCATCGGACTTCAAACACATTCCAAAGAGAACTAAATGACCCTCGGTACCAGGCACCAACAGCCTGGCTGACCAGTGGACTACCTCCACGATTACAATACACATAACACACACACACACACACACACACACACACACACACACACACACACATAGAGACAATTTCTTTATTTAGACTATAATTAATCAGTTAAAATTGTATCTGGTATATGCATGTGTTGTTTGTTTGTTTCCTTATTATATGAGCCTAGTTACCACTCGTTGTTTGTATTAGGTAAGCTCTAAATGCTCATATTAAGGTGTATGAATGTATCTCTGGTTTAATATCTTCTAGATGTCTCTTTCTTGGTATCAAAATGATCTGCTCTTTATTCCTCGAACAATAATGTACACTATGTGATCGTGAAATGCATCATACTATTTGTACTGTACTGTGGGCAAAACTACACAGATTCTTCAGACCAGTCATAAAACATGCAAATGAGGTGTCAAGTGGGACAAAGAAACACTTTCCCGCTGAAACTATGCGCCTTGTTATTGGTCAAACTAACCAAAATGGGTGTTACAGGAAAACCAGATGAAACTTCTCCCACACCCAAAAGGGGTTCTTCTATTTACTTTCGGTGCCCTGGAGACACACATATCACCTTGGAAATCTCGCTGCTCCCTTCCGGGGGGAGTCCGATTTTCTGGCAGTTTTAAGTTCAGTAACTTTGTCGATTCACTTCGGACCAATCAACCCATGGCTGGAATGACGAAGCTTTCACTCCTAAAAGAATTCATCAGGAATCTAAACTTTATACACGCACCAGTACACTTTACTTAGCACCAACAAAACCAATGCAAGTAACTGCTTGTTAACTGTTTAGATGCGCTTCTAGAATTCAACACTGTTAATTAAGGTGATGTGATTCTCTGATGGTTCTTAACAGGTTGTGGTTATAATGTGTAAATCCTGCCATTACACTCTACTCTCTTGCGCGCCAGCGCTCCCTCTCTATGGCATCTATGTTTAATGTGTGTAAGTTTGTGTCTAGTTAGATGTTGCATGTTCCCCTGTAGTGCAGTTTAATAAACATCTTCACGCTTGGTTGTCTTTCTGCTGCTCACAGAACGAGGTCACTTTAACGCTCCGGTTTTGTTACATGCTCTGTGAGCAATTTATCAGTAAGGAAATAATTTTTCGTGACCAGAGAAATAATTTTCCTTAGAGTCAATAGACAATTAAAACTGTCCGTACTGCAGACGAACTAATCATTTTATTTGTACTATTAATGCTACAGTTAATTCCTGAAGATGAAATAATTGATAATAACTCGTTATGATTAATTATGTTCATCTCACATTGAGCTAATTTGCTAAAACATACTTACAGTTAGCAATACGCATTATACACAGTATGTACACATTCTACATTACAGGTGCTGGTCATATAATTAGAATATCATCAAAAAGTTGATTTATTTCACTAATTCCATTCAAAAAGTGAAACTTGTATATTATATTCATTCATTACATACAGACTGATATATTTCAAATGTTTATTTCTTTTAATTTTGATGATTAGAGCTTACAGCTCATGAAAGTCAAAAATCAGTATCTCAAAATATTAGAATATTTACATTTGAGTTTGAATAAATGACCATCCCTATAGTATAAATTCTGGGTATCTCTTGTTCTTTGAAACCACAATAATGGGGAAGACTGCTGACTTGGCAATGATCCAGAAGACGAACATTGACACCCTCCACAAAGAGGGTAAGTCACAGAAGGTCATTACTGAAAGGTGTGGCTGTTTACAGAGTCCTGTATCAAAGCATATTAAATGCAAAGTTGACTGGAAGGAAGAATTTGGGTAGGAAAAGGTGCACAAGCAACAGGGATGACCGCAAGCTTGAGAATACAGTCAAGCAAAGCCGATTCAAACACTTGGGAGAGCTTCACAAGGAGAGAGCTGAAGCTGGAGTCAGTGCATCAAGAGTCACCACGCTCAGACATCTTCAGGAAAAGGGCTACCAAGCCACTTCTGAACCAGAGGCAACGTCAGAAGCATCTTAACTGGGCTGTGGAGAAAAAGAACTGGACTGTTGCTCATTGGTCCAAAGTCCTCTTTTCAGATGAAAGTAAATTTTACATTTCATTTGGAAATCAAGGTCCCAGAGTCTGAAGGAAGAGTGAAGAGGCACAGAATTCATGTTGCTTGAAGTTTCCACAGTCAGTGAGGATTTGGGCTGCCATGTCATCTGCTGGTGTTGGTCCACTGTGTTTTCTGATGTCCACAGTCAACACAGCCATCTACCAGGACATTTTAGAGCACTTCATGCTTCCTTCTGTTGACAAGGTTTATGGAGATGCTGATTTCATTTTCCAGCAGGACTTGGCACCTGCCCACACTGCCAAAGGTACCAAAAGCTGGTTCAATGACCATAGTGTTACTGTGCTTGATTGGCCAGCAAACTAATCTATGGGGTATTATCAAGAGGAAGATGAGAGACACCAGACCCAACAATGCAGATGACCTGAAGGCCACTATCAGAGCAACCTGGGCTCTCATAACAGCTGAGCAGTGCCACAGACTGATAGACTCCATGCCACGCCGCATTGCTGCAGTAATTCAGGCAAAAGGAGCCCCAACTAAGTATTGAGTACTGTACATGCTCATACTTTTCATTTTCATACTTTTCAGTTGGCCAAGATTTCTAAAAATCCTTTCTTTGTATTGGTCTTAAGTAATATTCAAATTTTCTGAGATACTGAATTTGGGATTTTCCTTAGTTGTCAGTTATAATCATCAAAACTAAAAAAAAAAATAAACATTTGAAATATATCAGTCTGTGTGTAATGAATGAATATAATATACAAGTTTCACTTTTTGAATGGAATTAGTGAAATAAATCAACTTTTTGATGATATTCTAATTATATGACCAGCACCTGTATTTACATATATACACACAATAATATGTGAACGTGCAGCAGATTATACTGTACATAATCTGGATACGCAAAATGTCATGTATGTGCATTGGATGGTATCCAGTGGTAGCAGATAGATTATTGTATTAAGTGCAGTGTGTACATGTAGTCCAGTATTGAACTGTGCTGGAGTTAAAGTGCAGTGCGTGGCATACCGTATAGTGGGAGTATGCTGTAGGGTGTATTAGTTCTGACTGTTCTTTAGCCTGATAGCCTGAGGGAGAAAGCTATCCTTCAGTCGGCTAGTGCGGGATCAGATGCTGCGGAGACGTCTTCCTGAGGGCAGCAGAGAGAGCGGTCTGTGGGACGGGTGGCTGGAGTCACTGATGATCCTCCGGGCTTTACATATACACCGCCTGCTGTAGATGTCCTGGAGGGAGGGAAGCTCAGCTCTGCAGAGCTTTGCGGTTTCCAGCGGTGCTGTTTCCAAACCAAGCAGTGATGCAGCCGGTCAGAAAGCTCTCCACAGCGCAAGTGTAGAATGATCTGAGGATGCTGGGCTCGTTCCAAACTTCCTCAGCCGTCTCAGGAAGAAGAGGCGTCGATGTGTCTTCTTCAGCACTGCGTCTGTGTGAGCGGATCATGTGAGATCCTCATTGATGTGAACGCAGAGGAACTTAAAGCTGTTTACCCACTCCACAGGTGTCTTGTCGATGGTGATGGGTGTGTGTTCTCTGCTCTGTCTCCTGAAATCCACCACCAGCTCTTGGTCTTGTGGATGTTGAGTGAGAGGTGCTTCTCCTGACACCATTTAGTCCGCGTGCTCACCTCCTCTCTGTAGACCGTCTCATCGCTGTCAGTGATCAGAGATCATCACCGTTGTGTCGTCAGCGAATTAGACCACCATATACAGCATATGTACTATTCATTTCTAAACATTCCTTTTGAGTAAATTTAATTTTGTGTGGACACTGATGATTATGAAACATATCTAAGACCTACTAATATTGCAGGTATGTTTATTTATTTTTTTTTTTAAAAAGGCAGTGAAACACATGTAAAGCAAGTTTTACCATCAACAGACATCTCAACAGTATGGTAAACATTTAAATTTATATAATAGATAAAACCGTAACTTTTTACAAAAATAGCTTGAGAAGATTTTTATGCGTCCAATAATAAGAATTTAACATAATTAAAAAAATGTATCTGCTCCTTTCAGGGTTTAAAGTTGAAGTGTTAAATACACCCAAAGGTGATCAGAAACTCCACCCTCTTACAACACTAAGCAGGAAGAGACTGACTTATTATTTTTCCTTTCTGTGACTAATTTCTTCTCTTTGACAAAAGCAAACAAGAATCAGCCATCAGTGAACAACGAAGAGAAAAACATTGAAGACGTTTGTTTCTGGACAGACAGCAGATCTTCGTGATTCTTGTGGTTTATTCATTTTTGCAAGTCATTCGGAAAGTGAAAGTAAAGTTTCGATTGCTGGAGCTCAAACTGTGAGAATGGCTTCATTATCTGTAGAAGAGCTTTCTTGTCCCGTGTGCTGTGAAATCTTCAAGACTCCTGTTATTTTATCATGTACTCACAGTGTCTGTAAAGAGTGTCTTCAACAGTTCTGGAGCACTAAGAAAACTCAGGAGTGTCCTGTCTGCAGGAGAAGATCCTCAAAAAAAACACCCTCTACAAAATCTTGCATTACAAAACTTGTGTGAGTCGTTCCTGAAGGAGAGAAATAAGAGGCGTTCATCAGGATCTGAGGAGATCTGCAGTTTACACAGTGAGAAACTCAAACTCTTCTGTCTGGAGGACAAACAGCCTGCGTGTTTAGTGTGCAGAGATTCACTAAAACACATCAATCACACATTCAGACCCATCAGTGAAGCTGTTCCTTCATATAAGGTAGGTATAGGTTTCTGTCATTCTACTCAACTTAATGAAATATACTCTGCTATCAAACCATATATATATATATATATATATATATATATATATATATATATATATATATATATATATATATATATATATATATATATATATAAACTAAAATCTGGATGAGAGCAAATATTATTTAATATTATTTCACAGCACTGTATAAACACTGTATTTTCTTCTCTTCAGTGTAATCTGCTGTTGTATATATTTTTTTATTTCGTCCAATTCTAGGAGGAGCTCAATACAGCACTGAAGTCTTTACAGGAGAAACTTAAAAAGAGAGAAAACATGAAAGAAGAGTTTGAAAAAACAGTTCAACACATCAAGGTGAGGAAACACAATCAAGAGTGATTTTCAGTACAGGTGTAAGATCACGATACACAACTAGATAAAAAGTTTGTTGATAAACTTTAAGTTGGCTTGAAAAAACCAAACCAGAAAGTTAGAAAAAGTTGTAAATGCTTGACGTGTGAAGGTTTTCAGTTGGAAGTTTGAAAGTTTAAAATAGTTTTAAAGATTAAAGTTTGAATGTTTTGAAGACAATTAGGTCTATCAGAGAAACAGATTGCTAGGGTTTTCAGGGTGGTTGCTAGGGTGTTTTTAGGGTACCTGGGTGTGGTTGCTAAGTTATTGCTATGCAGTTGCTAAGGTACCCGGGCTGGTTGCTAGGGTGTTGCCATGTTGCTGCTAGGGTATTCAGGGTGGTTGCTATGGTGTTTATATGCAGTTACTAGGGTACTTGGGCTGGTTTCTATACGGTCACTAAGCATGTTACTAGCATGATTTAGCAAAAATCAGCTAAAACCAATGTTTCCATCATGAATTAGCATATTGCTAGCATTATTTAGATATATAGATAGATAGATACTGTAGATAGATTAGAAGTATTAGATAGATGAGTCTCAATGGATTAGAAATAGTACACAGAAGGGAAGTTTGATTGAGTCTCAAGGGATTGGCTTTTTCAAGCCAACGTAATTATGATTTGTTATATTAATACAATGGATTCCAGTTTATTATTGTTGTAAATGACAGGCAGCAATCTGCTTCTGGATCTGTTATCTGTCGGTGTCTGAGTTTCTCTTGGATCTGAATGATGTGATGTGTTGATGTGTGTTGATGGAGATGATTGAAGTGAATGTGATTTGATTTCAGTCTCAAGCTGAGCACACAGAGCGTCAGATTAAACAGCAGTTTGAGAAGCTTCATCAGTTTCTCAGAGATGAAGAAGAAGCTACAATCACTGCACTGAGAGAGGAAGAGGAGCAGAAGAAGCAGATGATGAAGGAGAAGCTGGAGGAGATGAACAGACACATCTCAGCTCTTTTACACACAATCAAAGACACGGAGGAGATGATGAAAGCCAATGACGTCTGCTTTCTAAAGGTCTGATTTCAGATCATCCATTGATTGATTGATTGATGATTGATTGAGTTCTTGATGATAAATGGTGTGTTTGTTCTGCAGGAGTTTCCAGTCACGATGGAAAGGTGAGTGATCTGCTGGTGTCTCTGGTCTCTCTGCTTCTGAAGCCAAAGCCACTGCAGTTCTGATCCTGAATGTTCTTCCAGAGTCCAGATCTCACAGCCGGATCCACAGACGCCTTCTGGAGCTTTGATTCATGTGCCACGATACTTGGGCAACCTGCCCTTCAGAATCTGGAAGAAGATGCAGGACATCGTCCAAAACAGTGAGTCTGGAGAAGATCTGTGCTGTTACGCATACACTGGAAATGATGCATGAGGGAATATTTACAGATTTCAGCATTATGTGTGAATAACCAGATGAGCTACTACACCAAAATGAGCCGTAATGTAACGTCTGTGTAGGATCAGGGATGGCTGATTACACTTTGTTTAAAAAAAACCTTTTAGCCTTTTGACATTTGCGTATAAATTACTGACCTGGCCTCCGCGTTTACATTTATATGGGTGCTAAATTGCAGATGGTCTTTATCACTATCAAAAGGATGCTAATACAGGTCGCCTCTGGGGTGTCTTTATCAAGCTTCAAACACATTCCACAGAAGGGGCGGTGACCAGACCAGTTGTCTGTCTGCACAATTTCCAATTCACGTCACACACACACCTAAAGACATTTTCTCTATTTAGGTCATAATTAAGCAGTTATAAATGTATCTGCTATATGCATGTTTTGTATGTATATTCCCCTGTTATATTAACTTTCTTGGTATCAAAATGATCTCCTCTTTATTTCTCACACAATGATGTACACTATGTGATCGTGAAATGCATCGAACAATTCTTACTATGTTTTGAATTAAAAGCTGCACTAGCGGTCCAGATCAGCAATAAAATGCAAATGGTACATAAACGGAGACAAAGGATGTCTCTCCCGCTCAAAATGCATGCCTCTGATTGGCCACTCCACCCACAAAATGGGTGTGGCAATGAACGATCAAAAGTCCCGAACGCAGAATAATCATTGCTCAAAACTCTTCTTCTTGAGACAAACACACTCCAAAACTCTCCTCTTGAGTTTAACCTTCTGGCAGTGTTTACCTTCAAGTAACTTTGTGGATTTGCTGTGGACTTCTTCAACTCACTCCTAAAGAAATCATCGAGAACCTTATTCAGCAACAAACCAATGCAAGTAACCATTTACAACTGATTAGATGCGTGCTTAAGTTTGAACCCCTTTTAAGGTGAATTGTGTCTCTGATGATTCTCATTTTAGAAGAGTTTTGAGCAATGATTCTGCGTTCGGGACTTTTGATCGTTCAGTCCATTGCACTCATTACACTCAGCTGCAGCCAATCACACGCTTACACCCATGGACTTAAGCCATGGACTTTTTCTGCCTCACTGTGGAGTGTTGTATGCATTTATCGCTGCCCTATGGAGCCCTGTTAGTTTTCCTAGCCTAGTCTAGCCTAGCCTAGCCCAAGTCGGATTGTGTTTTCCCCTGCCTGGACTATCGCTTACGTTTGGATTACCTCTCTTGTCAAGCCCCTTTTGTGACTGTTCGCCGATCGTCGACCCACGCTTGTCTCTGTTTACTCTTTGTCTCGCCAATGTTATACCTGTTTGCCACTGTTTGACCCTGCCTGTTATGACCACGTCTCTACTCAAATAAAGCTTGCATATGGATCCGCACTTCTCACGTCTCGTCAGCCCCGTAACAGAATACTCGGCCGAACAAGGATCCAGCGGTCTTTCAAGTGGATCATGGCCAAGGTATGGACACAGCGATCTTGTTGCTAGCCCTCAAGCAGGGCACCGATCACTCGAGGGTTACATTTGGAAATTGTGGATTTTCGCTTGGCGAATGGCACAGAATTACCGGACAGCATGTTTATAGACTTTTTCTGTGATGGCCTTAATCAGCCATTAAAAACAGAAGTAATTCGTAAGGGTCCACGTTCGTCATTGAGTAGTTTCTTGGATTATGTTCTGTGGTCTGTTGGTTCAGCTTTCACTGTTGGTGTCGCGGAGGAACGCGACACTGCACTCTCTCATTGGATAGCAGCCACACTGGAGCAGACACAAAGTGGCAGCGACAGCGAAGCCCGTTCGCAAAATGGCAGCCACAACATCACCCCGTCTTGTCATCGCTGTCAGTCATGAGCCAAGTCAAGTCACAGTTAATGGCAAAGAGCCAAATCAAGCCACAGTTGATCTTAAAGAACCAAGTCAAGTCACAGTTGATGTCAGAGAGTCAAGTCAAGTCACCACTGATCTCCACGAATCAAGCCAAGTCAAAGCTGATCTTCATGAGCTAAGTCAAGTCCCAGTTGATGTTAAAGAGCCCAGTCAAGTCCCAGTTGATCTTCATGAGTCACTTCACGTCACGGCTGTCCGTCCAGAGTCGCAGCACGTCACGGCTGTCCGTCCAGAGTCACTTCACGTCTCAGCTGATCTCCTAAACTCACGTCACGTCTCCGCTGACCGTCCAGAGTCACGTCACGTCTCCGCTGACCGTCCAGAGTCACGTCACGTCTCCGCTGACCATCCAGAGTCACAGCCCGTCACGGCTGATCTTCCAGAGTCACGTCATCTCCAGGCTGACACACCCAGATCATCAAGGTCAGTTCTTCACTATCCCAGTCTGGTATCCAGTGTGAGGGATTCACCGCTGGTGTCTGCACGTGCAGCTGGTATCCCCAAACTCACTCACTCTAACCCTCCTGTTCTTATGCATATTCCCCTGTCCGAGGCACTTGCCCTGATGGGAATCGCTTTGTGTTGCGTTTGGGCTGCGTACACCACTGCAGAACTGCCCGAGGTGGCGGCGCCCGCTGTAGCTTCTCCAGAGGTGGCGGCCCATGCTGCAGAATCTCCAGAAGTGGCAGGCCTCACCTCAGCCCCTTGTGTGGTGGTGGCGCCCAGTAATGTACTCTCAACCTGTTGTGTTGCGGTCGAAGAGACTGTTACTAAACTCTCCCTGTGTCCTGAGTTTACAGCTGTAGAACCTCCAGAGGTGGCGGCAACTGCTGCAGAACCTCCTGTCACGGCTATGGAGGCCGTCAATGAACTCTCGTTCTGTCCTGTCACAACTATGGAGACTAATTACGAACTTCCTGTGTTCCCTGCCTCGGTCCTTGGGTACGTGCATGTTCTCTCTCCTTTTTATGTCTCAGTTCTCCCTAGGTCCCAGGCTCTGCTGTGGATTCCTGATCCGTCGTGGTGGGCTCCTGCTCCATCATGGTGGTCTTCAGGTCCGTCTGCTCCGCTCTGGTGGTCTTCTGCTCTGTCTGCACCGCCGTGGAGATTTTTTGCTCCGCTCTGGTGGGATCCAGTCCCGTCGACTCCGCCCTGGTGGGCTCCAGTTCCGTCTGCTCCGCCGTGGTGGTCTGCTGTCTGGTTCTGGTGGTCTACTGCTCCGCCCTGGTGGGCTCCTGCTCTGTCTGCACCGCCGTGGAGGTCTTCTGCCCCGTCTGCTCCGCCTGGGTGGGCTCCAGTCCCATCTGCTCCTCCCTGGTGGGCTCCAGTCCCGGCCGCTCCACCCTGGTGGGCTCCAGTTCCGTTGACTCCACCCTGGCTTCCTGCTCTGCCGGCTCTGCTTTGGTCCCCGGCCGCTCCACTTCCACATGGACCTGGCCCTCCGTCCCTCCCCCTGTTCCGCCTCCGCTCCACCACCCTCCTGGATATTGTAGGAGCGTCTGGAAGCCACTCCTTGGGGGAGGGGGCTATGTCACAAATCCTGTCCATGAAGTTCCATTCACCCTCCACCAGAGGTCACTCGCTCACCACATGGACTCTTACACTGCACAGATCGTTACACTTACATTGAACTTCAGTTCCCACAATCCACTGCACTCTTTACACTCAGCTGCAGCCAATCACATGCTTACACCTGAGTCTGATCACACAGCTGATTCCCATTTCAACCCCCTACTTAAGCCATGGACTTTCTCTGCCTCTCTGCTGAGTATTGTATGCATTTATCGCTGCCCTACGGAGCCCTGTTAGTTTTCCTAGCCTAGCCTTGCCTTGCCTAAGTCGGATTGTGTTTTCCCCTGCCTGGACTATCGCTTACGTTTGGATTACCTCTCTTGTCAAGCCCTTTTTGTGACTGTTCGCCGATCGTCGACCCACACTTGTCTCCGTTTACACTTTGTCTCGCCCATGTTATACCTGTTTGCCACTGTTTGACCCTGCCTGTTATGACCACGTCTCTGCTTAAATAAAGCTTGCATATGGATCCGCACGTCTCACGTCTCATCAGCCCTGTAACAGGGTCTGGGAATTTCCCTAAGAAGACTCCTATATAAAGTCCTCCATTTTCTCATTTTTCTTCTCCGGGAATTTCTTCTAAGATGTCTCCTTCGCTGCGTCCGCAACACACCAATCAACAGTAACATTCCTTTCCTTAAAGCTCTGGCTAATACATATTTATTTCGGCTATCTTCCTATTGATATATGCTATAACACTTTCTTAATAAATGCTTAATACAATACCATGTGTTGTGTCTTTCTTAATAAACTACTTTCAATAAAACAAATACAATAACATGTGTGGTCTCTTTCTTAATAAACCAACACATATAATAACTTAACATAAGTTAACATAAGTTACAATAAAAAGGTATTAAAGAAATAAAAATGCAAACTTGCAATAGGACAATTGTTCATTTTCCTTAACAATGTATATGTATGTAATAAACCAATAAACCAACTGCCCCAATAACCAAAACTAGCAAGTACAAACCCCCACCCCCAATAGTTATACTATGGTTAATGGAAACCTAGAATCAGGCTATTAATTATTTAAATCGTGACTTCAGCGCTTTTATAAGCGCTAACTTCACGTATGAACTGAACGGAGCAGTTATTGGCACAATATGACTGAAGCTCGGAAAATGTGATAAGATTTGCGCGAGCTATAGACGGTTTCAACGGCAACAACATAAACAAACGTTACTGCACATGCGCACTTTTGTGGCCCTGACTTAACTTCCGGTAGACATCCAAACAGAATCAATAACAACAGCTAAGTCCCTCTAGAGTAGATCATTTTTTGATAACAAGCTAAATATGTTTACTGCGTAAATCAGACAGACTGAGATGCAGTGATAACTACTTGGACGGACTTATTAAAAATGCAAATTCATTCTCTGCCAGCAGGAGGCACTTTAAAGCGGGAGAACTAGATGTTTCCATGGTAACGGCTGTAGACAAAGCAGCGCTGAGCTTACAAAAGCTGTTTTATCAGGCATATAACATGCAAGATGAAATGAAAATGACATTGAACATTTTCTAAAGACACAGTGATATAAAAACACCCACGCCTCGTTTTGATTTTTAAAAGTGCTCATATTTATTCAATGAAGCCTTTTGGAAAATCAGTTAGTTTTGATATCGTGGTGGGTCGCCACAAATAAATAAATGTACGTGAAACACATACCACAGCACAACAACCTGAGCCAAACTTCATTACTCATGACATTTTAACTTTAACTGCGTTTGTATCCGCCGCCACTAACCAGACCGATAAAAAAAACAAAGACCAGAAGTTAACTTCGGGCCAGGCACATGCGCCCGATGAAACAGTCTATTGCTATCGTGAAGCTGATGGTCAAATGTACGATTTATTTGAATTCCATTGAGAAACTGCCACTTTAAAATGCTATAGAGAAAGTCGAACATTATCTAAAAAAGGCACATAAACTAAAAAGACTGATGAAAAGAGGAGAAAACAATCTTGCACCAGCACTACTCATGACCACCTTAATTTATCACGTTTTATTGTAGGCTTATTTATTGTCTAAATTATTGTAGAATTAATAGATTATTCCCTATAGATTTATATTACAACTGTGGCATGTTGTAGCTATTGTTTCTAAATGTGTGGGGGGTTTTTTATAACAAATGCTATATAGATTAATAAAAAAATGTCATTATTGGCCTGGAAATGATTAATAGGCTAGCCTTATTATGACAAATGCTACAGTTAAGAACTACATTTTCATAAGAGCAAGTACAAGTCAGAATCGAGAGTCGTGTAAAAGACCATTTTACAAAAATAAACATATAAGCAAACAAACATATAAATAAATAAAGCTTATGAGGGAGCATGACAAGGGTGTTCACTAAAACAGTTCACACTTCAACCCCCCCAATGTCCAAATCAAAACTACACCCTTGATCGCAACTGTCGCGTTTCTGTTTTGTTCCGTTTTGCCCTTATTTAGTATTTCCTGTTCTCGTTTAGTTAATCATCGCTCATTCTGATCACCTGTGTTAATTAATCATCTCATTTGCTCCTTTGTTTCCTAGTCCTTATAAGCCTTCAGTTTCGTCTTTTTCTTTGTCTTGGTTTAATGTTATTTAATGGTATATGTGTGTTGATGTTTATTAAAGCCTCCTTTTCATCTACTCCATCGTCATGCGCCTTTGCTACAACCACAACTGTGGCAGAAACCAAGACCTATACAAAAAAAAAAAAAAAGAAACAAAAAGAAAAAAAGAAATTGAGGTCACTGAGCATTTCGCCATCCTGGCCCGCCAAGATCTCCCGCTGGAGGAGTTTGTGCGAGAGTTCAGCGGGCTCGCCGTATGGTCGGGGCTCAATGACGCAACGTTGAACTCTCTGTTCTGGATCGGGGCCGACTACCATTGCCCCATGGACCGCCCAGACACCACCGGACTCAGCTGGAGGGAAGGGATCCTTCTGTGTCTGGAAAGTGTCCAGCCCCAATCCAGAACCACCTCACCGACCGCAGCTCTCTCCAGACCGCCGTCCGCGGCTCACCCTAGCCCGCTGGCAGTTAGTATGGCAAGCCTGCCGGTCAAGGTCATTTTTTATTTATATAGCACCTTTAAAACAACATTAAATGCTGACCAAGGTGCTTCACAGTAACAAAGCACAATGATAAAACAAATACAAGGTATCAAAAAATTCAAAGAACAAAATACAACCTAGTAAAAAACAAGAATAAGAAATTTCATCACTAAGACCAACATATCCAACAACTATGAGTAGGCCTGAGAAAAAAGATGCGTTTTCAATGATGATTTAAATCTAGACAAGGAAGAAGATAACCTAAAAGATTGAGGTAATGAATTTTACAGCTTAGGGGCAAAAACAGAAAAAGCTCTGTCACCTTTAGATTTTAAGCGAGATAATGGGACAGTTAATAGATTATCAGAGGAAGATCTAAGAGATCTCCGAGGTGAGTATGGGCAAATAAGGTCTGAGATGTAAACTGGAGCCAGACCATGCAGGGCTTTAATACAAAAGTTAAAACCTTGTACTCAATTCTAAATTTAACTGGCAGCCAATGCAGATGTACTAAAATAGGGGTGATATGCTCCCTCTTCTTCCTCCCCATTAACAAACGGGCTGCAGCATTTTTAACCAGTTGCAAACGTGAAAGGGAAAACTGGTTGACACGAGCATATAATGCATTACAATAATCAAGCCTTGTAGAAACAAAGGCATGAATAACTGTCTCTAGATCACCAAAAGATAAAAAAGATTTCAATTTACGTAAACCCCTAAGCTGGAAAAAACTAGCACTCACAACAGAGTTTATTTGTTTGTTGAACTTCAACTCTGAATCAAAATCAACACCCAGGTTCTTTACGTGAGCACGGATATTTGGTTGCAAGGGTCCTAAACTAGAGGACAGGGTGTTGACCAAATGAGGGGAGCCAAATAGAATGACTTCAGTCTTGTTCTCATTTAACTGAAGAAAATTATCACCCATCCAGCTTTTGATGTCATTTATGCAAGCAAACAACGCTGATAAGGACTTAGAACCAGGTTTGATTGACATGTACAACTGGATATCATCCGCATAAATGTGATATGGGACCTTGTGAAACTCAAAAATGTAGCGAAGGGGGAGCATATATAAAGCAAACAAAATAGGGCCCAAGATGGAGCCCTGCGGCACCCCACCAGTAACAGAAGCAGTTGATGAATAAGACTGATCTAACTCCACAGAGAAACTCCTTGCAGTAAAATAGGATTCAAACCAAGCTAAGGCTGAATCACAAATACCAACCTCGGTTTTTAACCTGTTTAAATGAATGTTGTGATCTACTGTGTCGAAAGCCGCACTTAAATCCAACAGTACCAAAACTGCACAATTTCCAGAATCCACAAATAATAACAAGTCGTTCACCACTCTTAACAAAGCAGATTCAGTACTATGCTTGGATCTAAAACCTGACTGAAAGGGATCCAATATATTATTCTCAATTAAGGTGAGGTGATAACTGATTCAAAACAGCTTTCTCCAATACTTTGGATAGGAATGGCAATTTCGAGATATGTCTATAATTGTTCAAATCAGCTGGATCCAGATTTACTTTCTTAAGCAGCGGATGAACCACTACATGTTTAAAATAGGATGGAACTAAATTTGTCTGTAAGGATCTGTTGATAATGGAAATAATATTCGGTGCAACTGCATCCATCACTTCCTTTAATAGCAAAGTTGGTATAATATCAAGAGAGCAAGTGTTTGATCTTAAACTAGACACTATATTCAACAACTCAGCGTGCGAGAAAGGATAAAAATGTGAAAATTTAGCTAAACTCGTAGGTAAATACCAAACCTTCTGGGATGGATTCCTAACAATATTTGATTTAATGCAAGCAATTTTATTTATAAAAAAGCTGCAGAACTTCTCACGCAACTCTGGGCCATGACTAGTATCGATCCCGGAGGGAGGATTTAATACAGAGTTGATAGTAGAAAACTAAAGCTTAGGACAATGAGAATTTTGAGAAATCAGATTAGAAAAATATGACTCTTGAAATTTGACTAAAGAATTTTGCAATAACTGATAAAGAGATTTGTAATTTGTCCTTTCTCCATTTTCTTTCTGCCCTTCTACACTCCTTCCTTAGAATCCGAACTTCACTATTAATCCAAGGCTGTTTCCTAGATTTTAGCTTCCTAGCCTTGAGGGGGGCAATTTCATTTAGGATCCCAATACATGAAGTATTAAAACTGTCAACCAAACCATCCACATCAGAAAACTGTGCCATAACACCTGCTGGGAGTTCTGAAAAAAACCTTTGTAAACTGTACAGCAGTAGAAGAGTTAATAACTCTAGACAGATATGTGGAAGGCCTACTCTCAGATTTTAAGACAGCAATAGAACAGTCAAATATTATTGGCAGGTGATCAGACAAACCAGCATCACAGACCTCAATGTTTGTTATAGGAAAACCTAATGACATAACAAGATCAAGTGTGTGGCCCTGCATATGTGTGGGACCAGAAATAAATTGCGTAAAGCTGGAGGAATCCAAAAGTTTAGTGAATTATCTTACAAGTGGCTTATTCGGACAGCACACATGTACATTGAAATCACCTAGAAGCAGAAAATGATCAGCTTTTGTGGCCAAGATAGATAAAAAATCTGAGAACTCTGTTAAAAAATCCGATCCCACTTTATATTAGGTGGCCTTAACTACTCTGTACTTACATTTAAATTAATAATTTGATACAATGCACTTATTGTGTACATACATGTTTTTACATTGTACTTATATTTTTAAAAATACCTATATGTACTTACATCTGTAATTAATTTCTGTAATTACATTTATAATTACACTGTTGACCCATCCCTTACACCTTAACCCACCCTTAAACCTACCCAGACCACCAAACCTGTCCCTAACCTTACCCGTATCCCACCTCAATAGCAGCAATAGTGTTTTGCAATACAATATGAACACAATAAGTACATTGTACTTATTTTTTGATGTAAGTACATAGTAGTTAAGGCCACCTAATATAAAGTGTAACCAAAAATCCTTATTGGATTTAGGCGCTCTGTAAATCAAGGCACAAGTCAAGTCAAGTCAAGTCAAGTCACCTTTATTTATATAGCGCTTTTAGCAATACAAATTGTGTCAAAGCACTTAACAGTATCAAATTGGAGGATAGAGTGTCAGTAATGTATAATGATAAGATTAAACACTCAATTTTCAGTTAAGGCATTTCATTATTGAATTCAGAGTTGTCATTGTCCAGCTCAGTTTAGTTTAAATAGTATCTGTGCAATCAAATCGGCGATAATCGCTAGAAATTAAGTGTCCCCAACTGAGCAAGCCAGAGGAGACAGCGGCAAGGAACCAAAACTCCCTCTGTGACAGAATGGAGAAAAAAAAAAACTTGGGAGAAACCAGGCTCAGTCGGGGGGTCAGTTCTCCTCTGACCAGACGAAACCCACAGTTCAAAAGTTTATATTTCTATTTTAATTTTTTTGCAATTTCTAACAATAGTAGTATTATGTAGTTAGGTATTTTATTATATTTTAGTTATTTTGTTATATTTTTTAGTTTTATTGTATTTAATCGAGGTTTTCGCTGGGGATATATCTCTGGGGGTCATCTGGGTGTCCTGGTCTCCGCTGACGATCAGGCCTGCAGACATCATCTCTTGGTGCTGATCCACCATCTGAACGGATACGGACTGAGAAACAGAATAGGAAAAAAACAGACAAATATTAGCGTAGATGCCATTCTACTTACGATGTAACGAGTACATCGTGTGTTATGGGGAGTGTTCCCGGTTCCGGTTGATCTAATTAATGCAGCCTAACAATCCTTTAACGGATTTGAATAATAGAAGCGTATTAGTGTGTTATGTGTAAGCCAGGCTAAAGAGATGGGTCTTTAATCTAGATTTAAACTGACAGAGTGTGTCTGCCTCCCGAACAGTGACAGGTAGATTGTTCCAGAGTTTGGGTGCTAAATAGGAAAAGGATCTGCCGCCCGCAGTCGATTTTGATATTCTAGGTATTATCAAACGGCCAGAGTTTTGAGAACGCAGCGGACGTGGAGGACTATAATGAGATAAGAGCTCGTTCAAGTACTTAGGAGCTAAACCATTCAGGGCTTTATAAGTAATTAACAAGATTTTAAAATCTATCCGATGTTTGATAGGGAGCCAATGCAGTGTTGACAGAACCGGGCTAATATGGTCATATTTCCTGGTTCTAGTAAGGACTCTAGCTGCTGCATTTTGGACCAACTGTAGTTTGTTGATCAAGCGTGCAGAACAACCACCCAATAAAGCATTACAATAGTCTAACCTTGAGATCATAAACGCATGAACTAACATTTCTGCATTTGACGTTGAGAGCATAGGTCGCAATTTAGATGTTTTTGAGATGAAAAAACGCAGTTTTACAGATGCTAGAAACATGGCTTTCAAATGAAAGATTGCTATCAAACAGCACACCTAGGTTCCTGACTGATTAAGAAGAATTGACAGAGCATCCATCAAGTGTTAGATAATGTTCTAGGTTATTACATGTGGGGTTTTTAGGTCCGATAATTAACACCTCTGTTTTTTCAGAATTTAGCAGTAAAAAAATACTCGTCATCCAGTTTTTTATATCGACTATGCATTCCGTTAGTTTCTCAATTTGGTGTGTTTCACTGGGCTGCGAAGAAATATAGAGCTGAGTATCATCAGCATAACAGTGAAAGCTAACACCATGTCTCCTGATAATATCTCCCAAGGGTAACATGTAAAGCGTGAAAAGTAATGGCCCTAGTACTGAGCCTTGAGGTACTCCATACTGCGCTTGTGATCGATATGATACCTCTTCATTCACTGCTACGAACTGATGGCGGTCAGATAAGTACGATTTGAACTATGCTAAGGCGCTTCCACTAATGCCAACAAAGTTTTGTAGTCTATTCAAAAGAATGTTGTGGTCGATAGTGTCGAACACAGCGCTAAGATCCAGTAGAACTAATAAAGAGATACAACCACGATCAGATGATAGAAGCAGGTCATTTGTAACTCTAATGAGGGCAGTCTCAGTACTATGATACGATCTAAATCCTGACTGGAATTCCTCACAGATATCATTTTTCTCTAGGAAGGGATATAATTGTGAGGATACTACCTTTTCTAGTATCTTTGACAGAAAAGGGAGATTTGAGATCGGTCTGTAATTAACTAGGTCTTTGGGGTCAAGTTGCGTTTTTTTTTATGAGAGGCTTAATAACAGCCAATTTGAAGGTTTTGGGGACATATCCTAATGACAATGATGAATTAATAATAGCCAAAAGAGGATCTATGACTTCTGGAAGCAGCTCTTTTAGTAGTTTAGATGGAATCGGGTCTAACATACATGTTGTTGGTTTAGATGATTTAACAAGTTTATACAATTCTTCCTCTCCTACAGTAGAGAATGAGTGGAATTGTTCCTCAGGGGGTCTATAGTGCGCTATCTGATGCGATACTGTAGCTGATGGCTGCAAGGATACAATTTTATCTCTGATAGTATCGATCTTGGAAGTGAAGTAGTTCATAAAGTCATTACTGCTATGCTCTTGGGAAATGCCAACACCTGTTGATGCTTTATTTTTCGTTAATTTAGTCACTGTGTTGAATAAATACCGAGGGTTATGTTTGTTTTCTTCTAGAAGAGACGAAAAGTAATCAGATCTAGCAGTTTTTAATGCTTTTCTGTAGGATAGGGTACTTTCCCGCCAAGCTAAACGAAATACCTCTAATTTAGTTTTCCTCCAGCTGCGCTCCATTTTCCGGGCTGCTCTCTTTAGGGTGCGAGTGTGCTCATTATACCACGGTGTTGGACTCTTATCCTTAATATTCCTTAAGCGTAAAGGAGCAACCGCATCTAAAGTGCTAGAAAAGAGAGAGTCCATAGTTCCTGTTACATCATCAAGTTGTTCTGAGCTATTGGATAAACTGAGGAACTGAGATAAGTCAGGAAGATTATTTATAAAGCAGTCTTTTGTGGTAGAAGTGATGGTTCTACCATATTTGTAACAAGAAGTTGGCTTTACAGCTTTAGCTATATGGAATATACAGGAGACTAGATAATGATCTGAGATATCATCGCTCTGCTGCAAAATTTCAACGCCACTGACATCAATTCCATGTGACAGTATTAAATCTAGAGTATGATTTCGGCAATGGGTAGGTCCTGAGACGTGTTGTTTAACACCAATAGAGTTTAGAATGTCTATAAATGCTGATCCCAACTAATCTTTTTCATTATCAACATGGATATTAAAATCACCAACGATTAGGACTTTATCTGCAGTCAGCACTAACTCCGATAGAAGATCAGAAAATTATTTAATAAAGTCTGTATGGTGCCCTGGTGGCCTGTATACAGTAGCCAGTACAAACATCACAGGGGGTTTATCATTAATACTTGTTTCTTTGGATAACGTTATATGAAGCACCATTACTTCGAACGAATTATACTTGAAACCCGACCTCTGAGAGATACTGAAAATATTGCTATAAATTGTAGCAACACCTCCCCCTTTACCTTTTTGACACGGTTCATGTTTGTAACAGTAATCTTGTGGTGTAGACTTGTTTAAAGTAATGTAATCATCTTGTTTTAGCCAGGTTTCTGTCAGACAAAGCACATCTAGTTTATGGTCAGTGAACATATCATTTACAAAAAGTGCTTTTGAAGAAAGGGATCTAATATTCAATAAGCCAAGCTTTATCATGTCTTTATCTGTATTATATCAGTTTCTTATTTGTTGAACATCAGTTAAATTGTTACTATTACTTTGGTTTGGATGTTTTCTGTATTTTCTAGTTCGGGGAACAGACACAGTCTCTATAGAGTGATATCTAGGTGAAAAAGTTTCTATGTGCTGAGAGTTAACTGACTTTGGTGACGTGAGGCGGCTAGCAAACGATCGGTTTAGCCAGTCTGTCTGCTTCCTGACCAGGGCTCCAGTTAGTCAAGTACAAACTCTAAGACTATGTGCCATATTTCTAGAGAGAAGAGCGGCACCACCCCAGGAGGGATGAACACCATCTCTTTTCAACAGGTCAGGTCTGCCCCAAAAATTCTTCCAATTGTCTATGAAGCCTATATTATTTTGCGGGCACCACTTAGACATCCAGCCATTGAGTGACGACAGTCTGCTACCCAGCGGGCACCTTGATGTCAATTTGACGTCAAATATTAGTCAAGGTTTGATCAAGATGCTATATAGCATCATTTTAAATTCAGCTTGGACGGCAATTTCTTCCGGTGGTTAATTGGGTTAAAATAGGAAGTTATCCCACACTGAAATTGGTTTAATATATATGTAGGCCAATATGTTTGACGTTCAGTTTACGTCAAATCAACGTCAAGTTTTAAACGTCCAATTGATGTCATTTTGACATCACATTGACATCAATTATTAGTATGTTTAATTAGGATTTATGTAAATTTATGGTGTAATATGAATTTGTCGTTAGCTTCATTAAGTTTAAATATAATTATTTTCTTAACTGAAGGCTCGAAACGCATTTGGCTCATCTTTTGAACCGATGTGCAGCTGCTGAATTTGAAAACTTGAAAGAAAAAAAAAAACTTTTTGTATAAATTGAAGGTAAACAGTGGAGTGATTACATTTATTAAATCTACCAAAAATACTGATTTGCTGGAAATAAATTCACTGTAATAAACAAAAATACAGATTTTTTTTCTTTTTTTAACATAAAAATATTAAGATAATTGAAAATGTTACTTATTTAAGTATCATATCATCATACATTCTTTGTTGAAGTAAACGGCATTTATGATAACCGTGAAGATTTTAAATATTCGAACTAGAGGAAATCCCGCGCGGCGGAACCCTCTCCTCAGGCACAGTGGAGCAGCGGCGCTGCGGGACTCATTCGACTGTCAGCAACCGTTCATGGATGTGGGTAAAACAATAAGCAGGTAAAATGCATATTTTCTGAACAATTGCTTCTGGCATTTGTAGCTTTGTTTTGGCCGTCGTTGTTTAGAATCGTTATCAAGCTTAATCTTTAATGTTTTTTTTTTTTTAAAACTTGGACGCGGCCGTTAATTTCCTCATCAGACGATGATAGCGCTGATTTGTAATTATAGGCATCATGAAGTCTGAACTTTTCAATGTAGGCTTCGTCTAAAAAGCTTAAAATGTTGTTTAAATGAGTGAAATTTCAGACTAAGGTTACTCTGGATCAAGATTAATTGGGCCTACGAACTAAAATCTCTGTTAGAATCAACTAATTTAACAGATAGTTTCATGCGGTGTGTTATGCACATTTATTTACCGTTATACAGTCGGTCGGTATGTAATTCAAGTTATAGAGTTAACTTTAGCTGTTAATGTCAAAGCCGTTGGTCTGTCTGAATACTCGATTCTGATTGGCTGCTGTGCGTTCAAACTGTTGCAGTCAGTTTAATCACCTCTAAATTAATGCGCTGCCTTCACTGAATCGCAAACAGGCGCACAGAACAATTTCACTGATTTGAGGCGTTTCAGCACTTATATTTCTTTGGATTTTTGTAGAATTTTTAATGATCATGTCCCATGCACTCACATGCTTGTTTTTGTCTCTCTCTGCAGATAAGCTATGTGAATTGCTGTTATCAAGGGAAAGCTAAAAAGGTAAAAATTAGAGATGTTTAAGATATATATATATATATATATATATCTCATTATATCTAACAACAGTGTTTTTAAATGTCATGTTTACTGGCAGTCATCGCTGTGTCACTGTGTGAGCCACTACAGGGATCCTTTACATGTGAACATTTTAATTGTAAAACAATTTTGATTGATTTGAAAGATGTGTCAAATGAAATCTCACATTTCAAAATGCGAGGAGGTTAAGTTGCTCATTCAAAAATTGTTATAATTCTTTTTCAGTGAAATGTTTTTCATGTCCCACCCATCTAGAAAGCGTAAATCAACCCTGTAGAATTTGAACCACGTACGAGAGAGTGTCCTTTATGTCCTAAAGCCAGTAAAAGCTCTTTCACGAATCAAAACTACAAGTATGTGTTTTGATTTGTACATAATGAAACTTTAATATTAGAAAAGTAAGCATAAAAATATGAGTATGTATTATATTTTCCTAGTTATAATTAAAAATTCCAAATAAAGCAATGTTACTATGGCAAAATATAATACACAACATAATTTAAGTATTGTGTCCATTATTAAGGTCAAAGAGATGTTTGACAGTCCAAACAACTAACTGTCCTCAAACACAGCCAGATGGTGTGATGGGTGCTGGTCCCTGTCTGGTGAGTTCATGCCTGTATTGTACCTGTTCTGAATGCCTTTATTTTTATATGAGATGTAAGAGGCGTGTCACACTTACATGAGCTTTGAATTTTTAATGCGTCTCACAGTCTGTTTGACACAGAATTACTTTATATGTATGTGTATGTATGTATATTTTTATTAAACTAAACATTTTATTTGTGTTGCTGAAATGTAGCCTTCAACTGTCCTTCATATAATGAGGTGGATGGGGATAACGAGAACAAGACAAAATGGACCCAGTTTAGTGAGATGGTGGTGGTTACTCTTGAACAGAATGCCATCAGCAGCCTTCAAACAAACGAAATGTAAGTTTAACTTTAAGTAATTTGTCTTAATAGGTACATTGGTAAATATAATAATTCAGGTTGAATTCACTGCATGCTGGTTTTGTCGTTCCTTCTTTCCCAGAAATCCTCTGACCAGACTCTGATAAAGACACGTCAGAAATCTCCAAGAATAGGACACATGTAAGTCAGTTTCATGAACTTATTTGTAATTTGTTCACCCTTGCTTCACTTATATACATTTAAAATATACAGTACTTTATAAGTAATAAAAGCAATGTTGTTTACAAATTGATTCACATCTTAGTTTTTTTTATGGCTAACTTTTTTTTTAAAAAAGTTTTTTTTTTTTTATCTTTTAGGTTCTTCTTACCAAAGCAGAATATGTGTAGATTTTTTTCTTGTGAAATATTCCTTTCCTTATGAATCTGGAAGGAAATGGCTACGTAAGTTACTTTACAGACTTACATTTTATGTGAAAAGACCTTACAAGTGTAAGATATCTCAGAAGATCTAATGATCAGAAGTAATTTCTGTTTTTATACATTTTTATAATTGGAGGTTTTCCTTTTGATCTGATCTGTTTTTACTCTCTGTGTTTGCAGTCATGGTACCAGTTCCTCAAACACAAATTCAAAGCGGAGCTGCACCTCTGGTTCTCAATGAGCAAGGAACATGATGCTGTCTCAAGAAACTCCAGGATCCTGTCCCAGATCTATGTTAGGTGTAAGTGTATTCCTATACATTAGCACAGAGCTTCTCTAACTTGTCCTGAAGCCCCACTCTTTCAACGAAGACTAATGCCAAGTATTTTAGCATCCACAAAAAGGGATGTTAACGTTGTTTATTCTAAGTGGTTGCTGCATTTAAATAATATGCTGTTTCAAATGCTTGACCTCTTTAGTGTTTGTATTGCTCAGTAATAGAGAAATCATAGTCACCCCCGCTAGAAATTTTACGTTCCCAGAACGTCCTCAGAACGTCCCCGCTGGTGTCAAGGACGTCATCTAGTAACATCCCCAGAACGTTCTGAGAAGGTCACGATGTTGAGTTCTTTAAAGGGTTGGGGGACGTTATTTGGAGGACCTTTACAGAACATTCAAGACGTTCTCGGGACGTTTAGGGGACCATATTTTATTTGAAAATTTGACGTTCCCAGAACGTCCCCGCTGGTGTCAAGGACGTCATCTAGTAACGTCCCCAGAACGTTCTGAGACGGTCACGATGTCGAGTTCTTTAAAGGGTTGGGGGACGTTATTTGGAGGACCTTTACAGAGCATTCAAGACGTTCTCGGGACGTTTAGGGGACCATATTTTATTTTAAAATTTGACGTTCCCAGAACGTCCCCGCTGGTGTCAAGGACGTCGTCTAGTAACGTTCTCAGGACGTTTCGAGACTGTCACGATGTCAAGTTCTTTAAAGGGTTGGGGGACGTTGTTTGGAGGACCTTCACAGAACATTCAGGACGTTCTCGGGACGTTTAGGGCACCATATTTTATTTTAAAATTTGACATTCCCAAAACGTTTTCAGAACATCCACGCTGCTGTCAAGGACGTCGTCAAGTAACGTTCCCAGAACGTGGATGTGGAGTACTTTAAAGGTTTGGTGGACGTTATTTAGAGGACCTTCACAGAACATTCAGGACGTTTTGGGAATGTTAAGGGGACCGTTACTATAGGACATTCCTTATTGGTCTCTATACTACATTCAACCTTTGCAGGACAAACCTACAATGTTTTGTTGTTGTTTTGGTCCTATTTAGGTACTTCCATCACATGAATGTTTTCAGAAGATTTAGTAACACATTACAGGAAACTATAGGGGATCAGACCAAACTATCTTGGTCTACAGAACCTTAATAAGGCACTGTGTTCACGCTTAACACGTTCAAACATAAAGTACAAAGCAGGAAAGCATCATTCATTTATTTTGCGAACAAAAACAGATTATAAATGAATATTAAATATGGTCATGCATAGGAAGGGTGGTGGAGATAGAGAGGGGGGAACTCGGACAATTCAATTCAGTTCAAATTGGCTTTATTGCCATGATAATTTCCACAGTAAAGCATCAAAATGTGTCCAATTAATGGAAACAGTAACAAGAACATAATTTATAGTAATTATATATTTAGTGTGTGTGTGTGTGTGTGTGTGTGTGTGCGTGTGTCAGTCCCACTGTCTCCATCTTCAGGAGGTACCCCAAGTTGTTCTTCTGCTGCCTGAAAGAAGCAAATAACAATATTTAACAATCACTTCAATTAATTTTTAATTGCTTTTAATTACACTTAGGTGTACAAGTATAGAGGACCAAATTTGCAAAAACAAAACAAAAACATAAATTATATATATGTATGTGTATATGTGTGTGTGTGCGTGTATACACATACAGTGGTGCTCATAAGTTTACATACCACTTGCAGAATATACAAAATGTTCATTTTAACAAAATACAAGGGATCATGAAAATTGCATGTTATTTTGTATTTAGTACTGTCCTGAATAAATTATTTCACATAACAGAAGTTTATACTCAAGACAAAATGACAACTGAATTTATAAAAATGACCATGTTCAAAAGTTTACATACCCTTGAATCTTAATACTGTGTCATTTCCTGAGTGATCCACAACTGTTTTTATGTTTTGTGATAGTTGTTCATCAGTTCCTTTTTTGTCTTGAGCAGTTCAAATGCCTACTATTCTTCAGAAAAATCCTCAAACTCCTGGTTTTCCAGCATCTTCTGCATATGTGAACTCTTTCCAACAGTTACTGTATGATTTTGAGATCCATTTTTTCACACTGAGGTCAACTGAGGGACTCATACACAACTATTACAAAAAGATGAAAACATTTTCTGATGCTTAAGAAGGAAACACAAAGCATTAAGAGCCGGGGCGTGCAAACTTTCTGAAATGGATGATCAGGGTAAATTGTACTTATTTTGTCTTTTGGGAAACATATAATTATTTATGTAGCTACTTAAGAGCAGTACTAAAAAAAAGAAAAAAAAGAAAGATATTTAAATAAAAAATTTACAAATCATCATCCAGTTCAAAAGTGTACGCCCTCTGGCTCTTAATGCATTGTGTGGCCTTCTCGAGCATCAGTAAATATTTTCACCTTTTGTAATAGTTGTGTATCATTCCTTCAGTTGTCCTCAGTGTGAAAAGATTGTTCTCAAAATCATACAGTCACTGTTGGAAAGAGTTCACATATGCAGAAGATGCTGGAAAACAAAGAATGTGCAGGAGCTGGAGGATTTTTCTTAAGAACAGCAGGCAGTTGAACTGCTCAAGACAAACAATGGACTCATGAACAACTATCACAAAACATAAAACAATCGTGGATCACTCAGGAAACAACACACAATATTAAGATTCAAGGGTATATAAACTTTTGAACGGGGTTGTTTTTATAAATTTATTCAATTTATAAATGAATTCAAACTTATGAACACAGCTGTGTATATATATCACATCATCCAGTCTGTCTGGAATGAAATGAAGAAACAGAACAAACTGAGACAGACTAAATCCAGAAGAAATGTGGCAACGTCTCTTAGATGCTTCAAAATACCTATCTACAAAGCTACAGTACTGTTAAAAGTTTTAGGCACTTGTGTGAAAATTCTGTTAATACAGAAATATCAGTTATCAATTAAATTAAATCAACATTTGTTGTGACCATCCTTTGTGTTTAAAGCAGCTTTTGCTCTAGGTGCACTTGCGAATAGTTATTCAGGTAGCTTTGCAGGTAGGTTTCTTGAAGTATTTTGGAGACGTTGCCACAGTTCTGGATTTAGTCTGTCTCAGTTTGTTCTGTTTCTTCATGTCACTCCAGACAGACTGGATGATGATCAGATCAGATCTCTGTGTGGAGCACTGGCTGTTTTACAGACTCCTTGTGCAAACAAAAATCTCACTGGATTATTACAATTAATGGCAAAATGAATGTTTGGAAATATAAACTGATATTTCCACTGACACATTACAGCGAAAGATAGAAATAATGGACTTGAAACCATTTTTTGTTGGTGAAAATACGACTGGCCTAAGAAATAAAGGAATTAACTTTATTACCTTTTTTCTTTATTGATTATTTTTTGTATTTATTTTTATTTTAACTTATTTATTCTTTCATTTATTTTTACATTTAATTAATTAACTTATTTATTTTTAAGTCTATTTATGCATTCATTTATTTTTTATATATATTTATTCATTCCCACATGTATTTATCTCAAGATTTATTTATTTATTTTTATGCAACATTGACATTTTTTAATACACATTATTTTTTAAATACACGATTTGATTATTTCTATACTTCATGCTTCAGTTTAACACAATTGTATAGAAAAGTTTCTTACTATAAAATATTTTTGTATATCCTAATAACAAAAATATTTTTACAAGGTGAAAAAACATCCTAGATACAAATAATAGAAAATATAAAGGACAAATATTTTGTTATGAAATAGCCAGTAAAATAAAGGCTTTTTAAATAATTTTGAAGAAGAGTGCCTTGGATTTCCCTTTTCTTTTTACATTTAATTGAATGTTATATTTTGCTATAGAGTAGATGTGTAAATATATGGTTTCTTTTAGGATATTGTAATCAGATGGGCTAGGACATAATATCTTAAGATTAATTTTGTTGTACTGTTTGAGTCAGGGTGTAATTTTGAGTAAGTGGTCAAGTAGTAGTGACCATGCAGGGTGCCCAAACTTTTATAGACCTTTTTCTTTTTTTGTCATTTTTAAACTGTAAAACTGTATTAGTTTTAAATTAAATCTACAACATAATGTCTGCAAAAAGTGAAAAAGTAGTCTTCCTAGTAGATATTCTTCCTACCTGGTCTTTATGCTCAAGCTTCATTCCCGACCCCAAAGAGCACCCTCAGACATCTGAACTCCCTGAGCACCCTGGACTTTTTTTTCGTCTTTCCAAGATAACATTCAATTACTTACATGGCATAGGTGAACTCTTTTCAGATGATCTTGACAAATCTGACAAAAAAATATAAAAAAGCAATCACAAAAATATTAGAAGTGTAGCAGGAACATTATTACACTATTCACATAATATGTTGTGTAATTAAATCATTTAAATTCACTAACAAACTACAAAATACATAACTTTTAAATCAGATCAGATTATGCTAGACTGTTAAATAAATAAATGAATAAATAACTGCTGCATGACATATGTGACCCTGGAGCACAAAACCAGTCTTAAGTCGCTGGGGTATATTTGTAGCAATAGCCAAAAATACATTGTATGGGTCAAAATGATCTATTTTTCTTTTATGCCAAAAATCATTAGGATATTAAGTAAATATCATGTTCCATGAAGATATTTTGTAAATTTCCTACCATAAATATATTAAAACTTCATTTTTGATTAGTAATATGCATTGCTAAGAGCTTCATTTAGGTAGTGATTTTCTCAATATTTAGATTTTTTTGCATCCTCAGATTCCAGATTTTCAAATTTGTATCTCAGCCAAATATTGTCCGATCCTAACAAACCATACATCAATGGAAAGCTTTCAGATGATGTATAAATCTCAATTTAGAAAAATTGACCCTTATGACTGGTTTTGTAGTCCAGAGTCACATATATTTAATGAACCTATTAAAAAAAAAAAAATGTAGAAAATGTTTGACAGTCAGCTTAAAAATATATATACTTACAAAGCCAAAGACTGTGCTGTGGTGTGGTGTGCTGTGCTGTGCTGTGGTGTGGAGGCTTTGGGGTGCAGCAGCTACTGACACACAAACAAAAGGGAGAAAAAGAAAAAAGCATCACTCAATATCAGATAATGCATATGTCTGTACAAACTGAACAAATCCAAGATGCAGGATGACTGCTAGACTGATCACTTACATCAATCGGATGACAATCTGAAAAAGAAAGAAAAAAAGAATAAATATTTGAATATGACTTTTATTTCTTCCCTGGTGTATACACATGCATACATGTTTTACTTTTATTGTAATTATTTGTTATTAAAAAGCAGAATTATTATTATTATTTACTATTATTATCTCATAAGGATAGACTACATTGGCTTGTGTGAGTCTTTTCTGTCTCTCGCTCGCTCGATCACACACGATGAGAGAGAGAGTGCGTTCAGTGTGCGTCAGTGTCGCGCGCTCTCACTGCTCTCACACAACACTGCTTAAATGTGAAAATATTATTAATAATAATTCTAAAATTTATATATAGGCTGTATTGTTTTTTAACTAACGTTACCTCGACCGACTCGAATGTGAAATGAAAGGAGGTTTTCTCAATTCTAGCAGCTGTAACGCAAATGACGTCACACAGATATAACGGCATTAACGGTAATTAACGGAGCTGAAGAGCGGGCCGTACAAAATAAAGACTGAAAGGCTCGTTTATGTGCACAATACGCTTATGGTACATTTAAATGACAGATCCGTCGATTTTATACTTATGTACCCAAAAAATACTTTACCTCGTGAAAGCTCCCCCGTCAGGCGATGTCCACTCAGAGTCCGGCTGTGCGCGTCATGTGACGACCGCAGCTTATATAACCTCTGGTTCTTTCGCGGGCTTTGCACGTGACGTGTCAAAAGTCAAAGTTACATTTATATCTATTTTATTGTTTTTTCTTTTTTTTTTTTTTTAATCATCCGAGATGTACATTTAAGTCATTACCTCATGTTATATTTACCCTGGCAAAATAAATAAATAAAATTAAAATAAAATAAATTACACACACATACACAAGTGTTACAGTTATTAATAATACAGTTTAACTCACTCATTACCCACTAGCCTATGTTTTGCTGTGGGACTTTTATTCGGACATAATAAAATCACTATTATAACATCTGAAATCACATTTTGTAAAAGTTTACCACTTACCGAGGTATCAGTTTTTGCAGTCACACACAGTCAGAAAGTGTCCATTTAGATTGAGGGAACATTTTTAAATTATAAGCAAAGTCCATTTGAGGTTAGCCTAAAAATTAATAGAAATATTAATTAAAATAATAATAAAACTGAATAAATAACTTTGACAGGCAAAAGGTTTGACAACTCTAAAGTGTTTTGTTTAAAAATATATATTTTTGTAATTTTATTATTCAGCCTAATTGATTGATTGTGTGTGTACAGGTTTAACCTCCATTGTGTGGACCAAATATTCACACAAGGAGTAAAACCTGAATTTTTGACAGTTTAGGACTGACACTTGTGGTCCACAGCATGGTCCACAGTCGGGCTGAATGTGGCTCAATGTGCCGTTTCTCAACCAGAATCGGGCCAGATCCACAGATCCAGAACCTAGCCAAATCTGGCAACCATTACTGGGCCGGACCTGGCTCACTTCTGGCAAGCCGCTGCCAGCACACAGCCGAGTGTGCCGACACTCAGCCGCATTCGGCCCGATTCCGCTGGCTACCTGGGTACCTTTTGACTTTATGAATACACATAAATGATAGCTTAATGATTTTTTATAATATTTTTACTAATTTTATATAATATTTTATTTTTTAATATAATATTATAATTTAATATATAATTTAAAATAATATTTTATATTTTTTGTATTATTTGGCTTTTTTTAATTAATTTATTTGATAGTTATGTATACATTATTTTATTAACAGGAAGAAAAACCTGTTTTTGACCTCAGAATAAAGCACTTTCCCATTGTACATGGCTGTGGGGACGAGCAGTTTTGTGGTGCTTGGAATTCTTTATAATTAATTAAAAACAAATACTGCCACATTGATGGCTCAAGAAGGTGTAATTGGTCATATTTGGAACATTATTATATACTAAAATATGACCATATGGGAACGTTCTGTTAACGTCCCAAATGTCCTCTTTGTAATGTTGCTATATGTGACCATAGAATAACCAATATAGAACGTCCTCCTAAAGTCATATCTGGAACGTTATAATATGACTAAAACAGGACCTTATGGGAACGTTCTGTTAACGTCCCAAATGTCCTCTTTGTAACGTTGTTATGTGACCATAGAATAATCAATACAGAACGTCCTCCTAAAGTCATATTGGGAACGTTATTATATAACTAAAAGAGGATCATGTGAGAACGTTCTGTTAACGTCCCAAATGTCCACTTTGTAACGTTCTTATGTGACCAAAAAATAACCAATATAGAACGTCCTCCTAATGTCATATTGGGAACGTTATTATATGACTAAAAGAGGACCATGTGAGAACGTTCTGTTAACATCCCAAATGTCCTCCTTGTAACGTTCTTATGTGACCAAAAAATAACCAATATAGAACGTCCTCCTAATGTCATATTGGGAACGTTATTATATGACTAAAAGAGGACCATGTGAGAACGTTCTGTTAACGTCCCAAATGTCCTCTTTGTAACGTTCTTATGTGACCAAAAAATAACCAAAATGGAACGTCCTCCTAAAGTCATATCTGGAACGTTATTATTTGACTAATAGAGGACCATATGGGAACGTTCTGTTGACGTCCTCTTTGTAACGTTCTTATGTGACCAAAAAATAACCAATATAGAACATCCTCCTAATGTCATATTGGGAACGTTATTATATGACTAAAAGAGGACCATGTGAGAACGTTCTGTTAACGTCCCAAATGTCCTCTTTGTAACGTTGCTATATGTGACCATAGAATAACCAATATAGAACGTCCTCCTAAAGTCATATCTGGAACGCTATAATATAACTAAAACAGGACCTTATGGGAACGTTCTGTTAACGTCCCAAATGTCCTCTTTGTAACGTTCTTATGTGACCAAAAAATAACCAATATAGAACGTCCTCCTAATGTCATATTGGGAACGTTATTATATGACTAAAAGAGGACCATGTGAGAACGTTCTGTTAACGTCCCAAATGTCCTATTTGTAACGTTGCTATATGTGACCATAGAATAACCAATATAGAACGTCCTCCTAAAGTCATATCTGGAACGCTATAATATAACTAAAACAGGACCTTATGGGAACGTTCTGTTAACGTCCCAAATGTCCTCTTTGTAACGTTCTTATGTGACCAAAAAATAACCAATATAGAACGTCCTCCTAATGTCATATTGGGAACGTTATTATATGACTAAAAGAGGACCATGTGAGAACGTTCTGTTAACATCCCAAATGTCCTCTTTGTAATGTTCTTATGTGACCAAAAAATAACCAAAATAGAACGTCCCCCTTAAGTCACGTAAGTAACATTGAGCACCAGCACTTTCATAACCAAAAGAGGACGTTTTAGGAACATCCCTAATGTTCTGTAGAGGTTCGGGACTTTCGTCACCTTTAGGGAACTTTTAGGGAACGTTGCGCAAGGTTGCGAGAACGTCCCCTCCTACGTGGGACTATAGCTGGGGCAATTAAAATGTTATGGTTATAGTTATTTTTCCTGGTATGAATGGGTCTTGACAGAATGTCTATGTGGTATATCAATGTGGTCACCACAAAAAAAGTACGGTCAGATCAGAAGAATTGTTTGTGCATTTGATTCAATTAACTAATTTTTTTTCTTCTTGCCTTCAATAGGAACTTGTTGCCATTGAAGATGCATCCTCCTGTGAATGCCTTGGATATTCAGTGTAATGTGTATTCAGTGATGTGACCAGATACCTTGCTTGTCAAAGCCATATGATGTCTGTGTGGTAAGCTTTTGAATTCAGTGTCTTATGCTTTACATTTCCACGTGTTGAAACTGAATAGAGTATAATTAAACCAGGAGTTGGACTTTCAGGCCCTTGACACATGCTCTGTTGTTGATCAATTGTGATTCTCATGAATGTTCGAATTGTACATTTAAAATGAAACGTGCAGTACTAATTTTGGAAAAAGTGAAATTGCACACATTATTTATCACATTATTATGTGATAAAATGTTAATGGTATGAATGTTACAGTAAAAATAATTCGAGTTTATTTGTATTCACGATGCAAATCGTTTCAAAGCAGCTTTACACCATGTCCTAATTACACGTGACGCCACACCGCTACTCAACAGAATCAATCAAATATCTCAGCCAATCAGAAGCCTGTGTGGGCGAGCTCTCTCTGAAAGAGCACTGCTCTTGCAACGAAATGGATACGTTTATAATCTAATTCATAAATTTTAATGCTTTTTAACATCATTAAATATACATACTGAGTGACTGATAACATCTTTGACGGTCATCTTTTGATTTAATTTATTTTTCAAGATCTGAGGTAAATTATCTGTTGTTGCTTTCAGTATGGGTCACGCAATATGATATTTAAACTCATATTAGACACGTTTAACTTTGAATAAAGCATATAATCACCTGAGATTATCTACTGTCATATAGTCTGTATGTTGTTTTTCCACGGCGTTGCGGAAATAGAAACCGTTTCTAAGTCGCGGCTAGTTAGGACAAAAACTGTGATTAACATGGAAAAGATACCTTTTATTGCGTGTCACGGCGTCGTGTGTAGTTAGGACACGGTGTTAGAGAAAATTAAAGTTTCTACATTTTATATTTAGTAATAGCTTATTACTATTACAGTGGTGACTATCTCAAATTGATGTCCATATGGCAAAAATGTACGGTAAAAACTAACTACGGCAGTTAGTTAATGTCATGTAATCAAACAGACGGTGAACACTATTAACAGCAATGATTGTATGTTGTGATCAAACTTATTATAGCAAAATTTAAAAAATAATACTGTTTTTGGAAATTACTCAACATGAATCCTACTATATTGATACAATATTTAACGCTCTTTCTGTAAAAATTGTGCACAAAAATGAATGCTGGGATATTTCCCTTTTTCAATTTTTTTTTTTACAATGTTGAACTGTAATTTATTATCAGCCATAGTGTTTTTAACCTCTGATTTACATGTACTGTACTTTAGTCCTTTCTATTCAGGGGATACAAAACCCAGTTTACATTTGTATTTTTGAATTGTTGCTTGATGAATAAAACTTTCTTACATTTATTACTGTTGTGTCATTATTTTGGTGGTCTAGAATAGGACATCAATGTGTGGATGTCAAATTGACATCAAGTTTTTGACGTCAATTTGATTTGTATTTTTGACCTGTTTTTTGATGTCAATGTTTGATGTCAAATCGACGTCAATGTTTGATGTCAAATTGACGTCCAGTTTTTGACGTCAATTTGATTTACGTTTTTGACCTGTTTTTTGACGTCAATTTTTGATGTCAATTTGACGTCTTTTTGACATCAAATGCCCACTGGGTATGAATTTCATCACCCCGGTAAGCAGGGAGCGGACCAGAGCATATTACAGTGTCTGACATCGTACTTGCAAGTTCACACACCTCTTTAACATTATTTTTGGTGATCTCCGACTGGCAAAGTTGAACATCATTAGCACCGCCGTGAATAACAATCTTACTGAATTTACGTTTAGCATTAGTCAGCACTTTTAAATTTGCCAAGATGTCAGGCGCTCTGGCTCCTGGTAAACAATGGACTATGGTGGCTGGTGTCTCTATTTTCACTTTCCTTACAATAGAATCGCCAATAACTAGAGCACTTTCATCAGGTTACTCAGTGGGTGCTTCACTGAGTGGGGAGAACCTGTTTGATGTTTTGATCGGAACGGAAGAGTGGTGTTTTGACCCGCGACTAGGCCGCCTCACTGTCACCCAGTTGCCCTGCTGCACGGGCTCAACCGGAACCGAACAATGTACAGGACTCCCTGAGCTAGTCGCATCCAAAGCCATATCTACAGCCCTTACATTCTTACTATCCTCAACTAAAGTTTGGATGCGTGTCTCTAGTTCTAAAACCTTCTCTGTCAGCCTAACTATTTGCCTGCATTTATCACATGTGAATCCCTCGCAGCTGACAGAGACAGATAAACTATACATGTGGCAAACAGTGCAAACAACAATAGCAGGAGAAGAAGCCATTACTCACCGTGATTGATGAATGATACCAACTTAACTTACGACCAGTGATGGGAATAACGGCGTTATTTTTTTCAGTAACGAGTAATCAAACGAATTACTGTTTCCCCCGTTACAACGCCGTTACCGTTACTGACAATAAAATGTGGCGTTACTATATTATATTAGAATTTAATTTTTCAGTTCATCTGAATGGATGCGCAGTGTTGACGTGCCGTAAACTCTAGTGTGAGGGCGCACGACTCGCCGTCGCTTTCTCTCACATACACGCACGCAAAGAAAGATACAGAGCAAGAGAGTCTTTCATAACATGCAGAATTGATGCGCTACATGTAAACGATATTCTGTGTTGTATTTTCCTGTCAAAATAACGGAGTTCCTTTAGAATTCTTCAGCTTTTAAGAATTGACGCTTTCTCTGGTTGTGGGCGGAACTAATGCGCCAACGACAATCTCATTGGCTGGCGCTCACCTATTATTTTGATTTCAGCAAATCAATTTGAGCGAACTCAGACAACGTGATTAATATTCATGAACCCAGCAGCTCATTAATCCTTAGTGCGTTTTATATTGATGACAAATATGCATTCATACTTGGTTATTCTAATTACTAAAGTTCTATCATCATATAATATAAAATTATCATAATATTATATTATAATGTTTGACTGACTGATACTAATTGTCAGTAGATAAATAGTGTAGATTAATGTAGGCTACAATGTTTTATAATAATAATTTATTATTTTTAGTGTCTATTTCATTAATTTAACATATTTAATATTGGGGGCATCCAAAGTTATTTGACATTTGAACATTTTGTAAAAAGTAACGCAATAGTTACTTTCCCTGGTAATTAGTTACTTTTATAATGATGTAACGCAATTACTAACTCAGTTACTATTTGTGAGAAGTAACTAGTAACTATAACTAATTACTTTTTTAAAGTAACGTGCCCAACAGTGCTTACGACTTACAACTGTTGTTTGATGAGCTCGTGAAAAACGGAGCGAGGAAAAAATGAATAATAGGCGCGAATAGAAATGCAAATGGAACCGCGAGTGACAAGCTAACGGGCTAACAAGCTGCACTCGCGGTTTTAAAGCGGACGATCAAATTAGTTAGATTAGTTTGAAGGATAGCACCAGAAATATGGTGGGAATTAAGTTATATATTATCACTTTAGACAAAAAGGGAGTGAAAGTAAGGTAGAGATTCAATAAAAAGGGAAGGTACATGGAGCTACAATCACAAACCTCTCAGCAGCGCAACAGACTGAAGCACAAAGCAAAGGTTCTGATAAATCCACTTCACAAACTAAAGCCTCAAAACTGGAATAAACATCTATAGAAAGAGGCCTACATGAAAACACATTCTTAAAAATCACAGCAACCCCCCCACCCCGACCAAAAGTTCTAGGGCAGCTGAGATAACTACAGTTCGTAGGGCAGAGTTCAGATAGAGAGGCTTGATCCTCTGGTGCAAGCCATGTTTCAGTAACGAACATGAAATCCAAGTTATTTGATGTAAAAAGATCATTCAACAGAAAAGTTTTGTTTATAACAGATCTGGCGTTTATCAAAGCCATTTTAAGTGGCATCACGTTATTTTCCAGTAAAGATGAGTCATAAAAGGCAGTCTTTGATAAAGAACGAAGATAATCCAAATTCACACCACTCTGAGATTGTTTCCGACGCAAGGCATGCCGCCTTGTAGACCATATAACAGGTATCGATCCAGGATTGACAGTGGAAGCTGGACAACTAGACCGTGAACCCCAGTGAACATATCTCGAACGATGAAGAACTCCCAATTCAACGCACCGCAAGTAGGTGCATAGCGTCAGGCGAGGTCCGAGACGACAGTTCAAACGCTTAAGTTCTGAAGCAGAATAGTTAACTGACACACTGCTACAAGCCGGTGGTAAAGACATATTAAAGGTGTAACGCACACTATTCCAAATGACGAACACAGTCAATAAGGACCAGCCACCAAACAGCATAAAAAAAACACCAAACGGTCATAATAAAATTATCCCGCAGGGAATGCTCACCAGTTGCTGAATCTGTTACAAATCCGATGATGGTTTATAATCTTAATCCATATGTCCAAGCGTAGTCCATAGAAGATGTAATTATAGAGAAAACGCAGCAACTATCATCCTATTTGCAACTCCATGGGCAAACAGGTTGCAACGATTGCTAAATCAAGCCGGTACCAAGCACAATACAAGTCCGATGATGATCGACAGCATAAATCTCAGAGGACGTAGGGACCACGGTCCATAAAGCGTTTTTTTTACCCAGATCCGAAGCTTAAAACCAGTCTGTCACTCCACAATGTGAACAAGATGATAGTCTTGAACCACCAAGTTATTTCCAGAGGTAACTTCAATCAGGTGTAATTCATCGGCCACTCAACGAAGATATAATCAGAATTAGATAGGCGAGTCTTAGCTTTGTTTAAAACAGGTTTAACCCTCTGGGGTCTGAGGTCATTTTGGGGCCCTTGAGATGTTTTGACATCCCCTGTTATTTATGCTTATTTTAGCTACTGTGACGGGGTGGAAGAATCACGCGACAAGGAGAGCTCAAAATAAATACCCCGGAGGGTGGGTTTATTTATATCAGGCGGTGTGTGAAGAGTGCAGGGTGCTGGTGGCTGTCGTGCGGTGCTCTCCGTGAGTGATTCCGTGCGTGAGGTGAGAGATCCGTCCAGGCTGGGTCGGTCAGTCGCTCGCTTCTGGAATAGGAGAGGGGAGAAGCACATTAGCCTTAGTGTGGAGGAAGCTTGTTTCTCACCCGCAGCCTGTGGCGTCTGGCTTATATGGCCGGGTGGTGATTGGGCGCAGGTGTGACCGACCCAGCCGTGATGAGCAGGTGCAGGTGGTTCTCGTTCGTCTCCAGGGCAACGCTGATGATTGACCGGGACGCTCGTCACACTCCCCCCCCCCTAAGCGTTGTCCTGGTCCTGGAGGAAACACAATGTAACAGTAAGGGGGAAACTGGGGGTGGGTGGGGAGTGACCCCTGACAGACCTGCGTAAGCTGACCAGAACCGAGAGAGTCCGTCGGCGTTGGCGTTGGAGGCTCCGGCTCGGTGACGGATGGTAAAACAGAAGTCCTGGAGCGCGAGGAACCACCGCGTCACCCTGGCGTTGGTGTCCTTGGCTTTTGCCATCCATTGTAGGGGAGCGTGGTCTGTGAGCAGGGTGAACCTTCGGCCCAAGAGGTAGTAGCGCAGCTCCAGGACTGCCCACTTGATGGCCAGAGCCTCTTTCTCGACGGTGGCATAATTCCTCTCGGCCTTCGTCAGCTTCCTGCTGATGTACAAGACAGGGTGTTCCTCACCTTCCTGGACTTGGGACAGGACGGCTCCCAACCCTGCCTCGGATGCGTCCGTTTGCAGCAAGAAGGGGCAGCCGAAGTCCGGTGCACGCAGGACTGGTTCCTCCGTTAGGGCGTGTTTGATTTGTTGGAACGCATCTTCAGTCTGTGGGCTCCAGATGACACGCTCTGGCTGCCCCTTCTTGGTCAGGTCTGTCAAGGGGGCAGCTATGGAGGAAAAGTTGGGGATGAAGCAGCGATAATAGCCCGCCAATCCCAGGAACGCTCGTACCTGGGTCTTCGTGGTGGGCCGCGGGGCATCGCGGACTGCCTCTACTTTCTTCTCTTGGGGCCGGATCAGGCCCCGTCCAACTTGGAAGCCCAGGTACTTGGCCTCAAAGAGCGCTAGGTGACATTTTCCTGGGTTGCCGGTGAGTCCAGCCCGCCGTAGCTCCGTGAGCACCCTCCGCAGACGGTCCAGGTGGTCCTCCCAACGCTCCGAGTGGACGACGACGTCGTCGAGGTATGCAGCCGCATACTGTTGGTGCGGCCGCAGGACGATGTCCATGAGTCTTTGGAAAGTTGCGGGTGCCCCGTGAAGGCCGAAGGGAAGGGTCCGGTACTGCCAGTGGCCTGAGGGGGTTGAAAAGGCCGTCTTCGGCTTGGCTGTGTCGGAGAGGGGGACCTGCCAGTATCCCTTGGTCAGATCTAACGTGGAGATATACCGGGCCCTTCCCAGGTGGTCCAGTAGCTCATCCACTCGGGGCATTGGGTAGCCGTCGAATTCTGACACTTCGTTGAGGCGGCGGAAGTCATTGCAGAAGCGGAGGGTGCCGTCGGGTTTCGGGACCAGGACGATGGGGCTGGACCACGGGCTGCGTGATGGTTCGATCACCCCCAACTTTAGCATTTGTTGAATCTCCTCCTCAATAGCCTGCCGACGAGCCTCTGGGATCCGATAGGGCCGTTGCTTGATCACTATTCCTGGTGGGGTCCGGATGTCGTGTTGGACCAATTGGGTTTTTCCGGGGACAGAGGAGAACACATCCGAAAACTGACCGACCAGGTGTTGCAGCTCAGCCTTCTGCGTCGCCGACAGGTCGGGGTTGGTGTCCACCAAGACGGGCGATATGGCGGCCAGAGCTACTGTTTCTTCTCGGGTCCCCACCCACTTCTTCAGCAGATTGACGTGATACAACTGCTGGGGGCTCCGCCTTCCCGGCTGCTGTACCCGGTAAGTCACAGGTCCCACCTTCTCAACGACGGAGTATGGCCCCTGCCAGGTGGCCAGAAACTTGCAGGCGGAGGTGGGGACTAGGACCATGACTTTATCGCCCGTCTGGAACTCCCGAGGCTGAGCTGTCCGGTCGTAGTGGCGAGCTTGGGCCTGTTGGGCTTTGGCCAGGTGTTCCCGGACTAATGGCATGACGCGGTCTATCCGTTGCCTCATCTCGGAGACGTGCTCGACGAGGGACCGGTGTGGGGTGGGTTGTTGGGATTCCCAAGCCTCTTTAGCGACGTCGAGCAGCCCCCGAGGTTGCCTGCCAAAGAGAAGTTCGAACGGGGTGAAGCCTGTGGACGCCTGTGGGACTTCCCGTATCCCGAAGAGGACATAAGGCAACATTTGGTCCCAGTCTCTTCTGTCGTCGGCGGCGACTCGCCGTAACATTTGTTTAAGGGTTTGATTAAACCGTTCCACGAGGCCATCTGTCTGGGGATGGTACACTGTCGTCCTCAGGTGCTTCACCCGAAGCAGGCGGCAGAGGTCAGCCATTAGCCGGGACATAAACGGTGTTCCCTGGTCGGTCAGGATCTCCGAAGGTATGCCAACCCGGCTGAACAACAGGAAGAGCTCGTGGGCGATGGCCTTGGCGTTGGCCTTCCTGAGCGGGATGGCTTCGGGATACCGGGTGGCATAGTCCACGACGACAAGGATGTGTTCATGTCCCCGGGCCGACTTTGGCAACGGCCCTACCAGGTCCATCCCGATGCGCTCGAAGGGCACCTCAATAATGGGCAGTGGAATGAGCAGAGAGGGGGGAGGATGGTGGGGTGAGGTCTTCTGGCACTCGGGGCAGGCTTGGCAGAACCGCCGAACTTCGGCCTCCAGGCCAGGCCAGTGAAATCGGTCCCGAATCCGGTGAATGGTGTTGCCTGCCCCGAGATGTCCCGACAGCGGGTGTGCGTGAGCCAAATTTAAGACCACTTCAGTTTTGGAGCGTGGGACCACCAACAGTTTCTTCTTCTCCCCCCTTCGCTCGGCGACACAGTAGAGCAGGCCGTTCTCTACAATAAAGTGGGGGAGAGGATGGGGTTTGGGCCGAGTGTCCTTTCCCTCGAGGACACATACTTGAGTCCAACAGTGTTTGAGGCGCTCATCTTCGCGTTGGGCCCGTCCAAACGAGCCCCCTCCCGTCACCTGTTGGAACACATCAAAGAAAAGGTTAGCATTATGGGAGGGGGACTCACCACCTCTCCCACTGTCGGAAGCCAAGAGAACGGGGCGGCCGCTGGGTTTCCTGGCAGCGTGCCGTCCACGGCGGACCCCTGTAGGGCGGGCAGGCTGTGTCTTGGTGCGGAGCAGGGCCTCAAACCCCGGCCAATCTCGTCCCAATAGAACGGCCACAGGTAAATCTTTTACCAGGCCAACTTCGACAGGCCACGAACCCGGAGTCGCTGAGATAACTATGCGTCGAGTGGGTACGTCCCGGGTATCCCCGTGTACACAAGTGATGGGTACTGTGGCCTCGGTTCCGTGAGGTGGGGGCAGAATTCTTGTTTGAAGAAGGCTGACGTCACTCCCGGAGTCCAGAACCGCCTTGTAGTACCGGCCGGCGATTTTTACGGTGGCCGTTGGAGCTCCTTTTGGCAGCTCACGGTGTAGAACACAGCCTGCCCACCAAGCCCGGGCCTCGGGAGAGGAGGACGCTGTGGGCATGGGCTCATCCTGAGGTTCGGGGGCCGCCGTCCTGTCCACCGGCCGCTGGGTGCCCTCCGGCATGCGCTGCTCTGGAGCCACCCTCCGGGTAAACGGTGGTACTCGCTCCCCGGCCTCGCGTCGTTGGGCCGCCTCTGCCAGCTCGATCGCCTCTACCAATTCGGATGTTGTCGTCGGATTCCTCATCCCCACGGCTGGCCGGATGTTACGGGGCAGGGCCCGGAGGAGGCGATCGACGACGACGCGTTCCGTTACTTGAGCGGCGGTGGGTGTGCCCACCATCAGCCAGTGCTGGGCTAGGCGGGACAGCTCGGCTGCCTGAATCCGAGCGGGACGTCGAGGCTGGTAGGTCCACTCTTGAAAGGCTTGGGCCGCGCACATTGGAGAAAGCCCTACGCGGGCGAGAATTTCCCTTTTCACTTCTTCGTAATTCTCGGCGACCGCCGTCGGAAGGCTGAAGAAGGTGCGTTGGGCTTCGCCGGTGAGGAGAGGTGCCAACGCCCGGGCCCAGTCGTCAGGATCCCACCTTTCTGTGATCGCCGTATTCTCGAACATTTGAATATAAGCCTCGACGTCGTCGTGAGCGGTCATCTTAGGCAGCAACTGGGCAGCTTGGACACGCGGGTCGGGTAACGGAACGCGCTGGCGGGCGGCCGTACGGAGGGCGGCGATCTCCTGGTCAACCTGGCCCTGGCGAGTGGCTAGATGCTCAACTATCTGCTGCTGGCGCAGGCTGACGTCGGTCAATTGCCGGAGAAGTTCTTCCATTTTAGGGGAGGAGTACCAGCCGTCCTGCAAGTGCAACAAAGAGAAAAAAAACAACCGTGGATTATAACGTTGAGATCACTTGCCGGTGAAATCTTCCCGTTATGCCCGCATTCTCCACCACTGTGACGGGGTGGAAGAATCACGCGACAAGGAGAGCTCAAAATAAATACCCCAGAGGGTGGGTTTATTTATATCAGGCGGTGTGTGAAGAGTGCAGGGTGCTGGTGGCTGTCGTGCGGTGCTCTCCGTGAGTGATTCCGTGCGTGAGGTGAGAGATCCGTCCAGGCTGGGTCGGTCAGTCGCTCGCTTCTGGAATAGGAGAGGGGAGAAGCACATTAGCCTTAGTGTGGAGGAAGCTTGTTTCTCACCCGCAGCCTGTGGCGTCTGGCTTATATGGCCGGGTGGTGATTGGGCGCAGGTGTGACCGACCCAGCCGTGATGAGCAGGTGCAGGTGGTTCTCGTTCGTCTCCAGGGCAACGCTGATGATTGACCGGGACGCTCGTCACACTACTTAAAACATACTATTGACCAAAATGTATTTTTTTTTTTGTATTCAGCACAAACTGTGCTACAATAATATGTGACCAAGATGGATGTACATGTTTGCATTTTTTAGAAAAAAAATATTATGCATGGTTAGTAAGTTTTGGGGAAAAAAAATGTAGCTGAAATAAGGCCTTAAAACCCACACTAAATAGTCCTGAACAAGACTTTTGAGTAATCAGTCTTGCAGGCTAGAATATTTACTTCAAAATTATGTGAAAATCATTCTGCTTACTCATTCACAGAAAACAATATATTGATTTAAAATTTTCAAGACATGTTTTGTGATCGAGGGTCTATATGTGAGGGAGTGGCAATGGCCATGAATATTAAGTGAATCTCACCTGAGAGACAAAGGGCCCTCCCCTAATGGCCTCTAATGGCCCATCAGTGTGACTGTGACTGTGAGGCAGGTAAGAGAGAATGTGAGGACACTGAAAAAAAGTTTTTTTTTTAATTATTTGTATTTTATTTACAACACAGTATAATCAAAACATACATAATGAAGGTCAAAGACACATTAGTGTGCACACTGATCTAACCACAGAGATGTGAACAGACTTTGAGTCATTCCTGCAACAGATTCTCTTCAACAAGTGAAACAAGTAAATCATACCTGATATTTACGTGTTTTATTTAAGTGTTTCTACTTCTTTCCATGGGTTCAAGAAGAAAAAAACATAATCAGTAGAAAAGGAGCTTGTTTTAACATAGAATATCAGCGTAGTTGAACATCTGATGTTGGTTCAGCACTCTCAGAGGAAAACCGTTTGAAGAGACATCAGGATACATCTGGTGCTGGTATCTGATTCAATAAAATACAAACAAAAAAAAAACATTTGTGAGCATGTTCATATCAGGAAAATCTGTATATATATATATATATATATATATTAGGGGTGGCACGGTACATGAAAAAACACCCGAACCGTTCGGTTCACTTGTCTCGGTTCGGTTCGTGTGTGCGGTTCGGTTCGACGCATGCGCAATGTAGCCCCGTGCTCAGACAGTTTTGCGCGAACATACATATAGACTAGGGGTGGCACGGTACATGTATTCGTCCCGAACCGTCACGGTACGGGCGTCTTGGTTCGTTGCATGAGGCTTCACGACGAATACAGGCAATTCACCCCCCAATCCAGAAGGGGGCGCCCGCAGTAATGCAGCGCTGTTTGATAACCGCCAGCAGAAGAACAGTGAATGCCATGAGCTGCGCATTTGAAAACAAAGCCCCCTAGACAGTGACCATGTGCTGATTCTGAACACGTCTCTCACGTTGGCTGACAAGGGAGTATACTTTAAAGGCTTGCGCACTCAACTGTTTGCGAAATGGAGCTTTGTGCTCGAGTATCCTAACGTTACCTCTCTCACTCTCTCATCGCACAAATCCAAATATTGCATAATATTTCCATATTTGCGATGTAACGTATCTGAATGCGAAACTATAATTGATTATGTAAATGATAGGCTTTGTACTTCAGTCGCGTTCCAACGGTGACACAGAGGCGCGCGCGCAGATATTTGGCTCACTGTATTTTATTTTGATAAAGTACCAACTGTTGTCAAGTTAGCAATGCTGGAACTGATGTGTTTTGTGTGTGTGTGTGTGTGTGTGTGTGTGTGTGTGCTCCAGCGCGATCACTTCAACTGTTTCCTTATACCAGCAGAATCAACTTTAAACACATATTGTCTTATTAATAATCACTGTATAAAGGTCTGCTTTTATTTGTGTACACTCACAATGAAAACAAAACAGATTATAAATATATAACATGTAATAATATTTAGTATTTTCACATCTAGATGGAAAAATTGTAATTTGCACTACTGTCTGTTCAAAATAAATGAAAAGAAACTGAGCATAGTAGATCCCCCCCCCCCCCCGTACCGAACCGAGGTACGTACCGAACCGTGACATCTGTGTAACGTGCCACCCCTAATATATATATATATATATATATATATATATAGAAATTTAAATACAGTGAATTGCCCCTCATATTAAAAATGTTTTACACTATTTCAAACATTGTAGTCAGGAATTATAGTTTGGGAAAGACCCAACTATGATTTTGTAGTCATATAGTCTAGTATGTATGATTTTATAGTAGCAAATGATATGACTCTGTAGCCACAGACTCAAGCATGCTTTGTACAATAAAATGATGTACTTTGTACTATAAAAAATGATATTTTATATCTGAGAAACTAATTATTATTGTTTAGCACCCTATTAAAATCTATTTGTGAACAGAGTATTAATAATAAACATGGTCTAAACATTCTTAGGCGCATAACATTCATCATGTTGTCCTTTGGGAAAAACGCAACTAACTGTTAGTAATTCTGTTCAAGTTTATGTCACAATAAAACGTTAACTAATGCAAAAAAGAAACATTACTTACTCATCTCCTCTGCTGGATGAAATCGTGTTCTTCTTTCGAGGGAAATCCTGCTTTTACTCGGCGCGTCTTCCAGAAACGAACAGTAGCGCGATGAATCTCTTCTCTTTGTTTGTTTTGGGCGTTTGCACGTGCGCACGCCCCACGTGGCTATTTACATATGAACAGTGCGAGCTGCGCGAGGGCGGGAACACATTAGAGATAATGAGTCAGACGGGACAGACTGGACATCGTGTTGGTTTCATACGGATTACTTCATCACAGAATGTTTGTTTTCGACAAGACTTGCTTCATTTCAAAGTATAACTCCCATGTCTCTGTGTTGAGTATTTGCTGAGTTACAGTTCATTTTAGTGACGCGTTTCTAAAAACAGTTCGCGGAGACAGAGAAGACAGAGAGCGCTCCCTGTTTGTTTTCTTTATTCTTCAAAAGCACAAAGTTTAGTTGTTATTATGAGTGTATACAAATAAAAGTAGACCCCTTACAGATTCGAATGGTGTATTGCTCTTATCTGTACGATCAAAAATTCAAGCTCAAATTCAAGTAATTCAAGCTCATTTCGGCCTTATCAGGAAAATCTGCGTCAAAACGCGTATACGCGTTTGTCGACCCCAGAGGGTTAACATATAAAAATATATAAAAGACAAACACGCACAGCGTTCACTCAAACCGGAAGCCGAGCTAAGCTCGGGAAGCAAGAGCTTTGGCCTTGGTCGTGGCTCCCTCCAGGCCAGAGCCCACTCCTTGCAAGCACCCTTCAGTGCCCGCCACTCCAAGGTACCGTTCCTCGCAAGCGCCCTCCAGAGCCCGCTCCTCGCAAGCGCCCTCCAGTGCCTGCCTCTCCAAGGCACCGCTCCTCCAGTGCCCGCTCTTCCAGACGTCATAGTTTTCTCCTGGAAATTTTTTAGGGGGGCCGTACACCATGACCTCCTGAGTCTCCTGATCCACCATGGCTTCCCAAACTATCTGCTCCGCCTTGGTTCACTAATCCGCCCGTTACGGCGCGAGACGCGCCTTCCGGAGGGGGGCGATATCTGTCATGTGTCTGTTTCTGTTTTGTTCCGTTTTGCCCTTATTTAATATTTCCTGTTCTCGTTTAGTTAATCATCGCTCATTCTGATCACCTGTATTAATTAATCATCTCGTTTGCTCCTTTGTTTCCTAGTCCTTATAAGCCTTCAGTTTCGTCGTCTTCTTTGCCTTAGTTTAATGTTATTTAATGGTATATATATGCGTTGATGTTTATTAAAGCTTCCTTTTCATCTACTCCATCGTCATGCGCCTTTGCTACAACCACAACTGTGACAGCAACCATAGACGTCAGTGTTTATATCCAAACTATAAACATTTATCCCAGTTTTTCTGTGATAATATGAATGATTGTAAGACAGAAATAATATTTTGTGGTTAAAACGGCTGTTTGTGAAGCTGTTTCTTACCTAAACATGATAACTGCTCTCTCTGTGTCAGCGGCAGCACGAAAACAGATTTTAATGTTCCAGTATGATTTTATCAAAGGTTTAATAAACACTGAATCGTTGTCATTTAGAAATTAGATCGTGTGGGTGTTTGAATCGAGATCGCGATCTTTTAACGATTAATCATGCAGCTCTAACTGACAGTGATCAGAGGAAAATGATGTGTTTGATCAATAGAACAAGTGTCATAATTCATAATAATCTGTGTACGGTTCACTCTAGATCATTATAGGAACATCAGAATAAAAGCAGCTGTTGATTGTGTTTCATCAGCTCCTGTGATTCTGGATCCAAACACAGCTCATCCACGTCTCGTCCTTTCTGATGATCTGACCAGTGTGAGATACAGCGAGAACAAACAACTGCTTCCTCATAATCCAGAGAGATTTGACTCATATGCCTGTGTTCTGGGTTCAGAGGGTTTTAACTCAGGAACACACTGCTGGGATGTGGAGCTTAAAGAGAGTATAGACTGGAGTCTTGGAGTAACTACAGCATCAAACCAAAGGAAGGGAGGTGTTTTCTTTAACACTGATGTCTGGAGTGTACAGCACAGATGGTCTAAACGGTTTGGTTTCTCTGTTAAACAGCATCTTGAGCGTGTGAGAGTGTGTCTGGACTATGACAGAGGAAAGGTGTCATTCTCTGATCCTGTAACAAACACACATCTACACACATTCACAACCTCCTTCACTTACACACTCTTTCCTTTCTTCTGGTGTAATTCCTCTCTGAGGATCTTACAGTTCAATAGTCAGTAAACGTTACTCCAGTAGTTCTGGATCGACCTGCTTTCATCTTTTACACTCATTATGTTTCCAATATTTAATCCATATCACAATTTCAATATTTGTTCATCATGAGACTAAATGAATAATTGTTTATTTCAGTTATATATGTGAAATCATAATTATTTAATTGATGTAAATGATGTAATCCACATGGAATATTGAATATATGTCGGGCTCCTTGACGTCGGCGTAGAATTGAATGAAATATAAATACTATGAATATACTTGATTAAATTTGTTTACAAATCTGATTCTCAGAACAAAGTCTCTGTGACTCACTGAAAACTCTTTAAAAGTTTGTCTCAGTTTCAGAAGCAAAACAATTATTTATTATTATTTTTTTTTTACATTAAAAACTGTGATTATATGATTTTAGTAACAAAAGGTTAAATGTTTGTGCATGATATCTAGTTTGTAAATCATGGAAATGCATTGGTCTAAAAGTGTGAATCCTGAATATTGTTTATTTATGTTTCCACAATGAATGAATAAATGAATGTAATTGAGTCGCTTGTTTAAATCAGTCTCAGCTCCTGTCAGCAGCGGAAACTTCAGCGCAGCTTTATACTGACTTTTAATGAAACTGATTCAGAATCTGAAGGACTTCATTATAACATGACTGTAAAAATTATTTTAAAAGATTTGCTCAGCATTCAAATGTTTATCAGGTGGAGAATTTATTTATTTATCTGAAAAGGGTTTCAGTAATGTCAAATACTAAAATAAATATTCAGAAATGCACTTTAATTTAGTTGATATAATCTAAATTACAATATGAATTATATACTGGCCTTTATTATTCATTTAAGAGATCTAATGGTAACACTTTAGAATAGGGAACACTTGTTCAGTATTAACTACGACTCTTCCCTCAATAAACTCTTAATTTTCTGCTCATTAATAATTAGTAAGGTAGTTGTTAAGTTTAGGTATTGGGTAGGATTAGGGATGTAGAATAAGGTCTTGTAGAATAAGGCATTAATATGTGCTTAATTACTACTAATAAATGGCTAATATTCTAGTAATATGCATGCTAATAAGCAAGTAGTTAAGAGACCTTAAAATAAAGTGTTACCGATCTAATAATAGAAATAAAAGGCATATATGCTATGATGAATAATGAACAAGTATGAAATGTGCTTTTAATTCATTACATAACTCCATGAATTATAATTAATTTACATAATCAAATCATCCTTTTCTCCCGATTCTGAGGGATTTGTTTTACCAAAATCCCTTTAAGGTGTTTTATAGTCTTTGATCTTACCTCAAAGTGTCTAACTTTAACTTTACACTTAAGAAAATAAATATTTTGCCCTACAAATCACGAATATTTGTGTATCTCAGTGCCAGTACACTGAAAAAAATGATTCAGTAAATTTACTAAATTTTTTTAAGGTAAGTGGTTGCAATCAATTTATTTGAGCTACATTTAAATAATTTTATTTGACTAACTTTCAACATATTTTTTTTATTAAATGTAGCTAAAATAAATTGTTTGCGACCACTTACCTTAAAAAAATACCATTTTTTTCAGTGTATGAATGTGAATCAGCTTCAGAAGTCTTTTGTTTATGTAGCAACACATCACGTGATCGACTATCAGCCAGCGGGGTCACATGACACTCGCGAGCCAATAGAGTGGTGGAACAATAGCCCCTTTCGCACCACTTTAGTTCCAGAACTAAAAGTACTGGGACGATTTTGAGCAAACTATTTCCCAGTACCATTTAAAGGGTTGCATTAGCACCGACAGTAGGTATTAAGAAGTGTCTTACGGGGTTCACGATAATGGACATGGAATGTTGACGTAACTTATACGTCAAGCGACTGAAAGATCGGAAAGGAGTTCAAAATGTTCAAAAGTGCCTGCACTTCAGCGCGAAATATAAGTTGATGCGATGTTTACACAGTATGTGTTTACACTGCATTTTAAATCATGGCGGGTGAGGGCGTTTAGCCAATCAGCGTACACTTACGTCACGATAGTTCCTATGGAACTGTTTTAGACCCTGCTCTGAAGTAGGAGCTAATTAGTTCCTCCAAACGGAGTTCCGGGAACTAAACCAGTACCTAGTTCCCGCGGTGCGAATACGCCAAAAAGTGGGTAGTTCCACAATTAGTTCGGGTACTATGAAAAGGTTCCTGCGGTGCGAAAGGGCCTCATGATGTCACTTTGTATGCAAAAACCCGGAAGCAGGTGCATTTTAGAACTTCCGGTTCCATAGAATGGGATTTTGGTTAAATCCCTCAAATAAGGTCCGTGGTTCACACAGGCTCGAGATACTTTCACATTTTATTCTACTACATAAAACACACCAGTTACACCCCACTCGTGATTTTTTTAAAAAAATGGTTATGTTTCTTAAAAAAGACGGTTGCTAACAAGTTGCTAAATGAGACTATAGGCGCTGTCAGAGACATTAAACGTCATCACGCCAAACAGTTTATCAATTTACAGTATTTTCAAATTGTAGTATATTTTGTAATTTAATTAACTGTAGAATAACCAATTAATAGTTTCCCACATTTTATATTGTTGTTCGACAATGTTTTTTTGCTTTTCCCCAAAATGCGACGCAAGTTTTCGGATGGAAGAAGCTCGTTTTATCGCTTTCCTACTGATGCGGAGACTCTGGGTTCGTACTATAATGTAAACTCATATTACGATTATTACATGTAAACACCACATTTACCGGCTATACGTGATGAAAGTGAAACTTTAATGATGCATAGTGCTTAAAGCCACGTTAAAATTAAATGTTTAAGGCAACATGAAGCTGTTAGAAAGCAGATTGAGGATTTCCTAGAAGCAAGGATGAAATAATATTTTGTGTAACCACCCTAACAAAACGATAACTGAAATGCGGAATTCACTAAAATAAGTTTAATCTTACCATATCCAAAAATTTGCTCACTCTGCTGTTATTTAATAGATTAAATGCACTAGAATTTTAATAGAATAGTACGTGGAGACACGTTTTTAATTGAAATATTCATATCAATCAAGGATTTATTGACTTATAATGCACCTTATTTCGAAATGAACAGAAATACATGCTTTCAAATGTCCTTTAGTTAAAATTATTTCATTTATTCACTATACTATTTATTACTAATGTCTCATTTCATTTTTAGTTTGGCTCTAGTTTTGTATTTATTCCAGTTTATATGAAACGGTTCATGTAGCGTGGATTAAAATTCATACACAGAGTAAATACTTTTTACTGAACACGTTAAAAATAAGTTTGAGAAAGTTGTCGGGAGCGCAGTGGTGGTGACACTGAAGGTGAGCGACTGTGCTGCTGTAGTTCGTTTATAGCCTAAGTTTAGCTTTTTAGTTCTGGCGCTTTATTTAGGCTTCAAAATCCGTCAAAGTTATATTATTTTGTGAAGATTATCTGTAAGTTTCATGAACTATGATTGAACACAGAGCTTATTTTTTTGCAAACCAGTTTCATGCTAACAGCCGATCTGCCTACAAAGTGACATATCGCTTGTTAAGTCTGACATCACGCGTCACCGCTTCTGCGTCCAAGCGCTCTATCAGATACCACGAGAAAACAAAAGGTGCTAATATACAATCACAATGTGATATAATACTACCAAAAAAATTATAATCCTAACCTTTAACCCCATACCGAAATCCCAGAAAGCCAGACAATCAAAATATAAATAAATAAATAAATAAATAAATAATTTGTGTTTGGGACTCTATGAGCATGGAGACTGTAGTGTACACCGTAAGTTTGAAAACGTTTAGCTTAAATGTTTAATATGAATAAACAGTGCTCATAAATGGCTGCTGAGGTAGCATTCTCAAGTGAAGCGAGTCGAGGTTTGGACCCGGAAACAGCGCTTCTTACGTCACCACTTATACAACTCTATAGGGTAGGCCCTTTTCACAATGACGTCAGCTAACTTCCGCTTTCCTGCAAAGCAGTGTATCTGTACTTCCTTTATACCAGTACACCGGAGACTTCTCAAGAAAATGAGGGAAAAACTTAAAATATGAAAGGCATTAGTTAAGAGTTAAGACTAAAAATGTTAATGTACTTACAGTCAGATTCTTTTGCGAACGTTTTTCTGCATCTGCCTTAGATGGGAGGCTTGAAAAAGTTTTCTGGAGTAGAAAGCGCAAGGATGGAGATGAGGAGGCTCTCCGTGGTGTTGGAACAGCACTGCTCCCACGCTCAGTAGCCCCTCACTGCAGAACAAAAGATTCAGGGGGCGGGGTTGGATCCACATCCAGGGGGTGGAGATTGGTAGGTTTATGGGTGGAGATGGGTAGGTTTAGGGGTGGAGATGGGTGGGTTTAGGGATCAGGGGTGGAGACGGGTAGGTTTAGGTAAATGTAAGGTGGGAGGAGTTGGATCTAGATCCAACCACACCCCCTGGATCTTGTGTTCTGCAGTGAGGACCATCTCCCCAGACCGGTGGCGGAGGCGTCCACCTCCACAATGAACGGGAGTTGGGGATCTGGATGGGTGAGGATGGGAGCAGTGCAGAAGGCCTCCTGGAACTTCCTGAAGGCAGCCCGAGCTTCGGGGTTCCAAGACAGAGACTTGGGCTTTTGGCGGAGCATAGAGGTGAGGGGAGCTGAGAGGAGGCTGAAGTTCTGAATAAATCGGCGGTAGAAGATGGTGAATCCGAGGAATCGTTGGAGTTCCTTAACTGACTGCGGCTGGGGCCAGTCACGGATGGCCTGGACCTTCCCCTGGTCCATTTGGATGTCATATGCACTGAGGATGTACCCGAGGAACTGCACCTTGGGGCGGTGGAACTCACACTTCTCGAGCTTCAGGTAGAGGTGGTGTTTCCTGAGTTGTTCCAGGACCTGCGTGACGTGGTGGCGATGTTCGGCCAGGTTCCGGGAGTAAATCAGGATGTCATCGATGTAAATTATGACGAATCGGTGCAGGAACTCCCAGAACTCCTCGATCTTGAGCTCTTGGGCTTGCTGCTTGCGGGGTAGGTCGAGACGTCTTAGGAGGTTTTGGGAGATGAAATTCCCAGAAGAGCCAGGGTCAACAAGGGCGGATACTGAAACGGAATGATGGGGGGAGAATAGTTGTACTGTTAGCAACGGCAAGATGGAGATATCAGGTTCAATATGGAGCGTACTCACCACTGGGCGTGGGGGACGAGAAGGGCACTTTTGGATAAAGTGCCCCGATGCTCCGCAATAGAGGCACAGACCTGCATGGGTTCTGGTACTGGAGGACAGGCAGCGGACCTGAGACTCAAACCCACAACCTTCGGGTTACAAGTCCGACTCTCTATCCATTAGGCCATGACTGCCCCAGCAGAGAGGGGCCCTAACCCTTTTCCTCACTCTGGATGTATACAGTTCTTGGAGGGAGGGCAGGGGAGAACGAATAATCCTCTCAGCAGTCTGAACTGTTCTCGGTAGTCTTCTGATGTCTGATTCTGTAGCTGAACCAAACTAGACAGTTGATATAAGTTACACTATGAATTATATACAGGCCTATATTTTTAATTTAAGATATTTAATAATATAAATAAAAGGCCTATAGGCTATGATGAAAAATAAACATGTTTGAAATGTACTTCTAATTTATAGAAGTATTAAATAATAATTCCATGAATTATAAGTAAGGTAAATAATAACAGCAGTGTTCTGTCTCAATTCTGAGGGATACATGTTACTTCAAAGTGTTTAACTTTAACATTTTACTTAAGAAAAAAATATTTACGTATATTGTTGCCCTACAAGTCACACTACATTGGATGCGATAGGGGCCAGTCCGATTTAAAAATATTAATTAGACTGCCCTAAATAAATCAATATCTCAGTCAATATATTCTCTGTGATGATCAGGGGGCGGTTCTAGACCACAGTAACTGGGGGGCCAGACAGGGGCCAATTGTGCTTTTAGGGGGCACAATTTTAAAATTCATCCTAACCTACTTTAAGTATTATTCATTCAGTCATTTTTCACCATGTCATGTATCACTGCAATCTCTAGAAGTAATCTATAACAATTTCAACTAAAATGAACATTTCATCATGTTTCATTTATTTGACAAATAATTTTGTATTGTATTATCAGGGGCATCATTTTTGAGGGGGCACGAGTGAAGGGCGGGGGGCTCTCATGCTTGTCATGTGACACACACCAGCCAAAATACTACAGTATAACTGATATAGGCTTATGTTCCTACTGAAAAAAAAAAACAAAACAAAAAAAAACAATAAAACCATCACAGAAAATTGTAATGGTTTCCACTACAAATAACATTACAAACCATCAACTTTTAACCATTAAAACAATTAAAAAATGGTTTTCTGTGGTGTGTTTTGGGACTTATTCTATTAGGATTTATTGGTTTTAACAAGCCACCAATTGAAGGCAACCAATTACCAGTAGAGACCAACAGGGTCATTACAGTTTCCAGTAAAACCAATACAAGTCCCATTATAACCAGTACAACAATTATTAACTTTGTAATGGTGTATATTGTTTTTTACAGCAGGGGTTTTATTAATTTTTTTTAAATTCAAAATATTCCCAAAATATATCATGAAATATCTCGATTCTCAAATATGTGTAAGTAAATGCATTTTTCACCTTTATAGATTATGTTAGTTGGTCTATGGGCAAAGTAGCCTAATAGTGTAATCTATTAACTTTGCATAAAAATCTGTCTTTTTACTTAAGTAGCAGATATGAGTGTCATACCCAAAAAATAAAAAAATAAAATAAAAAATCAATACGACTGACTTTGTATTTAATAAAAATAGTGTAAGCTACTAATTAGCCCATAACATTTTCATTGTACCAAAAGAGAGCAAAGAATGTTTACATTTTCAAAGAACATTTTCACTTCAGTCCAGCGAGTTAAAGCACTCTCAAAAACTGCCATAATAATCTCTAAAGCTGTTTACACTGTGAAATTAATATCTTACTTACATTCGTACATCTTCACTTCATTGTTTCTGAGGAGAGAATTCAGTCAGGGAGCGCTCGCAGTGATGAAATAGCGGCGCTTCGGCGATGACTCATCTGAACGCTTCTGATTGGTCCTTACTTTCATAAGCTCAACAGAATCGTATGGGATTGGTTATAATGCGCAGTGCTTTAAAAACGTGTATGTCTCTAGCTCTGTGCCAGCCAACCCGTGTTTTTCCAACTTTCTATCTGTGAAAGTGCACTGGAATGGCAGTCAAACCCGTTACTTCCCACCCGTGAACTCGTACTAGATCGATGTACTCCCAGTTCCGCACTCTGACGTCACATAGCCCACGAAAAAACAATGGCAGCCTCTATGGATGTGTGTTTATGCAAGTGGTCAGGCCTTTCCACACCGAGCGCGATGCGAAAAAGCGAGGCAAATCGCCTGTGAATGTTGCTTTCACACCGAGCGTGAAACGAATGTTCGCCTTCTGCTAATTCACGCCTGTACGCTAGGGGGGCGCCGACCAACAATATATTTTTCCTCAGATATGTATCGCGTATATGGATTTAACATCTAAATTAAGATAAACAAAGTTTGGTTCTACACCAGAAACGCAAGCTATCTATAATGCTTACAAGAATAGGCTTCATCCGAAAATATAATTAGAAGTACAATTAGCATCAAGCTACACTTGAAAATGTATTTAATTATTTATGGATTTGCTTACCCACTTTAAACCATCATCGAGTGCTTGTAATGACTTCCGATTGTGATTTATAGTTGATTTATAGTTATAGTTGTAGTAGATTTTGATTCTATAATAATAAGCAGACACATGCACTCTTTGTATGTTTAATAACGCCACACTGCTAATATTAGTCATAAACATCCTCTATAAAAAAAATAAAATGAGCTGCATACAAAACACATACAAAAAATATATCGTCATAATCATGTCTATTTGCTTTCATATTTCATGTGTAGAAAAATGTTTAACTTGAATTTTTTATTTTTTTAATACGGAAGATCTAGAGAGTGAACGCGCTCTGACTCATAACGATAGTGCTCTACAGGTCACATGATTCAGTGGATAATTATTAGAAATGTTATTCTTTATGAAGAACATGTGAGAATAAATCTGTTCTCAAATACCAACGATAACAAGAACTCAGCATCCACTCTCTTCTTTTATCCGGGATACTCTTCTTCGTTGTTTGTTTACACTGGTTTTTGAAACAGCGCCACCATTCACACCCTTTTGTGCAACAGCAGCTGCTCCGGTCACGTGATCCTAGCTCAAATCTTATTGGACGGCCCGTGTTTTCGCTTTGTGAAACTGAAAAGATTCGTCGGACTGGACGAAAAAAAACATTCGCATTTTCGGTGCGCGAATGTTCGCGGTCTATGTGGAAGCATCCATAGGAAGCTGTTGTTTTATTCCAGCACATCGCCTCCGAAATTTGTTTCGCTTTTTCGCACTCAGTGTGGAAAGGCCTGTACACGGTGAAAAATAGACTTTAGGACAATATAACGTTACAATCAAATTAATAATAATATAATAATAATAAATAATACACACATGATTATGTATTACAATGTTATGTATCTGAAATGATAAGTATGTCCTGAAAGTATATCGCCACATTGAAATGTTGGGCATAGCTAACGTTAAGGTAACGTTTACATCTAGCTACCACAATGGCACTGGCCCCAGCTGTAATCTGATTGGCTCCTGAAGAGCCCCTGTCCTGTCACTCATCTCTGATCTACATCAAAGCACTTGCTCCAGTTAGTCGATTGAAACTCAACCCGTGTAAACATTCTTTCTACTGCATCTTAATATGAAGCTTTATTTGTGAATATAAAGGTGCATATCTATAGCGCTGACTGATTTAAAATGGTCATTTTGTTCACTCCTGAAGGGGGTCACATCACTGATATTACCAGACGCTAGAAAATACTGTTTTTGATCATGTTCAATCTTACAGGTGCAAGAGCATAACATATGTGTCTAAAACAAATGTACACCATTCAGTTGAATGATAAAATTTGCGATTTTTAACTTAATGCTGTTGAACCTACTTTACAAAGTAAACTTTCTGCTAAAATAAGAGCGTGTGGTTTATCTTTCATTCAGATGCATGTGGAAGTTGTGTTAATTTCTAGAGCAACATTAGGATCCAGATGCGTTTTCTTTCAGAATCATCATTGACGTAGAAAAACTGTACCATTTAGTGTAACTGGTTTCTCAAACATACAGTAGATCTTATTTTAGAGATGTAACATGAATCTTCTCCAGCTGTACTGTCTCACTCCTCGTCTGCTTTTGGCATGAAAGGACGGGAGTTTTCAGGAGACAGCATCAGTTTATACACTTCAGTCAGTCAGACAGAAGAACAGAAAAGCTGATCAGCCATCAAATATTAGAGTCAAACAACAAATCAGTTAAATAGGGAATCAAACCATAATATTGTATTTAGTAGGGTCTAAACAACAGAAATATTGCAAAATATAAGACAAATACAAAAATCTGAGAGTGGATTATGAGGATGTCCATGAGAATATTTCATTTTTTCCTCATGCAGACATAGTCTAAACATTAACGGTATATAAAATATAATTTCATAAATGTTACTCACACATGCATTCATACATATTTTTCTTATTGTAGTAGAAAGTAACTGATTGAATAATGAAACGTGGGTGTTATATATCAGAATGGTGCCAGTCTCCATGTCTGAATATTCCCACTTCACTACTATGTAGCAGACAAACAAACAAACAAAAACATGAATATGTCTGAATTCACAGTATTGTTAAGTATTCTACAGTAGTCAAAAAGTACCGGAATGCAGTGTTTTGAAGTATGCATACAAAGGACAATTTACTATCTTATGAAGCTTTGGGAGAGGATTCATAAATGCTGTGGAAGCAACACAAGTTATATTGTAGGTCTCATGAAAATGCCAAAATTGCAAAAACAGCATGTCAGGATTGAATTCATACTTTTATAGGACATATACTTTTTTATTGGTCGTGAACTAATTTCTTTGTGTAACGAAGTACATTGCCTCAGATGTCAGCAAAATCAAAAAGTAGAAACATTCTGGTTTGAACATCCAGTGTATCGAGTAAAATGAATAAAAAATAATTAATGTACGATAAATGGACTAAGATATTTTACAAAGCTTGCATTATTCTTGTTGTTAAAATGTTTTTAATTGCTGAATTTACTGAAATTATCTGAATTTATTAAAAAAAAAAAAAAAAAAAATCATTGACTCCTTTCAGGGTTTAAAGTTGAAGGGTTAAAGACACACAAAGGTGATCAGAAACTCCACCCTCTTACAACACTAACCAGGAAGAGACTGACTTATTATTTCTCCTTTCTGTCACTGATTTTCTTCTCTTTGACAAAAGCAACAAAGAATCAACAACGAAGAGAAAAATATTGAAGACATTTTTTTCTGGACAGACAGCAGATCTTTCTGATTCTCGTGGTTATTCATTTTTGCAAGTCATCCAGAAAGTGAAAGTAAAGTTGAGATCGCTGGAGCTCAAACAGTGAAAATGGCTTCACTTTCTGTAGAAGAGCTTTCTTGTTCCGTGTGCTGTGATATCTATAAGGTTCCTGTTATTTTATCATGTAGTCACAGTGTCTGTAAAGAGTGTCTTCAACAGTTCTGGAGAACCAAGAAAACTCAGGAGTGTCCTGTCTGCAGGAGAAGATCCTCAAATGCTCAACCTCCAATTAATCTTGCATTAAAAAACTTGTGTGAGTCGTTCCTGAAGGAGAGAAATGAGAGGCGTTCATCAGGATCTGAGGAGATCTGCAGTTTACACAGTGAGAAACTCAAACTCTTCTGTCTGGAGGACAAACAGCCTGCGTGTTTAGTGTGCAGAGATTCAGAACAACACGACAATCACAAATTCCGACCAATAAGTGAAGTGGTTTCATCATATAAGGTAAGACAAATGTATCTTTTTTTCTTTTATTTTTTTTTTATATGTAAAGAGCAATAAATCATCATAGACACAGATATTATTACATTCATGTACTCTGTTTCTCAAGTTTCTCTCTGTCATTTTACTCAACTTCATATGACATAAACTCTGCTGTGAAAAAGTATTTGCCCCCATACTGAGCCACTTCTGTGAAGGTTTGCTGCTGTGCTGAGTTGTTTCCATTTGGAGATATTGGCTCTCCAAAGTCCAAGAGCCTTTGAAATCGCTTTATAACCTTCTAGACCGATGTATTTCAGTCACTTTTTTTCTTCATATGACTGTAATTTCTTTCACCTTTGGCATAGTGTGTTACTGGGTAAGACCTTAAACCAACTTTGCTGTTGAAAGAGTTCTATTTAAGTGTATTTTGTATTTATCAGCATGCTTTTTTTCATGATAGGATTTAATTTCTGAATCAATTTAGTGTGAGAGATAAACACAACAGAAGAAATACTTCTTTACAGCACACTGTATGATCACTGTATTCTCTTCTCTTCTCTTCTCTTCTCTTCTCTTCTCTTCTCTTCTCTTCTCTTCTCTTCTCTTCACTGTAATCTGGTGTTTTATATATTTTTATTTTGTCCAATTCTAGGAGGAGCTCAATACAGCACTGAAGTCCTTACAGGAGAAACTTGAACAGAGAGAAAATATGACAGAAGAGTTTGAGGAAACAGTTCAACACATCAAGGTGAGGAAACAGAATAAGAGTCATTTTCAGTACAGGTGTAAGATCACTGTACACAATTATGATTTGTTGTAATTAATATAATTTCAGATTCCAGATTATTATTGTTGTAAATGACGAGCAGCGTTCTGCTTCTGGATCTGTTATCTGTCGGGTGTCTGAGTTTCTCTTGGATCTGAATGATGTGATGTGTTGATGTGTGTTGATGGAGATGATTGAAGTGAATGTGATTTGATTTCAGTCTCAAGCTTTGCACACAGAGCGTCAGATTAAACAGCAGTTTGAGAAGCTTCATCAGTTTCTCAGAGATGAAGAAGAAGCTAAAATCACAGCACTGAGAGAGGAAGAGGAGCAGAAGAAGCAGATGATGAAGGAGAAGCTGGAGGAGATGAACAGACACATCTCAGCTCTTTCACACACAATCAAAGACACAGAGGAGATGATGAAAGCCAATGACGTCTGCTTTCTAAAGGTCTGATTTCAGATCATCCATTGATTGATTGATGATTGATTGAGTTCTTGATGATAAATGGTGTGTTTGTTCTGCAGGAGTTTCCAGTCACGATGGAAAGGTGAGTGATCTGCTGGTGTCTCTGGTCTCTCTGCTTCTGAAGCCAAAGCCACTGCAGTTCTGATCCTGAATGTTCTTCCAGAGTCCAGATCTCACGGCCGGATCCACAGACGCCTTCTGGAGCTTTGATTCATGTGCCACGATACTTGGGCAACCTGCCCTTCAGAGTCTGGAAGAAGATGCAGGACATCGTCCAAAACAGTGAGTCTGGAGAAGATCTGTGCTGTTACACATACACTGGAAATGATGCATGAGGGAATATTTACAGATTTCAGCATTATGTGTGAATAACCAGATGAGCTGTAAACAAGAGAAGAACAACTTTGCTCCACATGATATTTACAGTTACAGTGACACAGCAGATCTCAGTTCAGTTTGATTGAGTATCAAATCTAAAATATTTACTGTAACAACACTGACAGTGATCAGAGGAAAATGTCTGAAGTGTTTGATCAATAGGACGAGTGTAATAATTCAGAATAATGTGTACGGTTCACTCTTAGGGTTAAAGATGAAGGGTTCTCTAGCATCAAAACAATGAGTGAAATACAGCTTTGAATTGTTGATGTGGTTGTTTTTCAATACATTAGAAAGTGTCCTGTTTAATGAAATTGTTTTTTCTTTGCAAAAACAATAAGTATCATACATTTTTACCATGATTTACAGAAAACACAACCTAAAATGTCATTCAGTATAACAATCTTGTCAGTCATATTTACTACAAGAATCAATTTATGACATATTAAATGACTAATTAGTTTTACCCCAAATACTAATTTTAATACTAATTTACTGATTTTGGCCATTTGTCAGCAGGATTTTTTTGCTCATTTAAAATGCAATAAAATGTAGTATTCTCACTTATTCTTTGAAATAGTTTATTACGTACAAGTCAGAATAAGTATGTTGTTTCAGTTTTTACATAAATAGTAGTGTTACACTGAAGGACAATGGAACATTATTTCACCCACATTTTGACATTTTATTCTCACAAAACTTATTTGAAACCTTAAAATTAGACACTTTACTTGCATTTCATGTGCTTTCTATGTATATAAATTCACTTTTGTAAAATTTATTTTGATGCAGACATTTAAATGTAGTTCAGAGGAAAATGTCTGATGTGTTTGATCAATAGAACGAGTGCCATAATTCATAATAATCTGTGTACGGTTCACTCTTGATCATTATATGAACATCAGAATAAAAGCAGCTGTTGATTGTGTCTCATCAGCTCCTGTGATTCTGGATCCAAACACTGCAAGTCCACAATTCGTCCTGTCTGATGATCTGACTGGTGTGAGACGGAGTGGGAACTATCAACTGCTTCCTCATAATCCAGAGAGATTTGACTGGTGTCGTTGTGTTCTGGGTTCAGAGGGTTTTAACTCAGGAACACACTGCTGGGATGTGGAGGTTGAAGAGAGTGTATACTGGATTCTTGGAGTAACTACAGCATCAAACCAAAGGAAGGGATCTGTTTTCTTTAACACTGATGTCTGGAGTGTGCAGGACAGATGGTCTGAACGGTTTGGTTTTCATGTTAAACAGGATCTTGAGCGTGTGAGAGTGTATCTGGACTATGACAGAGGAACGGTGTCATTCTCTGATCCTGTAACTAACACACATCTACACACATTCACAACCTCCTTCACTGACACACTCTTTCCTTTCTTCTTCTGTAGTGACTCTCTGAGGATCTTACCGTTCAATAGTCAGTAAACGCAGTGGCGTACCGTGGGGTTTCAGTCAGGGCCTTCAGTAAGCAACTGTAAACTACAGTACATGTACACATCTTACACATCTCTGTTACAGCTAACGCAGCCATATGCATATAATGCGCATATTATGCTGCACACAGACTCTCAACAACGACAGCTGATCAACAATTTCAACAGTAGGCTAGATTAGGGTGGGTTAAATGCAGAGTAAATTTCCCTACAGTAAAAGTAATCCGCCAGCACACTGGTCACTGTGCACATTCACGTCACTCTAAAATGACGACGCGCCCAAAGCAGCAAAACTGTACAAACGCTGGACATCCACACACCGCACCACAATATTATCAACGCACCGCATACACCTCCATAACAATGTACATGATACAATACTCATCAAATAATAAAGCACTCCCCTGTCACTTGTAAATAAAGTCCATGTGTCTGTCATTCCATGTCCCTTTACTCGTATTAAAAAGTAAGCACGGTCAACAAAATAACTTGTGCTTGGTGCTAGCTGTTAGCCACTCATAGCACTCATAGTTGCAGTCTTTAAAATGGAGCATAAAAAAACTTTCCTGGCCTTTGTTAGCGAATTCGGTTTGGGTGTAGGTCTTCCTTTCTCAGTTATTCTCTTTTGTCTGCAAAAGAGCGCCTTGAAAAAGGCGTTTTTAGTTGATTGGCAACAAAATCTGGTGTAGGTGCCAATGACTGCCCATCACTCCAGACATCACTGCCCATTTTCTTAGCATTGAATTTCATTCCTTGGAAATCCCTGAAGGGGTGGTCTAGTGCTGGGGGTAGCACTGGGCACATAGCTGGACCCAGAAGGCGGGCTGTCATTGAACATCAAAATTTGATTGGCTGATGGTTCTGTCACTAATGCTCGTAACAAATCAGATGTGATGTCTTTCAACAAAAGGGTAGCACTATCTGTAGTGCTGGCCGCAGACTTTTTTTATGTAGGATATTCCAGTTCAACCTCAACTAAACTAATCATAGGCAATTTGGTGGACATTAAACAAATTAAAATGATACCTCAATAATCAATAAAAACATTTTTCACACAATTTTATTTTTTATAGGGCCAGCAGAGAAGGCCCTGCTGCCCCTGACGGCCCACCACTGAGTAAACGTTACACCTGTAGATCTGGATCGACCTGCTTTCATCTTTTACAGTCATCATGTTTAATCCACATCACAATCATCCATCATTCATCTGGAAAAAAAAATTGTTATAATTGTTTAAACTATTTTTTTTTTCACATTAAAAGTAAAAATGCGATATGATTTCAGTAATAATAAAATATTAAATGTTTGTGTTTGAAGTCATGGAAAAGTCATTGAAATGCATTGGTCTAAAAGAGGGAACCCTTGACTTTGTTAATTTCTGTTTCCCTAATAAATGAATGTAATTGAGTGGCTTGTTTAAATCAGTCTCAGCTCCTGTCAGCAGTGGACACTTCAGCGCAGCTTTATACTGACTTTTACTGAAATTGTGCGACTGATTCAGAATCTGAAGGATTTCATTACAACATGACTGTAAAAATTATTTTAAAAGATTTGCTCAGCATTCAAATGTTTATCAGGTGGAGAATTTATTTATCTGAAAAGGGTTCCAGTAACAGCAAATACTAAAATAAATATTCAGAAATGTACTTTAACAATTTAGCTGATACATCTAAATTACAATATGAATTATATACAGGCCTATATTTTTAATTTAAGAGATTTAAAAATAGAAATAAATGGCATATAGGCTATGATAAATTATAAACAACTTTTTAAATGTGCTTTTAACTCATAGAATGGTTACATAACTCCATGAATTATAATTAAATTCCATAATCACAGCAGCCTTTTGTTCCAATTCTGAGGGATTCGTTTTACCAAAATCCCTTTAAGGTGTTCTATAGTCTTTGATCTTACCTCAAAGCGTCTAAATATAACTTTCCACTTACGGAAAAAAAATCTATAAGCTATATTTTTCCCTACAAATCAAGATGCCAGTATCAATGTGAATCAACTTCAAGGATCCGGGGCCAGTTTCAAACATAGCCACACCATGTTCAGACTGTGTCTTAAGAACTTGACCAACTAGCAGTCGCCAAGCGCTAATCAGTATTACTTTTCCAATACAACTAAGACCAATCTACCTTTTCATAACTGAATTAGAAAAGTTATGACCAGTCTTGAAGAAAAGAAAAAAATATAGATGACTTTAAGACTAGTCTAAATAGATTAGAAACACTCATGTCACGTGACTAAGGGTCGTGTCACAAGTGTTTCGAGACGTGGCATACCTGCCGAATCTGCGTTTGATTGACAGGGTCGGGAACAAATCACACATCTGTCTAAACCAAACTCCCACAAAGTATAAAAATGGAGTTAACGCATCTTCACTTCGTGGGTTTTTGTGAGAGGAGAAAGATTTTGTGATATAGTGATATTTATAGTTTAATTTGGTTAATTATATTTAGTTAAGTGAGATACAGCCAAGTATGGTGACCCATACATAGAATTCGTGCTCTGCATTTAACCCATCCGAAGTGCACACACACAGCAATGAACACACACCCAAATCACCTCAGTTGTGTTATTGAAGGTGGAAGAGAGCTCTGTACATATTTGCACATGTAAGATATTTATAGATAGGCTATAGACATTGACAGATAATTAGGATAAATATACTGATACATTCATATAGGCATACATATACACTCATATAAGTTAGATAGTGACAAGCACAGCAAGTTAGAGATAGATAGGATATCATAGGCTAGTTGATAGATAGATTTCATATTGATAGATTACATAATAATGGAAGCTCCACGCAAGAGATGCCGTCCATCTGTGGTGTGGGAGCATTTCCACTTAGAAACACAAAATAAAGTGAGGTGTATGTGTGATAGGCAGCTAGTCTACTGTAATAATACATCATCCATGATACGCTGTTTGAGGAGCACTCATCCTGCACTTTTGGGGGTTGCAGAGGATGGTAACATTGTCCCTGTACCTAGGCCTGCTATTAAAATCAAAACAATTGTATTTTACTTAAATGTAAATAAAAACAACACACAACCAAAAAAAAATCCCCCCAAAAAAACAAAAAAAAACAGCTGCAATAAGCAGATATGAATGTGGTGGGTGGGTGGGTGGGTGTGTGTGTGTGTGTGTGTGTGTGTGTGTGTGAGTATGCTCGTTCCACATTGCATTTGTTCTCTAATGCCAAGCCTTCATTTCTGTGTGGAAATTTTCAGATTCATGCCAGATTTATTTATTTATTTATTTATTTATTTATTTATTTTTTTTTTTGATATATGAAAAAGAATATATATAGATTTTTTTCACATTTCCCATTCATTTCAGTGTGGGGTCATATTGACCCCAATTACCAGATTGTATTACTTAAAAAAATAATAATAAATTACGTTCCATCAGAACAACCGAATCAACCCCAGTTTTTTTTTTTTGTTTTTTTTTTATGTGAATATAGGTAGAAAATGTAGAAAAGAGATGAAGATGAAGGCAACCATTTTTTTAACTAAGCAAAAGTTGTTTGACCCCAAGGACAGATTCAGGGTTAAACAGATTCAGGGTTAAAGGAACACTCCACTTTTTTTGGAAAAATCATATCAGCCTAGAAAATCGCAACTTTTCATTTTCCGCCGGTCTTAGTACACAATATAACTACAGAAGAGTCAAGTTTTAAATAGGACAAATACCGAAACTCTTTGGTCATTTTTGAACGCGATGCTACTGGTCTAATCGGATTCAATGATCTATGCTAAGCTATGCTAAAAGTGCTATCGCCAGACCTGGAGATCGACTGAATGGATTCAAAAACGGTAAAACTCAAAAAAAGTGGAGTGTTATTATATATATAAAACATTATATATATATATATATATATATATATATGTGTGTTTGTGTGTGTGTGTGTGTGTGTGTGTGTGTGTGTGTGTGTGTGTGTAATAAACCAATTTTTAATATTAAAATTGTGAAAAAGTGCTTTGAATGAAGGATTCGGTGACTCACTCATGAATACTTGTTTGCTTATCAATACATACATAAAACACGTGCATATACACCTATAAATTACTCACATATACATGTATACTATTGGATGTTCAACAGAGGTGGGTAGTAACGAGTTACATTTACTTCGTTACATTTACTTGAGTAAATTTTTTGGGTAACTAATACTTTTAGAGTATATTTAAAAATGGGTACTTTTACTCTTACTCAAGTACATTTTTAGTGAAAAAACGGTACTTTTACTTCGTTACTGTGGGCGACGCTCCTCTCGTTACTTTATCGTAATGCAATAAAAGTTAAAAATCCTTCAATTTATTCCAAGCGCGCCGTCTACTTTTTTTCTGGGCAATGAGCGATGCCCGTTCGCGAACGATTCATTCTTTTCAAAGTCAATTCTGTTCAAAGGCTTGATCAAACCAATTGGCAGACCAGTGAATCGGTTCGCGAATCAGTTTGAATGATTCGTTCACTTCCCTGCCGCACGCGCTGAGTCATCTGAAGCAGTTCTCACTCAGAGTTGTAACATCAAGAGCGTTGAAGACGTGGCTTTGGATCAACAGTCAGTTGAAAGCAAATCTGCAAAGGCTATGGTTTGCTATGAAAATCTTTATTAGATGAACACCGCGTGTGCTGTCGGTTCCACAGGTATAGATTCGATTACAGTACACGATACCACTATGACATTACCAGTTTGTTGTACATGTACCTTACACATTAAATACATTGTATAATTTATTCATTAAATAAACTGTCACAGAGTATGAAATGAACACCCGCCAAACCCGCGTTAATTCCAGGAGGAATGCCTTGCCTAGACACAATTAATATTGATATTTTCACAATATTTACGCTTGCAGAAATAAAGGCTACATTTGTTTACATTTTGCAGAACAGACGGAAGAAGATCCGTCAATGTGGATTTGTTTCGTTATGTTCAGATGTTCTGTAGCGCTCATGTGAGGAGTTTTCACTCTTCTCTGTGTCAGAGGTTATATACATTTATAATACATAATTAAACTTTAAAATATAATTTAATTTAACTCAGTGATGCAAATCAGAATATGTATAAGCTGTTACTCCAGTTTTCAGAGTCATATGATCTTCAGAAATCATTCAAATATATTGATTTATTATCAGTGTTGATTTATTATTTAAAAAAAAAAAAAAAACAGCATATGCTGGTTAGGTATGTTTTGAAGCTGGTATGCTGGTTTATGCTGGTCATGTGCTGGTCTTGAGCTGGTCGGACCATCTTAGGACCAGCACATGACCAGCTTAAACCAGCTCAAACCAGCATCCCATGCTTCAAAACATACCATACCAGCATATGCTGTTTTTTTTTTCAACAGAGAACAGTTTTGCTGCTTAATATTTTTTGGAACCTGTATATTTTGTTCAGGGTTCTTTTATGAATAGAAAGCTAAAAAAGAACAGCATTGATAATAAATCAGGCTGATAAAAATTCTGATTTGCATCACTGAAATAAATTACATATATATAAAAAAAAAAAACATTAAAAGTATTTTGAACGGCAGTGTGTTTATTTATATATGTATGTATATAAAATTGTATTTAAATATCTATATATCTAAATATATACTATATTCAGTATATGATCCAAAGTAACTAGTAACTAACTACTTGAGTAGTTTTTTTATCCGATACTTTTTTACTCTTACTCAAGTAACTATTCAGACTATTACTTTTACTTGAGTATATATTTCTTCAAGTACTTTTACTTTTACTTGAGTACGGTTTTTGTGTACTCTACCCACTTCTGATGTTCAATACATATATGAAATACACGTGCACACTAATATGAAATCCATACAAATACACCTTATGTTAGTAATGAATGCATATACACTTGTGAATAACTTGCATATACTGTACATATAAACTTGACGCATGCATACACTTATAGAAACTCCCTTATATGTATAAACTTGATCCATGCATATACACCCACAACACCACACGCACATACATATAAACTCGCTGCACGCATATACATATAAACTTGATCCATGCGTATACTGTACACCTATAAACACTCGCACATACATCTAAACTCGATGCGCACATATACTCATAAATCACTCGCGCAAACATATAAAATTCACAAACGTATACAGTTCTGATTAGAAAGACACATGCTTTAGCTGTGTATATACATATATACAAGTGATTTCATATGTGGATGTGTGTGAACTTTTCAGTGCAAACGGAAGGCATTTCAGTGTAAAAGGAAGCAGCGGCACTTCCAAACATTTTAAAACGCTTAACGTGGCTTAATGCATTAAAACAGTGTTTTTAAAAGACCAAACTCAATAAACACATTATTAATTACACATTACGGTCTGTCTCTGGCATGTGCAGCTACAGTGGCACCTCCAGCAGCCATGGACTTTCTTCGCTGGCCAATTACACAATTCAATGTAATACTTTTTATTTTCAAAACTAAATTTCAACAAAATATAAAGCATTTATCATAAAGTTTATTTTTATGTTTGATATTCGCTGCATTTTCGCCTAGGCTGCTTTAGGGACCGTCTGCAAATTTACTTCACAGTACAAAACGAAGGCCAAGAATTAATTCAAATGAATGTTTACAGGGCTATAGTAAACGCCTAGTGGGCCTAACTAACTGATTATATTTTATATCTTGCCTTAGAAAACACTTCCAATATTTCCCTTACTGTATGTACAGTACAATAATTTTACATGAAAAATGAGACACTTTAATTTTTTATTTAAATAATTGTGTACTGTACATATATGAAGGGATGTATTGGCAAAAACTCACTGTATTAAATCACTACAAGCAAGTAATACAAGCTTTACAGTTTGACAATCAGTCATTTTAAATGTTAAAAGTAATTTTGATTAAAATACTTTGGACGTTTTAATACAGTTGGTGGAATTGTCAGACGGTCCCTTATTCATCATAGCACTTCAACATTTTCTCTGGTTTAAATTTACTGCTACAATACACGTTTTTTTTGTTTTGTTTTTTTTTAAACCGCCTATACAGTTCCACCAACAGGGTTAATACGTGTAGTGTGTAACCCAGGTCAGAAATGAGCTGACTGAAAAAATAATGATAATAAATGGAACAATTATAATTTGCAATAATTATATTTTCAAAGAAAAAAACCTGAAACGCTTGATAAAATGGATATTCAAAGTTGTTCTGCTGTGTTGTAAATTTTAAAATAACTAAAACAAGACAGTTGTCATAAGACGCACTGTGTATGACGTCACTAATACGAGACACATAGTAGTGATGGGAAGTTCGGATCATTTTACTGACTCGGACCTTTGAGTCTCGTTCAGCAAAATGAACGAATCTTTTTTTCGAGTCATTTCGTTCATCTTAGCAAAATATAATTAAAATGTTACGTGCTACTTCCCTAACACATCTACAACTTATGCAAACGTTGATCACACTACAAACAATACAAACTATAATGCTATAAGAAACAGAAAAGATTAATTCATCGTTTACCTGGGTCTTGATTAGCTCACCTCACCTCTTATCTGACAAGTCTTCGGGTTTGAGTCGTTCGTTCATCACGTGACAGCCCCATAAGCTAAACCAATGCAGTCAGAACCGGAAAGAGAATTGATTAGTTCACCTCCCGAGTCTTTGGGTTTGAGTCGTTCGTTCTTTTTGTCACGTGACGTGACAGCTTTGGGCAGAGAAATTAGTTAATTTACAACCTTCCTTACAAACAGGTGCATAGTCATTATTATTATTATTATTATTATTTACTCGTACAGTTATGTGATGCATTTCTGGTTTCAAATTATTGCTTTTAATTTCTGTCACGATAGTTCTTTTCCATAATACTGAATGTAGTAATAAAGATAATAAAGAGTTGGTCATGCTTTAATTTTATTAAAAACAAATTTTTGGAGTCTAATCTTCATAAAATACAATACCTTATTGTATTTATGTTTTTTGAGTTAACCCTTTAGATTAGACTATAGTGTTACTTACTATACTTTTGTAACATATGACACTTTAGACATTAACACTGTGTACACACTCTTGAATTGTTTTTTTTTTTATTGTTTATTTTTGTGCCAGAAAAAGCTTTAGCAAAGAGGATAACTATTCCAAAATGAATTAAAACCAATTTAAATAAAAAATACAAGAAAATTAAAATATACTAAAGCCACAGAGCCTTAAAAAACTGAAACAAAATATTGCACAACAAGCTAGGCTTTTTTTATAATAAATAAAATAAATAAGCTTTAAAATAAATAACACTTTTGTGCCAAAAAGCTTTCTAGCAAAGAGAATAACTAATCCCGAATTAATTAAAACAATTTAAATAAAAAATAAATTAAAATTAAAAGATACTCGAGCCACAGAGCCTAATAACCTTAACAGATTAACTTTAAAAATCACAATATAAAAAAATAAATAAATAAAATAAATAAATATTGCACAACAAGCTAGGCTTTTTTTAAATAAATAAAAAATAAATAAGCTTTAAAATAAATAACACACTGTGGCTATATTTTAGAACATGCTTTAAGGCATGTTTGCATTCAAAAAAACAAGCTCCCGGACCTTGGATGGGCTGAGTCTGTTTCTTATAATAATAGATAATAATAGATAATCTGCCCAGTTTTAGAAAAAATTCTTTCAGATGGAACAGATGTGGCCACAATGCAAAGTCTTGCCTTCATGACCTCAGAAAGGGTTTTGTATACTGGTGAACAGCTCCTCCACCACGCCAGAGGGTCTGATGTGCGGGATAAGAGGGGCTCTGCAAGGTAGGCCCGCATCTCCATCATAGCATATGACGTCTTAGAAGTGGTAGCAGAAGGCCTCAAGCTTGCTACCCTCTCGTCAAAGTCTTCCCAAAACATGGCCCCTGCACTGACAGTCGCACCAGGATCTGAAGTATCTCCTTCCTCACTCTGAGCTGGGTTAATAGCTGCTGCAGCTGCTGTAACCCTCTTTACTGTCTCTTCTGCTGCCTGCTGATTGACAAAAGCTTGCTTTTTGAACCTTGGGTCCAGGCAAGTAGCATCAGCAAGCTTCTCAATGTGTTCCACTTTGCCAAACCTCTTGGTCATTTCTGACATCAGGGAATCCACTAGTTTTTCAACAGGGTCAAATCTAGAGGGATTTCTTTGAGATCGTGCAACAATCCTCTGAAGACCTCTTGTCATCAAAATGACTTTGGAGGCAGTCACAAACCTATGAAGATTACAAATTGTTTCTAAATTAATTATAACAAAATCAAAATCAGTACTGCATATACTTCTCTGTTAAAATAAGGCTACAGAAAAACATGCATCATTAAGAGGGTTTAAAATGTTTTAAAATGAATAATAATAAAAAATAACTATACTTACTTTTCTGCACTCACTTCAGTGGTGACCTCCTCAAATGGCTTAATAATGTCCAAAATTTATCTGTAAATGTTCCATTCCTCTGGTGACAAGGTTGGCAGAGATGCATTAGTTAGTGCCAGGGTAGAGATGATTGGATCTTTGATTTCAGTAAATCTTTTCAACATGTAATATGTTGAATTCCACCTTGTGGCCACATCCTGTTTTAACCGCAACGTCTCTTGACCCATCTGTTTTTGTGTGGCCTTGAGCTTGTCTGAAGCAACTGTACTTCTATGGAAGTATTCAACTATTGTCTTGACCTTTTGCAATATTGCTTGGACCTCCTTCAATGCAGCTCTGACAATGAGGTTCAGCATATGTGCGAAACAAGGTATGTGGTCCCAGTGGAGATGGTCTTTCAGGGCTGAAACAATGTTGCTGGCATTGTCTGTAACACAAGCTACAATTTGTCACCCTCACCCCATTCATTTGTAACTCTTGTCAGCTCACTTGCCAGGTGAGCAGCAGTGTGTCTCTCTGTCAAAACAAAGCAGTCCAGGAGAAAGGAGGTCATCTGAAAGTCCTCTATGAAATGACATGTCACAGTCATGTAACTTTCTGTAGTCAAAGAGGTCCAGCAGTCTGTTGTGAGACAAACAGCAGATGCACTCTTGATGTTGTCCATTATATCACCTCTTAACTTGTCATACAGCCTAGGCATTATAGTTTTTGATAGTGTTTTTCTGCTAGGTATAATGTATGATGGGTCCAGAAGATGTGAATACTCCTTAAAGCCTTTGTCCTCCACTATAGAAAATGGCTGAAAGTCACAGGCAATCATTCTCACCAGAGCCTCATCAAGTTTGCTTTGTCTTAATGGATCTATTGGTCTTGTTACAAAACTGCTAACTGAAGTTTGCTGTAGTGGCCTCCTTGGCCTAACTGGTCCTTGGATGGTGGTGGGTGCTGCTGGTGTACTGGATGCGGCAGATGTGGTCAGCGTGCCAGCCAAAGCCGTCAAAGGTCCAGCTGAAGAAGTGCTGGTGGAAGAAACAGCTCCAGCTGCTGCAGGGCTATCATCTTCAGTCTCTGTTCTAACTTGTGCTAACAGCACAGGATGGGAGGATTTAAGGTGCCTCCTCAAATTAGAAGTGCTTCCTCCTTTAGTTGAAAAACTTTTTTTGCATATGTTGCATTTTGCTTCAGTGGCTGAAGTTGCCACAAAATGAGTCCAAACATCACTGCTTTTTCTAGTGCTCATGTTCCAATCTGTCTGAGGCTCTTATCTGCCCCTCACCTAGTGCAAAACAAAGGGGGATGGGTGTGGAATGGTCACCGTTCCCTTGGTGACAGTCTTGAGTGACAGTTGTCCTTCAGCTGAACTTTGTGTGACCCAAGCACACTATATTTCTAAGTAAATCACTTTAACTGTCCAGTTTTATGTCAGTTTGGGTTACAACTGTTGAAGCTGAGGTTATCATAACCTTAATATTTTAAACTAACATTAATCATTTATATTCAAAATGTTATTTGCTTTCACTTTATGTCATTGTGTCATTTTTGACCAATCTTCTTATACAAATATTAGACCAATATGTCAAGTCTGCCTAGGAAAAACAATTATACCAGCAAAGTCAAAATTGGAGTAAAAATGAACAAACTATAAGTGCTTTGTAATTTTAGGCTTGGATTGTTTTATTATATAGTTATAATATATGTTTATTGATAGACAAAGACAGTGAAAGGACAAATCAATCAATATTTTATTTATAACAGGGTTTTACTTATTTATAAAATAACACAGATCCTCAAGAAACAGTAACAAAAACATAGTGACAGAAATGAGGAAATTATTTCTAGGAAAATGCTTATTACACATTTTGATAATTTTATGATAATTCTTAAATATGATCCAACATACAAAAAATACAGTTTTACTTTATAGTATTTTACTGATCCGGCAAGTGGTCACGTGACAAAAGAACGAACGACTCAAACCCGGAGACTCGGGAGGTGAACTGATCAATTCTCTTTCCGGCTCTGACTGCATAGGTTAGTGTATGATGCTGTCACGTGATGAACGAACGACTTAAACCCGAAGACTCGAAAGAGGTGAACTAATTCCAGTACAGTACCTATAGGATGTTGTGCATGCTCGACTGAACGAATCACTCCCTGAGATGACTCGTTCTTCCCGAGTCACATTAAAGATTCATTCAAAATGAACGAACCGTTCAAGAACGACCCATCACTAACACATAGTTGAAAAGAGAGAGCACGCGCTTCGCAGATCGCGAGTGTCTTCAATGCAGATTAAAAGGCAATTATAACTATCATCCTTGTTCAATATGCATAAATAATGTTATATGATGTTTTAACACTTGTATAAATCTTATTTTGGTCATTTTAGCACGATGATCAATGGTAATGAAGCAGATGATATGCGATTGTAAACCCTGTGAGATCCGATGCGGTTGATTAAATTGTTGAAATCCCCCGGATTTGGTGAGTTTCAAAATAACGTTCAACTCTAAATGAAATGTTAATATGTTGTATTAATGTTTTGAAGCGTTTTATGCGAGTTTATATGCATTCAGTGTTCACATGTCGTGTATAATGTATTGTAACTGTGTATTGTATTTCTGAATATCTTAAAAATGCTAATCAGCTGACGATTATCATGTATGTAACTGATTTCATATGTATTAAGTAACAAAAGTGCTCAAATAGTATTTATTTTCAACCATTTTGAGTTTATGTATGAAAGATATATTGAGTTTAACAGTCACGTTAATTGTCTGTGATGTTGCGACACTGTTTATATGAACAGGTCAGGGTTTTTTTGAGTTAAGCTGTGATCCTGAGATGGCGAGCTACCCAGCTAGAGAACCCTGAGAAAGACAACTAGAAGAAAATCCTGAGATTCATCAAGTGATCAGTGCCTTATCCATTATCACAAGTGGAATTCATCTGTTCCTAGTGGTATTTCTCACCAAGTTACCTCAACACTGGTTATCATACTAACTGTTTTTTTTTTTTGCACTATTAAACAATTTGCACTACAACGTTTGAACTACACAAAGAGACTCTTGTGCTTATTGGATTCATCGTTTGGATTCAAAGGACAGTTTTTTCCACATTCACACTTATTCTATGGACTGAGAACTTTTCATATACTGAATTTGACTGTTGTACTATTTTAGTTTATTTTTCTGGAGTGATTTATTGTAATTGTTTTTTTGTTGTTGTTGTGGCTCAAACCAGTAACCAATCAATACTAAGGAAGCAAACCAAAAATAAATTAAAAAATAGAAGTTAAATATCAAAGGAAACAAATATAGCACAATCAAATATTTAAGTCAAATAACTACAAAGGAGCTCAAAACTTAGTTTCTAAAAAAAAAGGGGAGAAAGAAAAGAGAATTTTCTTGGCGTTATTGCAATTGTTTTTTTTATTGTCATTTAATTTCATAATTTCATTCAATTCAACTTTTATTCAAAGTAAAAGACAAACTTCAAGTCATTTTCCTGGTCTGTCTGTTTTTGTTATTGTGGTTTACTTAACTTTTTGTGCCCTCCTGTAGCGAACCTAGCACCTTGACTGGTCCATTACAGTGTATCTTCTCATATAGATTGATACATAGAGAGTGATCATAGTATCTATAGTAACTACTAGTGCCCAGGGTTACAAGTGTCTTCCGCCGCTCGTATGAAGAACCACGCTCAGTCTCGGAGTTTGATGCCAGAAGATAGACTTTATTATCTATTTAACAAGAACAAAGCCGGCCCCTTCTGCAGAAGAGTCTCTTGAATGTCTCTCGGCTCTTGTATATATACAAGTTTTTAAGGCGGGTTCCTATACATTTGGAATTTCTCTTATGTATACAATTCTAAATGTCACTTATGTATGCAATTCTATCTCTCCCTTAGGAGAAGAGACCTCCTAGACTTATGGTAAAGGAAAAAGCTCCCCTATTTCTCCAGATGTTTTCTTGTCTGGACAATTTTGCCACGTAGACGCTTTGTACACCGAGGCCTTAGAACATAATGGAAGATTAAATAGATATATTAATGGCAAGATTCATCTTGATTATACTTGATTAATTCTTTAACAATAAAAATCTTCTTCATTCCTCCCTTTGAGACTTTATTAAGTCTCACAATTGATTATGTCCATGGCCGCGGGAACTAGGGGTGCTGAGGGTGCTGCAGCACCCCCCACCGCAGGGCCGGGTCTGAGATTTTCCTTTTGCCCCTCGATCATCCCCAAGATACTTAATTTTTGTGATTATTTATTAAACTGACCAGAAATATATTGTCAGACTGTGTCTCCATGTCCTGTGTTTCTCCCCGCCTCCTGTGTCCTTATTTGGAGTTCCTGTCCTCGTTTAGTCGTTATGAGTTAATTAGTCCCCAGCCGTGTGTTATTGTTCCCCCACCTGTTTCTGTTCTCCTCCCTTGATTTCCATGTGTTTATGAGTCCTGTGTTCCCTCTCCTCAGTGTTCCGTCTTAGTCCTTCTATGTGTTTGTTAGTTCCTTGTTCCTTGAAGTTTCTCATTAAAGATAATATTATTAGTATTAGTCCTCGTCTCCTCGCCTTTCTCCACGACAACACATACGTGACATATATAGCCTAGTGCGGCTGTATTTTTCTTGCGTGCCCCGCAGCGTCCCTGTATCTCCGCCTCACACTGACAGAATTTCATGCGAATGTTCACGCGATGTTACCGTAATATTACATTCCGACTTGTAAAAACCAATAACGTCCTCATCCTTTTTATGAGGTGTTATCCGAAGCTTTCTTGCTTCTCAAGACGGCCACCGTCAATAAGCACTGCTCTTTAACCCTCTGGGGTCCGAGGTCATTTTGGGGCCCTTGAGATGTTTTGACATGCCCTGATATTTGTGCTTATTTCAGCTACTTAAAACATACTATTGACCAACATGTATTTTTTTTTTTTGTATTCAGCACAAACTGTGCTACAATAATATGTGACCAAGATGGATGTACATGTTTGCATTTTTTAGATAAAAAATATTATGCGTGGTTAGTAAGTTTTGGGGGAAAAAAAATGTAGCTGAAATAAGGCCTTAAAACCCACACTAAATAGTTGTGAATAAGACTTTTGAGTAATCAGTCTTGCAGGCTAGAATATTTACTTCAAAATTATGTGAAAATCATTCTGCTTACTCATTCACAGAAAACAATATATTGATTTAAAATTTTCAAGACATGTTTTGTGATCGAGGGTCTATATGCGAGGGAGTGGCAATGGCCATGAATATTGGCCCATCAGTGTGACTGTGACTGTGAGGCAGGTAAGAGAGAATGTGAGGAGATTGAAAAAAATTTTTTTTTTAAATTATTTGTGTTTTATTTACAACACAGTATAATCAAAACATACATAATGAAGGTCAAAGACACATTATTGTGCACACTGATCTAACCACAGAGATGTGAACAGACTTTGAGTCATTCCTGCAACAGATTCTGTCTAACAAGTGAAACAAGTAAATCATACCTGATATTTACGTGTTTTATTTAAGTGTTTCTACTTCTTTCCATGGATTCAAGGAGAAAAAAACATAATCAGTAGAAAAGGAGCTTGTTTTAACATAGAATATCAGTGTAGTTGAACATCTGATGTTGGTGCGCTCTCAGAGGAAAACAGTTTGAAGAGACATCAGGATTCATCTGGTGCTGGTATCTGATTAAAGTGAAGTGAGTGAAGTGACATACGGCCAAGTATGGTGACCCATACTCGGAATTTATGCTCTGCATTTAACCCATCCAACGTGCACACACACAGCAGTGAACACACACACACCGTGAACACACACCCGGAGCAGTGGGCAGCCATTTATGCTGCAGCGCCTGGGGAGCAGTTGGGGGTTTGGTGCCTTGCTCAAGGGGTATTGTGGTATTGAGGTGGAGAGAGCGCTGGACAGTCACTCCCCCAGATTGATTCAATAAAATACAAAAAAAAAAAAAAAACATTTGTGAGCATGTTAATATCAGGAGCATCTGTATATATATATATATATATATATATGTTTTGTAGTCATAGACTCACACATGCTTTGTACTATCATAAAACAATCTTATATCTGAGAAACTAATTATTATTGTTTAGTACGTTATTAAAATCTATTTCTGAACAGAGTAGGCTATTTATAATAAACATGTACTAAACATACTTAGACTCGTAGCATTCATCATGTTACAGTGTACATTCATATTACTTTTATTGTTTTATGTAGAGCATGAAAACATCATCGCGCCGTAAGAAATTTAAATACAATGAATTGCCCCTCATATTAAAAATGTTTTACACGATTTCAAACATTGTAGTCAGGAATTATAGTTTGGGAAAAACCCGACTATGATTTTGTAGTCATATAGTCTAGTATGTATGATTTTATAGTAGCCTATGACATGATTCTGTAGCCACAGACTCAAGCAAGCTTTGTACAATAAAAGGATGTACTTTGTACTATAAAAAATGATATTTTATATCTGAGAAACGAATTATTATTGTTTAGCACACTATTAAAATATATTTGTGAACAGAGTATTAATAATAAACATGGTCTAAACATTCTTAGACGCGTAGCATTCATCATGTTGTCCTTTGGGAACAACCCAACTAACTGTTTAAATCTGTTCAAGTTTATGACACAATAAAACGTTAACTAATGCAAAAAAAAAGAAACATTACTTACTCATCAGATTGAGCTCCTCTTCTGGATGAAATCGTGTTCTTCTTTCGAGGGAAATCCTGCTTTTACTCGGCGCGTCTTCCAGAAACGAACAGTAGCGCGATGAGGATCTCCGCTCTTTGTTTGTTTTGGGCGTTTGCACGCGCGCACGCCCCACGTGGCTATTTACATATGAACTGCACGTGGGCGGGAACACATTAGAGATAATGAGTCAGACGGGACAGATTGAACATCGTGTTGGTTTCACACAGAATGTTTGTTTTCGATAAGGCTTCATTTCAAATTAGACACTTCAAGCTTTCTATAGATATAACTCCCATGTCTCTGTGTTGAGTAGTCACTGAGTTACAGTTCATTTTAGTGACGCGTTTCTAAACACAGCTCGCGGAGACGGAGAAGACAAAGAGCGCACACTGTTTGTTTTATTATTTTTCCAAAAGCATAAAGTTGTGTTGTTATTGTGAGTGTACACAAAAAAAAGTAGACACTTAACAGTTTCGATTGATGTATAACACTTATTTGTGTGACCAAAATCAACAGAGAATTTTTGTGTCTTTTGCACTGATCTTAAAAAAAACGATCTGGTATCGTCGACCCCAGAGAGTTAAATAATAGAAATATTAAAGGAAAAATTATTTAAATAAAATCACAAAAGCACAAATACATTGGTTTGCATATAGGCTACATCTTAATTTGTATGTTAATCTATAAGAGTTTGGGCTGTTTATAGGATTTTGTCAAAGGCCCTGCCCTGCCTCACCAAGCCCCACCCCCCAGCACTCCCCAGATAAAATATGTTCCCACGGCTATGCTTATGTCTGCCCAGAGTGCTATTTCATAATTCAGTCCTTTCAGTTAACACTATCTAGTGACTAAATAAGTCACACAGTCTTATCATCAATGACTAGATGATGCTGCAGAACTCTGGAGGAGAATCAGAACCAAACATCTCTCTCTACATTTGACTAAGAGAGTGAAATCTTCTGTCTCCTTTCCCCCTTTATTGTAGAAGACAATGTTATAAGCATGAACGTGCATTTGGTTCAGCGCTTGCCTGTGGTTGTCACAGTTATGTATATTAAAAACATAAAAACACATTCAAAATATAATACATTGAATATTCCAAGAAAACATAGTTCAGATCCATTGATCTTCAGCCCAGATACTTTGCACATCATAGAGGGCTATCCATAGGCAGAGGTTAGGCTAGTACTTACACCCAGGATTTGGCTCATCTTTACACCTCTTCTTCATAGTCATCAGAGTCGCTGGAACTATCATCCAAAGTTTGCTCATTTAAGATCAGTTTGTTTAGCAATCCTTCATAATATTCATCCAGGTTCCTTTCTGTGATTATTCTTTGATTATTTGGGACTTTTATAATTTCCATTTGCTTAACAGTAGCATTGACGACTAATGTTCTTAGCACAGGTAATACACAGCAAAATAATAATCCTCCTATTAATGTGGCAGCTCCTAAAAACATTCCCAGTTTAGCAAACCATGCTCCCCATGCTCCAAATTTCAAAACAAACCAATCCCATATTCGTTTGTCCCTGCATTTGTTGTGACTTCAGCTCTTAATTTTTTAATTTTAATCATCACTTCACTAAAAGCTCCTCCGGGGGCAGTATTATTTGGTATAAAAGTGCAACATTGATCTCCAAACATAATACAGACTCCTCCCTGATAGAGCTCTAGCAGGAAGTCCAGACTTCCAAAAATTGTTCTTATCTATATACCAAACGATCGCACATTTGCCCTTGAACTTGCCTACATCTTGTGTTCCTTTTGGTTTATGAAAGCACTCATATTCTTGTTTATAATCTATGCCATACCATTTCGGAGTCTCTACTTTCCGTTTTTCAATTTTTATATATTGGCTGATGTCCGAATACTGACACCAAGATCCCCAGAGTGGTCTAAAAAAATGATTTGTTAATTTAGGATTTCCCAAAAATCCTAGAAATTCAGCAATACAATATGGTCTAGTAAAATCTGTAAAATGACAAAAGTTTCTCCCAAATTCGGAACATTTTTGTTAGTCATGTGGTTTGGTACGGCTATCACTTTGTTTAACGGAGATTTGGAGCATAGCAAGCAATTTTCTTTCCTTGTTTCTCTCGCAGTAAAAGCTGCCTATTTATACCATTCATTATTTTGAGTAACTTTTTCATCTCCTTACATCTCATAATCTGTGTCTTTTTGTTTTTTGATTAGCATTGGCTCTGTTGAGTTGATATCACTGTTATTCAAAGGTTTAAAAGTTAATTGAAGGGAAGTCTTGTTGCTTTCTATTGGTTGAGCTTGGATTTGCATTATTAGGTACATTAGGCATAAGATGGTCTTCAGACACATTGTCAGATTTGTTCTCTTTCCTCTCTTGTTCCTCCGGCCGGAAGACACAGCAAAGGGTCTGAATACTTAGAACCATGTGATATTTCAGTTTTTCTTTTTTAATAAATCTGCAAAAATGTCAACAATTCTGTGTTTTTTCTGTCAATATGGGGTGCTGTGTGTACATTAATGTTAGAATGAAATCTTAACACGACCGAGATCTGCAGGTCTGTAGTCTGGCAGCGAGAAGAAGAGAAACCTGTTCGGGTACCCGGGAGGCAATGATCAAAGACAAGACACCAGTCTCGTTTAACCACAGCACTCAGCTTTTTAATAAGCATCAAGGGATATATATACAGACAAGGAAGAAGCGACTTCCCCATGTTATCACAGGGTCACGCTTGAGGACATATAAATCTCCTAAATATGGAACTGCGATTTCCAAGTAGTGCTTGCCAAGCAACCAGGCCAAAGTTCAGAACATATTCCATTACATTAATGCACATTAAGCAAACATCCGTTGTGCAAGAGGATACAGAGTGTTTTCAGCCAAAATCTAACAATTAATGAGGGAAAAAATGAACTTAAATGATTTTAGCAAATGGCTCCAATATAACAAAGAGTGAAAAATTTAAGGGGGTCTGAATACTTTCCGTACCCACTGTACTTGGTCACCCGAAACAACTGGACTTGTTGTCTCCGTTTCCTCTCTGGGCTCTTTTCTTTTTTCCTGTAAATAGATAGCTTTATGTATGGCAGTTAATTTCTTTATATATGAACGAACTTCCATTTGTAATTGCTCTAGAGGCGGTCCTTTGTAGGGACCTCTACAATATGACACAGGCATGGGTCGACCCGTAAGCATTTCATGCGGTGTTAAGTGCGTGGTTCGGTTAGTTTGCATGCAATAGCTCATTAGTGTTAGAGGTAACGCATCAATCCAATTAAGTTTAGTACTTTAACATATTTTGTTTATTTTGGCCTTGATAATTCTATTTAATTTCTCTACCTGACCTTGACTTTGAGGATGGTAAATGCACCCTAGTCTTTGTTTTATTCTTAATTGTTGCAACACTTGTTTTACAGTTTTTTGTATGAATGCCGAACCATTATCTGAACTTATTTCTGATGGTATCCCAAATCTAGGAATTACTTCTCTTGTTAGAAATTTAATTACTGTTCCTACTCCCAGATCTGCTGATGGTACTGCCTCCACCCATTTGCTAAATCTGTCAACGATCACAAGCATGTATCTTTTGCCTTGTACTTGTTTTATCATATCCACATAGTCCATAACCAAATGCTTAAAGGGCCCTTCCGGTACGGTTATATGCCCTATTGGTGTCGTTATACCTTTTCTCACATTGTATTTTGCACAAACTTCACATGTGGACAAAAATTCATCTACCGTTGCATATAAATAAGGAGACCAATATCCTTGCTGTTTAATTTTTCTTACCACTTCCCCTCTTGCACAATGGTCAAAACTATGCGCATCTGCGATAAGAATATTCAAAAGTGAATTTGGTGCAACAATGTTTCCTTCATGTGTACGCCAGATCTCTTGTGAGTCTTTTTTAGCTCCCCTTTGGTGCGACATTGATTGTTCATAGGGGCCTGCTTGTTGCTGAATTCGAATTATAGCATCCAATTGAGGTTGAGGTTCTATAAGTACTACAGGTGCTAATACTGCTATTTGACATCCTGAAGCTTTTTTAGCCTGTAAATCTGCTGCATTGTTTCCTTTAATGACGTAATAATTTCCTTTTTTGTGAGCTTGACATTTGATTATTGCTAATCTTTTTGGTAGCATCATAGCTGTCACGAATCCGGTCTATGAACTTCCGTTCACTCACCACCAGAGGTCACTCGCTCACCACATTGACTCTCACACCATACATCACACTGGACTGCATTTCCCATCATCCATTGCACTGATGACACATACACAGCTGATTACACTGATTGCACACACAGCTGATTGCACTGATCACACACCCTACATAAGCCATCGACTTTCTCTCCCTCACTGCCGAGTATTGTATATGCATTTATCGCTGTCCTGGCTTTAGCTACCTTACAGAGCCGTTTGTAGTTTTCCTAGTCTTGCTTTGCCTGTTTCGGATTGTGTTTTCCCCTGCCTTGACTATTGCTTACGTTTTCGGATACCCCTCTCTTGTCAAGCCCCTTTGGATTTTGTTCGCTGTTGACTGACTCATGCCCATTTTTGATGACTCTTTGCCCTGCCTGTGGTATACCTGTTTGCCATTGTTTGACCCTTGCTTGTTTCCTAACCACGCCTTTGTGAATAAAGCTCGCACATGGATCCGCACGTCTCATGTCTCGTTTGCCCCGTAACAATAGCAGAAATTAATTGCCCTATTTGTTCACCATGTTGGATGGGAGTCCCATCACTTTTTTTTAAACCTTTTTGTTTCCACACTGCACCAAATAGGTGACATACACCATGAGCATATGCTGAATCAGTGAAAATGTTAGCAGTTTGTCCTTTTGCTAACTGACATGCAGCTGTAAGAGCTTTTAATTCAGCTAATTGAGCAGAACAAGGTTGTACACAATGCTGTGATATCACAGGTACAAATTCTTTCTTGTCTCTTTTCACCACCGAATATCCTGTATGATTTCCTTCATGATCTCTAAAGCTAGAACCATCTACAAAATAAGTGACCTCTGCTTCAGAAATGGGTGTCGATTCAAAATCTGTTGTAATTATTTTTTCATCGTCTCAAATGCCAGTTATGCATCTGTGTTCCATATTAATGGATTGCTTAAATGTTGTATTCCTGCTTGTTTCATAATGTCGCTCAATGGTCCTGTTTTTACCGCATAGTCTTCTATCCAGTCTGAACTAAAGCCAGTCATTCCTAGGAAAGTCATCATTTGTCCTACTGTCTGAGGCAATGGCGTTTTACTTATGCCTTCTAATTGAGTTGGAGCAATCAATTTTCCCAAGTATTCAACTTGAGGCTGACAATACTGTATTTTGTTTTTGGAAACTTTGTGACCTCCTTGCGCTAATTTTGTTAAGAGTTTAATTGAGTCTCTTTGACATTGTTCTAGTGAGGAAGCACAAACAAGAAAATCGTCCATGTATTGTATTAGCGTACTGCCTATTGCATGATCTTCTAAATCGGCCTTTAGTACTTGATTAAATATATGAGCTGAGTGTTTAAATCCTTGAGGAATTCTTGACTGTATTGTTTACCAGCATATGTAAATGCAAACCGTTAACTACTTTCCTCCACTAATGGCACGCTGAAATAGGCTGAGCATAGATCAATCACGTTAAAGTATTTGGCATCAGGAGGGACATTCGTTAGTAATGTGTGTGGGTTTGTTACCTCAGCTGGCAAATCTTCAACTATTTCATTGATTGCTCGTAGATCATGAACAAGACGCCATCGGTTTTTGTCTGCTTTAAGTATAGGCATAATAGGAGAGTTACAGTAACTAGACGTTTCTATTAAAACTCCTGCTTTCACTAAAGCTTCAATAGTGTCTTTTATTCCTGCCTCAGCCTCTGGACACAAAGGATTTTGTGCTTTTCTGGGCAGAAGTGCGTCTGGTTTAAGTTGAGCTCTTACTGGATTAGCTGATTTTATTAATCCTATATATGCATCATGTTGTGACCATAATTCAGTTGGTACCTGACTCTCCATTTCCCTAAATAATTCAGTCTCAGTGTTGTCTAGTAATTCAGACCTTGTGGTCATTTGTGTTAAATTATTTTGCCTGATTACTACATCCTGAGGAATTCCCAGCAAGCTGGTTGCGCACAAAATTTTGATGTAATCAAAAGTAAATCAGTCATTTACTTTTTCCTGCTATACCGCAATATGTGGGACAGAATCAGTCACACTGAACCCTTTTTTCACAAATTCACTGTCAGGAATATTTAAAGCTGCTCCTTGTTTACCTATTATGATATACTGGGAGACTATCTCAACTTTTTGGCCTTTTGTTTCTTCCTGCCATATTTTGTTCTATTTTTTCATCACTCTCAGTGTTACGGGGCTGACGAGACGTGAGACGTGCGGATCCATATGCAAGCTTTATTTGAGCAGAGACGTGGTCATAACAGGTAGGGTCGAACAGTGGCAAACAGGTATAACATTGGCGAGACAAAGAGTAAACAAAGACAAGCGTGGGTCGACGATCGGCGAACAGTCACAAAAGGGGCTTGACAAGAGAGGTAATCCAAACGTAAGCGATAGTCCAGGCAGGGGAAAACACAATCCGACTTAGGCAAGGCAAGGCAAGACTAGGAAAACTATCAGGGCTATGGAAGGCAGCGATAAATGCATACAATACTTGGCGGAGAGGGAGAGAAAGGCTTATAAAGAGTGTCTGATTGGATACAGCTGTGTGCGTGTGATCAGGTGAGCGTGTGATTAGTGAGATCGCTGAGGGGAAATGCAGTCCATTGTGATGTGTGGTGTCAATATGATGGCGGGGCGACCTCTTGTGGCAGTCAGAACGAAGAGCAGGCCCAGGATTCGTAACACTCTGGATCATATATCATTGTACAATGAAATTCTGATTTTGATAACCGTGCTTCAGGAATCTGTGCATCAATAAATTTTCCCCACTTGTTTACTGTCTGTTTCACATCTTGTTCTATCTGTCCTATCCAATAGACATTTGCTTTTGGCTCTGCAACTACCATTTGTGTTTCTGTTCCTATTCCGTCGATAAATAGTCCTTCTGGAGAACACCAAATTTGCAACCCCAATTTACATAATGCATCCCTTCCTAACAAATTGATTTGATACAAGAATGGGCATTGTTATACTTTGATTTTTTTGCCTGTAGACACACTGGAGCTGTCATCGGAATTAATTGCATTTGTCCCAAGAATCCTATTGTCTTTGCGAATTTTCCAGACAAGGGGAGATGTGAGGCATATTTTGAATTTAAGCAAGAAAAAATTGCTCCTGTGTCATAGGCGTTGTCGGCAGTGTCATAACATCATAGGCGTGGCTTTACCTTCTATTTTAATTTGCATAACAGGCTCTTGATCAGCTTTAGTTGTTAACATTGGAAGCTGGTTCTCCCCTGTAGAATTCGCTGGGCATCCCTAGTAACCCTGATTTGGACCTCTCCACGGATTAACAGGGCCTTCTCCCGCACCTCGATTGTACTGTTGCCAGCTCTCCCCCCTTCCACCCCGAGGGTACTGTTGCCATGAATAGGTGGGACAGTCATATTTGATATGTCCGGGCTGTTCGCATGCCCAACAAACGCCTGGAGGACCAGTATAAGGTTTGCCTCTTCCTCTCTGGCCTCTCTGCATTGGTCTTTTTCTCCATCCCATTGGAGCTGGCTGTTGAGGATAAGCATTAATTATGGGTACAAGAAGGTGGTGTGTGTTTGGACTGCTGTAGATGGGCGTGGCTGAATAGTTGGTTGCGGAACGCTTACTGGAGACATAATTGTCATTTGTTCCTCTTCTTCTTCTTTATTGGAGCTTGAATTTTTCTCTTATTTTTCTTTGTCAGTTCTTCAAGCTGTAATTGAGTTAGCTTTCGCTGTAGCTCTTTCTCTTGGCTCTTGAGCTTTAGTTCATTTTTTCTGTGTTGCTCCACTGTATGTGTCACATGATCACAAAATTATTTGAGTTTTTGAGTTCAAACCAATAACATCTTCTAGCCTGCTTTTTACGGCTTGTGGCATAGCATCAATCACAGCTTGTCTGAATAATGTGGACATTAGCGGGTCTCCCTCAGGATTTATTTCAGTCTCTTGTTTCCAGTTTTTCAGCTGGCTCTAGACATATGTGGTTGGATTTTCTGTATCTCCCAGCACTTGTCCCTTTAGTGATTTGAGATCAATTCTGATCGGATACTCAAGACGCAATGCTTGCCATACTGCTGGACAGAATGCATCAAAAACAATCCCATCCATATTGTGAGAGTTCACCACTCTGTCTAGAGTGGCTGTTTGCAAAATTTCATCCATCTTTGCCCCTCCTATAATTTTAGCCAGCAATGCTTTAATGTCCCCCACAGCCAAAAGTTTGCCCATTGTCTCTTCTTCAAACACTCTTATCCATTTCCCAGTGCCCTCATAAATATAAGGGAGGTGAGTGACTAGCCCCTCCTTTGTAGCCCAGGGGACATATTGTCCCTGTGCACCCTTGACTAAAAATGGGAGTTGTGCAGCCAGTGGTCTGAGTGTCCCCTTTTCTCTGCCCTGTTCCCATTTCCCTGTATCAAATAACTCCTCTTCACCATTCATTTCCTCACTACTGTCAAACAACTTACTTCTCCGTCTCTCCAATTCATTTACCTCTAGGATTTTTTTTCCTGATTCTCTAATTTTCTTTTCCATCTCTTTTTCCAAAGTTTCTACTTGTGCTTCAATTTCACTATCTTTTCTCCTTATTCTTTCTAACACTTCCTCATATCGTGTTTTGTCTTCCTGGTTTGTTTTCATAATTTCTAAGGCTATGCGTGCTTGTTTATAACAATCCATAGGTAAATATCTTTCACTTCCCTTTTTCTGGTCCCTGCTCTTTGTTTTTACAGCTGGTTCAATTTCTTCTTGACCTTCCATTTCCATCTCTCCCGTTACTTCTACTTTTCCCTTGAGCATTGGGAACTCTCTCTCTGCTGACAGATGGGGTGGTTGGGAAAACAACATTTCCTTTTTGCCCGTTTCTCTGTCTGCCTCTTTTAATATCTTCCTGGCCTGTTTTATACTTAAGTTAAGTTAAGTCGTGACGTATTGTCAAGTATACTCGAAATGGTGCTCTGCATTTAACCCATCCAAGTGCACACACACAGCAGTGAGTAGTGAACAAATGCACACACAAACAGTGAACACACACCCAGAGCAGTGGGCAGCCTTGCTCCAGCGCCCGGGGAGCAATTAGGGGTTCGGTGCCTTGCTCAAGGGCACCTTAGTGGTATCGAAGGTGGAGAGATTGCTGTTCATTCACAATCCCCACCTTCAATTTCCGCCGGCACGAGAATCGGACCAGCAACCTTCAGGTTACAAGCCCGACTCCCTAACCATTAGGCCACGACTACTTTTTGCCATTAGGTAAAAAGTACTTTCTACCATTTGGCCATGACTAATTTTTAACGTGTTTTCTCCTTCTTTTTTAAACATGGCTAACACTTCTTTTTCTTTATCACTTTTAGCTTCTCTTTTTTCCCTTTTTTTACTGACGCTTTTAGTTTTATAGTTTTTTTATCAGAGTTTCCATTTCCTCACACAGTGCCACATCAAATGTCCCTTCCTTTGGCCGTTTTGTCATTTTATTCTTTGTCCTCTTTTGCCATTTGTCTGAGATTTTGTTTATCATCTTTTTACACAGAGGATATTTCAATCCTAATATCTCTACTGGAGTAGCTGCCATATTTTCTCCTACAATCCTTCAGGCTAATTTTTTATTCTATTTATTTTTATATTTAAAAAAATTGTCACTATTTTTCCAGTTAATTTTGTTCTTTATTTAGTGACTTGCTTCTTTTAACCTAGTTTTTTATTCTGTCTGATGCATGTACACTTTCTATATGAATTTTTCAACTTTATTTTATGATCACTCAGTATGCATAAAATCTTTAACAACAATTCTTTATTTATTTTTCAATTATCTATCATTTCTTCTTTTTTATTTAGTTTGCACTTATTATTTTTAATGTACTTCTTCAACTTTCTATCTTTAATCTTCCTTCTACAGCACTGCTCTCAGAAACTTTTCTCTTTCTCTTTCACACAGACATCCAAAATAAAATCTTATAATACATCTGGATTCAATCTTTATTGACCCTATTCTCTTAAAACATTCACTCCTTCTAGTCCCTTTATTTTAATCAGGGCTCATTCTTTCATTCAGCATCCCTTTATTTAGAGGGCTTATTCTTTCATTCAGCATCCCTTTATTTAAAGGGCTTATTCTTTCATTCATCCCTTTTGGGTGTAACAAGAACTGCGGCCGTCACTACTAGGGAAAGGCACGCCTTTCTTATTCAACCCAATCCGGAATTTATTTATTTTCTCATACAACCTCAGTCTTTCACACAGACATGCACTCAGACACAGACACAGTTTCAAACATACATCAAAACAAAACACTACACTCTTCCCGAGTGACCTGCAGCAGTGCTCTGGTCCTTTTACTGCTATTCTCCCTCTCTCTCTCTCTCTCTCTCACTCAGTAAAAGAACAAGGCTTAGCCAGGAATTTTCTTTGCCTACCCGTGCAGACCCCTGTACTCTTACAACTTTTTTTATTTTTATTTTTATTATCTTTTTTATTTTAATCAGGGCGGTATCCGTAGGTCTTGTGCGCTTCCTATACTATATCTGTTTCACGTTTATTTCTGTCTTTTCAGGCCCAGTCTAAATAAACACAGACCATTGCTAGCAATGTATGTCTGCCTACACCGTCTATTTTCAATTCAGGCTACCTATCAAGGTCATAAACCGTAAACTAGACAAATGCATGCAGTTATTTCTTCTGGAATAAAAAACCCTCTTATGTTCTTTTCTTTAAATTTGGAAATTTGGGAGAGCAAAATTTAAGTGACTTTACCGCTAAGGGCAGACTGGCAAAACAACACAAAATTATATAAGCAAAAATGCTTACCTAATCGGTGGCCACCATTTTCTGCTCAAAGTGGTCGTCCACTCTGTTGCTCTTTTCCAATCCTGCCGACAATGCCAAGCTGGTAACAAGCTCAGTGTTTATATCCAAACTATAAACGTTTATCCCAGTATTTCTGTGATAATATGAATGATTGTAAGACAGAAATAATACTTTGTGGTTAAAAAGACTGTTTGTGAAGCTGTTTCTTACCTAAACATGACAACTGCTCTCTCTGTGTCAGTGGCAGCACGAAAACAGATTTTAATGTTCCAGTATGATTTTATCAAAGGTTTAATAAACACTGAATCGTTGTCATTTAAAAATGAGATTGTGTGGGTGTTTGAATCGAGATCGCGATCTTTTAACGATTAATCGTGCAGCTCTAACTGACAGTGATCAGAGGAAAATGTCTGATGTGTTTGATCAATAGAACAAGCGTCATAATTCATAATAAACTGTGTACGGTTCACTCTTGATCATTATATGAACATCAGAACAAAAGCAGCTGTTGATTGTGTCTCATCAGCTCCTGTGATTCTGGATCCAAACACTGCAGATCCACGTCTCGTTCTGTCTGATGATCTGATCAGTGTGAGATTCAGCGAGAACAAACAACTGCTTCCTGATAATCCAGAGAGATTTGACTCTTATCCTTGTGTTCTGGGTTCAGAGGGTTTTAACTCAGGAACACACTGCTGGGATGTGGAGCTTAAAGAGAGTCAACGGTGGATTCTTGGAGTAACTACAGCATCAAACCAAAGGAAGGGAGGTGTTTTCTTTGACACTGATGTCTGGAGTGTGCAGCACAGATGGTCTGAACGGTTTGGTTCATCATGAGACTAAATTAATAATTGTTTATTTCAGTTATATATGTGAAATCACAATTCTTTCATTGACATAAATGATGTAATCCACACGGAATATTGAATATATGTCGGGCTCCTTGACGTCGGCGTAGAATTGAATGAAATATAAATACTATGAAAATACTTGATTAAAATTGTTTACAAATCTGATTCTCAGAACAAAGTCTCTGTGACTAAAAAGTTTGTCTCGGTTTCAGAACCAGAACAATGATTTTTTTTTTCTTTTTGTGATTATATGATTTTAGTAACGAAAGGTTAAATGTTTGTGCATGATATCTAGTTTGTAAGTCAAAAGAGGCAAAGGGGGAGGATCAAAAGAGGATCTTTGACTTCGGGAAGCACCTCTTTTAGTAGTTTAGATGGAATAGGATCTAACATACATGTTGTTGGTTTAGATGATTTAACAAGTTTATACAATTCTTCCTCTCCCATAGTAGAGAATGAGTGGAATTGTTCCTCAGGGGATCTATAGTGCTATATATCTGATGTGATACTGTAGCTGACGGCTGTGTGGTTACAATTATATATCTGATGTGATACTGTAGCTGACGGCTGTGTGGTTACAATTTTATCTCCGATAGTATCGATCTTGGAAGCAAAATAGTTCATAAAGTCATTACTGCTGTGCTGTTGGAAAATGTCAACACCTGATGATACTTTATTTTTCGTTAATTTAGCCACTGTGTTGAATAAATACCTGGGGTTATGTTTGTTTTCTTCTAAAAGAGATGAAAAGTAATCAGATCTAGCAGTTTTTAATGCTTTTCTGTAGGATAGGGTACTTTCCTGCCAAGCAATACGTAATTATCCTCCAGCTGCGCTCCATTTTCCGGGCTGCTCTCTTTAGGGTGTGAGTGTGCTCATTATACTACGGTGTTGGACTCTTATCCTTAATCTTCCTTAAGCGTAAAGGAGCAATCGTATCTAAAGTGCTAGAAAAGAGAGAGTCCATAGTTTCTGTTACATCATCAATTATTATTATCAAAGATTATTTACAAAGCAGTCTTTTATGGTAGAATTGATGGTTCTACCATACTTGTAGCAAGGAGTAGAATTTACAGTTTTAGCTATATGGAGTTTACACAAGACTAGATAATGATCTGAGATATCATCACTTTGCTGCAGAATTTCAATATCATTAATAATAATAAATAATAATTCATTTTATTTGTGGGCGCCTTTCAAGACACTCAAGGACACCTTACAGTAATAAAATACATAATTAAACAGAAGGAAAAAACAACAACACAATAAACAATCATACAATCATTAATACACAATAACCTACTTAAAATCACTCAGGATAGGCTAATCTAAAAAAAATAGTTTTAAGACGCGATTTAAAAATTGAAAGACTAAGACTATTATGTATATCTTGAGGTAAAGTATTCCAAAGTGTCGGAGCAGTACAACTAAAGGCTCTACTTCCCATGGTGGTTAAACATACAGATGGTACAACAAGAGTCAAAGAAGCAGAAGACCTGAGGGATCGAGTAGGTACATACACACGAAGAAGTTCACTAAGATAATAAGGTGCTAGATTATAAAGGGCCTTATAAGTACAAAGTAAAATCTTAAATTGAATGCGATATCTGATTGGAAGCCAATGAAGGTGCCTTAAAACTGAAGTAATATGCACATTCAATGGTGTTCGTGTGATGATCCGAGCCGCTGAATTCTGAACCATCTGAAGTTTATGAATTAATTTCTGTGAAACACCACTGAGCAGAGAGTTACAGTAGTCAATTCGAGAGGTAACCAATGCATGCACGAGGACAGCAGTACCATTAACAGAAAGAGATGGTCGAAGACGATTAATATTTCGCAGATAGTAATATGCGGACCGTGTAATATTATTTATATGTGCCTCGAAAGACAGAGTACTGTAAAGGATGACACCCAGACTCTTAACCTGAGAAGAAGGAGAGATAACAGAGTTGTCAATAGTAAGTGTAAAACTTCCACAATTACGCAGTTTTGATTTAGTACCTACTAATAAAATTTCAGTTTTCGCACTATTAACTTTGAGAAAATTACATGTAAACCATGCTTTAATTTCAGAAAGACAGAGCAAAAGAGAGGAAGACGGCAATACTGAACTGGGCTTCGAAGATATATAAAGCTGTGTGTCATCTGCATAACAGTGAAAATTTATATTAAATTTACGAAAAATCTGTCCTAGAGGTAGTAAATACACTATAAAAAGAAGAGGGCCCAGGACTGAACCTTGAGGCACACCACTGGTTATCTGAGATATCCGCGACTTAAAATGTTTTATTTGAACGAACTGAGTCCGACCAGATAAATATGATTTAAACCAATCAAGGGATACACCAGTGATCCCAATAGAAATCAACCTCTCCAATAAAATGCTATGTGAGATAGTGTCGAAAGCTGCAGTTAAATCAAGAAGAATGAGTATTGATAAAAGTCCAGAATCTGCAGCCATTAACAAATCATTTGTGACTTTAATGAGTGCTGTCTCCGTGCTATGATATGGACGATAAGCAGACTGAAATTGCTCAAACAAGTTATTCTCCATTAAATGAGTATGTACCTGCTGAGCAACAATTTTTTCCAGTAATTTAGAAAGAAAAGGTAAATTAGATATGGGTCGAATCTGTAAGGGGTCTACTTTTATTTGTATACACTCATAATAACAACTAAACTTTGTGCTTTTGAAGAATAAAGAAAACAAACAGGGTGTGCTCTCTGTCTTCTCCGTCTCCGCGAACTGATTTTAGAAACACGTCACTAAAATGAACTGTAACTCAGCAAATACTTCACACAGAGACATGAGAAATATATCTATAGAATGCCTGAAGTTTCTACTTTGAAATGACGCAAGTCTTATCGAAAACAAACATTCTGTGAAGAAGTAATCCATGTGAAACCAACACGATGTTCAATCTGTCCCGTCTGACTCATTATCTCTAATGCGATCCCGCCCACGCTCAGCTCGCGCTGTTCATATGTAAATAGCCACGTGGGGCGTGCGCGCGTGTAAACGCCCAAAACAAACAAAGAGTGAGGGGCATTCATCGCGCTACTGTTCGTTTCTGGAAGACGCGCCGAGTAAAAGCAGGATTTCCCTCGAAAGAAGAACACAATTTCATCCAGCAGAGGAGATGAGTAAGTAATGTTTCTTTTTTGCGTTAGTTAACGTTTTATTGTGACATAAACTTGAACAGAATTACTAACAGTTAGTTGCGTTTTTCCCAAACGACAACATGATGAATGTTACGCGCCTAAGAATGTTTAGACCATGTTTATTATTAATACTCTGTTCACAAATAGATTTTAATAGGGTGCTAAACAATAATAATTAGTTTCTCAGATATAAAATATCATTTTTTATAGTACAAAGTACATCATTTTATTGTACAAAGCATGTTTGAGTCTGTGGCTTCAGAATCATGTCATAGGCTACTATAAAATCATACATAATAGACTGTATGACTACAAAATCATAGTTGGGTTGTTCCCAAACTATAATTCCTGACTACAATGTTTGAAATAGTGTAAAACATTTTTAATATGGGGGCAATTCACTGTATTTAAATTTCTTATGGCACGATGATGTTTTCATGCTCTATATAAAACAATAAAAGTAATATGAGTGTACACTGTAACATGATGAATGCTACGAGTCTAAGTATGTTTAGTACATGTTTATTATTAATAGCCTACTCTGTTCAGAAATAGATTTTAATAACGTGCTAAACAATAATAATTAGTTTCTCAGATATAAGATTTCTTTCTCTTTTTTATGATAGTACAAAACATGTGTGAGTCTATGGCTACAAAACATATACATTATATATATATATATATATATACAGATGCTCCTGATATTAACATGCTCACAAATGTTTTTTTGTTTGTATTTTATTGAATCAGATACCAGCACCAGATGTATCCTGATGTCTCTTCAAACTGTTTTCCTCTGAGAGCGCTGAACCAACATCAGATGTTCAACTACACTGATATTCTATGTTAAAACAAGCTCCTTTCCTACTGATTATGTTTTTTTCTTCTTGAATCCATGGAAATAAGTAGAAACACTTAAATAACACGCGTAAATATCATGTATGATTTACTTGTTTCACTTGTTGAACAGAATCTGTTGTCTGTTCACATCTCTGTGGTTAGATCAGTGTGCACAATAATGTGTCTTTGACCTTCATTATGTATGTTTTGATTATACTGTGTTGTAAATAAAATACAAATAATTTAAAAAACCCTTTTTTTCAATCTCCTCACATTCTCTCTTACCTGCCTCACAGTCACAGTCACACTGATGGGCCATTAGAGGCCCATAGGGGAGGGCCCTTTGTCTCTCAGGTGAGACTCACTTAATATTCATGGCCACTGCCACTCCCTCGCATATAGACCCTCGATCACAAAACATGTCTTGAAAATTTTAAATCAATATATTTTTTTTCTGTGAATGAGTAAGCAGAATGATTTTCACATAATTTTGAAGTAAATATTCTAGCCTACAAGACTGATTACGCAAAAGTCTTGAGCAGAACTATTTAGTGTGGGTTTTAAGGCCTTATTTCAGCTACTTTTTTTTCCCCAAAACTTACTAACCACGCATAATATTTTTTTTCTAAAAAATGCAAACATGTACATCCATCTTGGTCACATATTATTGTAGCACAGTTTGTGCTGAATACAAAAAAAATTACATTTTGGTCAATAGTATGTTTTAAGTAGCTGAAATAAGCACAAATATCAGGGCATGTCAAAACATCTCAAGGGCCCCAAAATGACCTCGGACCCCAGAGGGATAAGAGAAGAATGTATAATTTGAGTTATCAAGGGTAATAAAGAAGGTAGACAAAACTTAACAAGATGTGTGGGAATAGGATCTAACTGACAGGTAGTAGATTTAGATTTTTGAACACATTCAGCTATTTCATTCGCTGTAGGCAAATAAAAACTAGAAAAAGCAGTTAGGGTGGAAGCATCGTAAAGAGAGAAGAATGAACCACATGCTCCATTATTGGGTGTTAAATTCTTATGAATAGTTTCGATTTTATCACTAAAATAATTCATAAAAGTATCACATGTAGTATTAGAATGCGAATGTAATGAGAAAGCATCTGGTGGTCGCAAAATATCATTCATTGTAGAGAACAGTATTTTTGTATTCCTACCACCAGAGTTTATCAAATTGGCATAATAATTTGTTTTAGCAGTAGAAAGGGCATCCTTGTAGTCTCTGATGTGGTGATCATACATTTCCTTGTGCACAATTAAACCAGATCTCATATATAAACGCTCTAGTTGACGCCCCTTAGCTTTTAACAGATGTAACTCAGGAGTGTACCATGGAGCAGAATGAGCAAATGAGACAATCTGAGTTCTAACAGGTGCAACGACATCTAAAACATTCTGCAACTGGTCGTTGTAATAAGAAGTCAACTCATCCAAGCTAAGTAATCCAACAGTGTTCAACAAGTTATCAACTTCATTGGAAAACACAGACAAATCAGTGTTCTTAACTCTTTCAACGCCATTGACGAGATATCTCGTCAATTAAGAGACAACGCTTCCCCGCCATTGACGAGTTTTTACGGCTTTCCGTGTTCTAGGTGTATTACGGTAAGGAAAGCCCTAGCGCATGTCCTGAATGAGTTACGGGACTTCCGGGTCTTTAGGGTGCGAATAGAAGACGATCGGCATACATGGAGGGTCAGAGAAAATGTAGATTATATATAGATCATAGCCTATGTAGATCATGCTTTGACCGTTTTGAATCTGATCGGGACGATGTAGTCCGTGAGAGAGAGAGACACAGAAACATCTGTAGTTATAACCGATTCGTCGATCACATTTGGAGAAACAGAACATAATAAAGTTAAAAAAGCAGAAAGTTCAGTTAAAAAGTTATTATTATATTTAGGTGGACGGTAAACAGTTGTTATGATAGTGGGTACTGGTCCATTAACTTGTAGCACCATAGATTCAAAAGTAGCGTAAGAAGGTACAGCTATAGTAGAGACCTTCCATTTCTTATTGCAAAGCATTGCTAAGCCACCTCCTCGACCCGAGACTCGGGGTTGACAAGCATGAGCAAAACCTGGAGGAATGGACTGATTCAGCTGAGAAAAATCATTGTGTTGCTGCCATGTCTCAGTCAAACAGAGGAAATCAAACTTACAATCCTTCAGTAGATCCCAAACCAACGGCGTTTTGTTGTTGATTGAACGAACGTTAAGTAATCCAAACGTAAAATCGTTCGTTGTAGATTCAGTGATTGTTGACTTGCCTAGATGGGCGAGGACAGAGTGATCCGCAGTTCATTCCGATTTCCTTGTCAAACGCGAAGATGATGACCAGAAGGACTTTACAGAGTTTGAGTCATCATAATTGTAATTCCGTCTTGATCCGCGATGAATATATTTGCGACGAGGCTTAAAAATGTCAGTGTGGAAGTGAAGATCGAGAGAAAATGGATAGTGATTGAAACAAAACTGTAGAAGTTCTTCGGCACTATATTGAAGTACCGACACAGCAGGCTGAAATAGTGTAAATAAGATCATCCAGTTCAAGATGCTCCATGGAACCATCGCGTAGAGCCTCATTTTTCCGATCTTAAACACCCGGAAATAACACAGAGAGCAACCAAACACTCCATGTAACAGCAGACTTTAAAAGAGTCAGACACGGATTTCTCTGGATATCGTGCTTATAGTTTTGAAAACATAAGCCAGACCGTAGCAGCATCGGAAACAACTCAATAAAAATTAAAACAATTAAAACAATAAGCACCTGGCAACAGCGGCAGCTAAGACGCGCCAGCGTTCGCCCCCGGAAGTGGCAATCTCTTTCATCAGTTTCATGTGACAATATTAAATCTAGAGTATGATTTCGACAATGAGTAGGTCCTGACACGAATGGGACTTCGTCCCTGACACGTTGTTGAACGAATGGGACTTCAGTCAAAATAAAAAAATTAATTACACTTCCAATACAATTTTTCTGAAATATGGTTTTGGTCATTTAAGGTAGTTATCATCATGCTGATATATGTTCAATTGTTCATTTTTGTGATACGTTTGATTTTAGCTAGTAATTTGATGCTATAAAAACAGGGCGTGTCATTATGGTTGATTGGGTCTGTGGGAGTTTGGGAGGGAGTTTGATTCCGTGGCTCCACCTCATGACTCTACTGCGCAGATTCAGGCTCCAAACGAATCTCTACTGCGCAGACTCAGGCTCAAAATGACGTCATTTACTCAAGATGGCAGCGGCCATACTGAGATGTATTCGCTTCACTTTTCTATAGTGGAAGGAAGCGGAGATGCATCGTCCATCTTTTTTACAGTCTATGGTTCAGAATGTGTATGAATGCTGATCCTAATACATCTTTTTCATTATCAACGTGAATATTAAAATCACCAACGATTAAGACTTTATCTGCAGCCAGCACTAACTCTGATAGAAAATCAGCAAATTATTTAAGTCTGTATGTGTCACAGTGCACACAGAGGGAAGAACGAGGAGATGAGGATAACTCAAATAACAGTCTGTAATGAATCCAAACAAGGCAGGGCAAGACAAGGCAAGGTTGACACAAACAGGAACACCGGGGAATAACAAGTAGACCAGACAAAATCTCAATGAACAGGCATGACCTAAATACACAGGATTATCAATGATAATTACTAAAACACAGCTGGAGAAGAATTAACTAATAATCACACTTAACAAGGACAGGAACATGACCAAATAAGGGCACAAGGGGCGGGAACACAAGACACACACGACAGAGGACTGACATTATGGTGCCCTGGTGGCCTGTATACAGTAGCCAGTACAAACATCACAGGGTATTTATCATTAACACTTGTTTCTCTAGATAATGTTATATGAAGCACCATTACTTCAAAGGAGTTATACTTAAAGCCTGCCCTCTGAGAAATACTGAGAATATTGCTATAAATTGTAGCAACACCTCCCCCTTTGCCTTTTGGATGCGGTTCATTTTTATAACCGTAATCTTGGGGGTAGACTCGTTTAAAATAATGTATTCATCTGGTTTTAGCTAGGTTTCTGTCAAACAGAGCACATCTAGGTTATGATCAAAGATCATATCATTTACAAAAAGCGCTTTCGTAGAAAGGGACCTGATATTCAGTAATATTGTGCCACCATACCAGCAGCGGAAAAAGCAGCCAGGACCCAGAGAAGCCTCGTTGATGGGCAGCAACACTTCAACAGAGCAGAAGCCTGCTCCACAGCCAGAGCAGCAGGAGCAACGGAGCTACGCTGCAGCCCTAAAAGACCCAAATGACACCCACAGCACCAATCTAAGAGAGATCAAGGACATGCTCAACTTAATCTGCACACAGCTGATGGACTAGTCATGAGTAAAACACACTGGATTGAACAAGTTCAATGCATAATTAAATAAATAAATAAATGACTATATAATGTACAAAATATATATATATATATATATATATATATATAAATCAACTGGTTCAAGCTGGGTTGGTTCTATTAAATAGATTATTATTGTGGCGAGGGGGGCGTGGTTCAGTGAGGTCTGCAGCGGGAGAGAGAGCTGGGAGACGAGCGGTAAGTAAGTGGGTCAAGTGCAAATGACAAACACCTGTGCCTTGTTCCAGTAAGTGGCACGGGGAGACCGCATAAAATCACCTGGGAATGTCAGAGAGGGAAGAGAGTGACTGACTACTGACTGCTGGCTGGGATTGTGTGGGCGTGGAACCCTTTATTGCTCAGGAGAACCGAACTTTATATTGCGTATGCATTGTGTTATATTGAGCGCTTTATATTGCTCAGCAACTGCTGTGCCGAACCTCGTGGTCTTTGATGATCTGAAAAGAGCCATCCTCCAGCGGTTCCGTTCACTGGTCCTGGGCGAGAGCGGTCGGCCCTTTGTATAAATACTATATATACACACATGTAAGAAAATAAATAAATTAAATTAAAATGACATGCTTACAACAACATTTCAAAACTACACATTTAAATGAAAACAAAAAATAAAGCTAAAAGCAATTCAAATACTAAAACAACAAAAGGTATGAGTATAATAATTATTCTAACTTAACATTAAGCCAAACACCAAGAAAGCAACTACATATGTGTATGTACACACACACACACACACACACACACACACATATATATATATATATACACACATATAAATCAATTGAATATATATTGTATTTCCCTTTAGTATGTTGAAGTACTAAAATAACTCAAATTAAATAAAACTAAAACTTAACAAAAAACCTATGCCGATATAATAAAAAACTAATAAAATGACAACATTACTACAACTGTAACTAAAACTAAAATAGATAACAAATCAAACTGCATTAGTTTATCAGTAATCCTAAAAAATAGCACTGAGCAAAACAAGCATGCGAAAAAAGAAAAAAAAACAGCAATAACTTACTTACACATACACTCTTAAAAGTGCTGGGTTATTTCTTTAAACACATTGTTGGGGAAATTGTGCTGGGTCAAAATTCTGGGTTGTTTGAGGTACTGTAAACACATAGTTGGGAGTAGTCATTAGGGCATGGCTTGTGACAAAAAGATTTATTGCTGTGACCTTTTGATCTCATAACCAGTTTCGGATGCGGAAATCGGTCAAGCGTGAAACTCCGGCGTCATCCGGGGAAGAGCTATGTTATCCGGCGGTGGAAAAACCCATAAATGATCTGTCGAGCATTGTTTTTGAAGATTTTATGGCCCGTTTTTGAATCTTTCTCATGGAACATCTGTGTGACGAGCGAGCGCCCCTCCCCTCTGGGGTGCGCGTGTCAGGTTTCCGAGGCTCTCTCTCCCCCTCACTCGCCATCCCCCTCTCTCTCTTTATAAAATGTAATTAAATAACACTCCTAATAATGAATTGGAAATAAAATAAAACAATCTTACATTTTTCTTAAAGAGAAAAATAATTTCTCCTCTTGCAAGCATCACCATTCTTTGAATGAGAGCTATACAAAAAATTGTTTAGTTGTAAAAAGTTCTCTGTCCCCACCCTCACACGCTCTCTCTCTCTCTCTCTCTCTCTCTCTCTATGATCCTTGAGAAAAAGATATTGAATTTAAGGGTAAAAGCAGAATAAATAAACAATTTTAACAGGAGAGTTTTAAGACACAAGCCCACGCTCACACAAATATTCTGTTGGTTGTATAAAAAGAATTTAAATAATATAGACTAATAATGAGAGGGGATAAAAATGTTTAGTTTAACAAATAAAATGGTCTTACATTATGTGAGACGCAGGCCCCCCACCGCTCATGTAATTTCTGACCGCAGCGAGTGAGAAAGTTTTGCAAACATTTGATTTATTTCTATACTTTAATGATTCCCTAATACGTCTGAAGTCCTTATATTTTAACCTATTTCACATCAAACGATTGTTTAAAAGTTTCTTGTATTATAGTAGTTTCTTTATATATTTCCAGATATTGAAACACCATAGTAACATATTATAATGAGATATATCTTTTTTCTTTGTGTTAAAATTGTCGTCTATGACATTTTTGGTTTAAATATTTCAAAAGTTATACAAATAACGTGTATTTTAATCAATTTAACAGATGCTCTCTCAAGGGGGCAATAAAAATGATAGCATAGGCCTTTAAATAGCTTAAAACGTTTTTAGGTGCTGCAGTTACACAAGACTCACCTAACTTTTGGTTCTCTTCAGATTTTGAGGATTAGGTTTGTGACTTTTTCTGAAAAAATGAACAACAAAAGGTAAGAAGTTCTATTTATTTTTCCTTGAAATTTGTTGTCACTCTGTTTGAATTAGTTAGTTAATGCTCTATTGATTTAAACTATTTTAATAGTTTTCCTATTATAGGGGGATCAAATGGGGAACAAAGTGTTTTTAGCCAGATCGATCTGTGTAAGTCTTTTATGATATTTTGATATAGTTGAACAATTTTAAATATTTAAATGAAGTCTCTTAAGTCTTTTATGATATTTAATTGAAGATGATTTCTGGTTTATTTTAGTGACAGCGCAGCTGATGGGCGAGCATGCGGCACAAAATGGTAAAATATTCATCTTTATGAATTTTAACTTTGACGGCATTGTTAAAGCACCGGCAACCTGCGGAGGATCTGTTTAACCTAGAGTCTGATGGTCTTTTGATAACTATATGATATTATTTTATTTTTTCTTCTTATAGAGATAATAGATCTGACTGATGATTGCGGTGCTTGTGTCGAAAAGGCATGACCAAGTTTTTCTGATAACGCACGGAGTCCTTTGAAGAAGAAGAAAAAAAGGAACGTTGCATGTATTATTCCATATCTGAGAGAAGAATTGCATAGAGGTGAGAGACCATTGTATTTTTATTATTATTATAAATCATTTAGGGCTCGTGTGAACTGTTAGATCGTTTTGATGCATATATCTTAAAGATGTCTATGGTGATAATTAAGTTAATTATAAATACACTTTTAAACACTTGATATTGATATGTATTATAAATCATGTGGGGCTCGTGTGAACTGTTAGATCGTTTTGATGCATATATCTTAAAGATGTCTATGGTGATAATTAAGTTAATTATAAATACGCTTTTAAACACTTGATATTGATATGTATTATTTACACATGCTCAAGTTATTTATTTAAATGGATACTTTGGCGATATCTAGTGGCTAAAATTAGGTCGTTTTTTTTCTTTAAATGGAAGCCGTGTCACAGTCTTGTCATTGTAAATTGGAGCTATCTATTTATATTTTTAAATGATATGTTGTTTTTTACCTAGCAATTATCTGATTAATAATTCTCGCTTTATTATTCTTAATAATTCAATAATTTTATGTTTTATTCTTACAGACACAGGGTCAGAAGCAGACATATCTGACATTGACGGCGAAAATGAATTAATGCCAGGTGAGAATCTCAGCCACTATTTAATAAAAGAAAAATATGTTTACGGAATACAAATATTTAAAGCGTCGGCAATGTTTTTAATTTTATGATTTATTCTTTACAGACACAGGAGCAGGAGCAGAAGCAGACATATCTGACATCGACGGCGAAAATTAATTAATGCCAGGTGAGAATCTAGTATATTTTTTGATATATATATATATATATATATATATATATATATATATATATATATATATATATATATATATATTACCCATAAATACAAAAATCTTTAAGGTGTTGTCAGCATTTTTAACGTACTGTTTACTTTATGCAGACAGAAGCGCCCACAGGACGGACGACATAGCTAACTGGACCGAGACCCGGCTGCAGGAGTGGGAGAGATCTTCATGGAGCGGGGACGGAGAAAATAGAGCAAGAGAAAGAGGGCGTCAAACACCGTACGCGTTCCGAGAGCATGTTGTGGAAGAAGATCGCCAGACTGACGATCAGATTGCGAATAGGTATCTGATACGTACCGTTATCGATAGACTCGATTCACATCGTGAAGAAATTTACAACAAGCTCAGTGAACAGCATGCTGCAATTTATAATAAAATGAATGATCAGCATGCTGCATTATGTACAACGCTGTCCGCTCACTTTAATGAAATTCATATTCGAATGAATAGACAGGATAATGAAATTCGAGAAATAAAAGAGGTTTTATATCAGCAGCATCAGGCATCGGAGGCACAACTCCATGGTTTGCAAGCGCATGTACTTGAGAATTTTGTAAGTGTTCACAATGCTCTGCAATTGCAGTTGAGAGAGAGAACGCTGATTGTTAATTTGCTTTGCTCTATCAATAGCAATCTCCATCAACGATAGAGCACAATCTGTAACCATTTTCAATATTTGTTTGTTGCTGATGCAATTTTGTATTTTGTACCTCTTATTGTTTTTTGCTATCATTTACTGTCTCTCAACACTCTGTAACCATCTTTTGCAAATCTGTTTTATCTTGCAGTCTATATTTCTGCTCTCTATGTATTGTCGCAGTTTTACGTTTCGTTACATTTTGTAGCTATATTTTCGCTCTGAATGCTTTTTCATATGTCTCTATCGATATCATTTTCTGTCTCTCAGCACTCTGTAACAGTTTTCAATATTTGTTTGTCACCATTTTGTATTTTTCATAGATTTCATCATATTTTGTACCTCTTTTTTTGCTATCATTTTCTAAGTCTGAACACTCTGTAACCATCTTTTGCATATCTGTTTTATCTTGCAGTCTATATTTCTGCTCTGTATGTATTGTCGCAGTTTTACGTTTCGTTACATTTTGTAGCTATATTTTCGCTCTGAATGCTTTTTCATATGTCTCTATCGATATCATTTACTGTCTCTCTGTTTGTCGCTGTAGCCATCTTGTTTGTAGTCAAATGTGTAAGTCGGCCATTTTGAATTGTAGTTCTTTTACACGTTGCAGTCATCTTGTTGTAGTCAAATGTGTAAGTCGGCCATTTTTAATTGTAGTTTTTTTTTATTCGGCCATTTTGAATTGTAGTTCTTTTACATGTCGATGCCATCTTGTTTGTAGTCAAAATGTGTAAGTCGGCCATTATGAAATGTAGTTTTTTTGTAAAAGTCGGCCATTTGAATTGTAGTTCTTTTACACGTTGCCGACATCTTGTTGTAGTCAAATGTGTAAGTCGGCCATTTTGAATTGTATTTCTTTTACACGTTGCCGACATCTTGTTTGTAGTCAAATGTGTAAGGCGGCCATTTTGAATTGTAGTTTTTGTAAAAGTCGGCCATTTGAATTGTAGTTCTTTTACACGTTGCCGCCATCTTGTTGTAGTCAAATTGTAAAGGCGGCCATTTTGAATTGTAGTTCTTTTTTGTATAAGACGTAGTTATATGAAGCTTATATAAGGTTGCCATCTTTTACAAATATGACACTGTTGTCTGCATAGGTATATATATATATATATATAAATATATATAATATATATATCGCAATGGATGCTGAAAATGTTCATAGTTGTCATTCAGACCAATCTCTCTCAGACCTACTGCAGAATGCCATCGAAATGCATACAGAGAGGTCCCATAACTTGTGTGATATATTACAACGATTGTTAGATTACTATCCAAATTCTGCAGAAATGACAGTTAATTATGATCAGGCCCAAAATAGTTATGATTTGCAACGATTAGAATCAGAAATTGAACAATATCTAAACGCTGATGTGTGCAAACTTTTGCAGACCATGATAAATAGCCATGACCGGCGGTCACGGGAAAGCAACGTACAGAGCGGAGGTGCGTTACCCACTTCTGACAGGACTGTTGATCCGTACGGCAGCACTATGCGTCCATCAGCTCCCCCCACAGGTAATAACAAGACCGAGCGACCGTCAACTTCCCATGCCGAACCCCCTTCTGACACCGCACGGCCATCGACTGACGCTACGCCTAATAACTATGACACGTATCTTTCAGACACAACAGAACCGAGTCAATTGAACATTGCCGCTCTGAGACGACACGGGGGGATCGCAAACGGGTATCACGTAATACCTAGGCCGCGATTTAACAGCGTGGAATTGCGAAGGACTATGAATCACAGACTCCTACATTAGAATGCTGTTCATTGACTTCAGCTCAGCATTCAAGACAATAATCCCACAACAGCTCATAAATAAACTCAACCTGCAGGGCCTTAACAATTCCCTCTGCAATTGGATCCTGGACTTTCTAACCGGAAGACCTCAGTCAGTCCGTGTTGGCCACAACACCTCAAGCACTACCACACTGAACACAGGTGCCCCACAAGGCTGTGTGCTCAGCCCGCTGCTCTTCACGCTGCTGACCCACGACTGCACTGCCAAGTCCAGCTCCAACCACATCATCAAGTTCGCTGATGACACAACAGTGGTAGGTCTCATCAGCAACAACGATGAAACGCACTACAGAGAGGAAGTGGCACAGCTGGCGAAATGGTGTGGCACTAACAACCTGTCCCTCAATGTGAGTAAGACAAAGGATGTTGTGATGGACTTCAGGAGAAACTCTGTTGATCACCCCCCACTGACCATCGACAGCTCGCCTGTGGAGAGAGTCAGCAGCACTAAATTCCTGGGGGTGCACATCACAGAGAATCTCACCTGGTCCACCAACACCATGTCCAAGAAGGCACAACAGCACCTACACTTTCTCCGCCGGCTGAAAAGAGCAAGTCTCCCTCCACCCATCCTCACCACTTTCTACAGGGGCACCATTGAGAGTGTGCTGACCAGCTGCATCACTGTCTAGTACGGGAACTGTACTGCAGCAGACCGCAAGACCCTCCAGCGGACAGTGAAAACAGCTGCAAGGATCATTGGTGCCCCTCTCCCCTCCATCCTGGACATTTTCCTCACACGATGCTCCAGCAAAGCCAATAGCATCGTGAAGGACTCAACACATCCCTCCCACAGTCTCTTCCAGCTCCTACCATCAGGAAGACGGTACCAGAGCATCAGAGCCCGCTCTGCCAGACTGCTCAACAGCTTTTTCCCCCAAGCTGTGAGAGCCCTGAACTCAAATCACCCCACCCCTCTCTGAACCCCCATACAAACCCCCTACCTCCTGTAACATGTAACGTGCAATTCGAAGTGTGCTACACACAGGTGAGTGGGCCTGTACAAACCACCTGTAGTAGCACACTCTCCTCCTCTATGCGCACTAGTCACTTTTCACACACACTGCTGTGTGTACACAAATCCCACAAAAAGAACTCAGTAATATATGTATGTTTACATGCTCATGCACTACAAATCATCCTGCCCCTCTCTGAACCCCCATACAAACCCCCTACCTCCTGTAACATGTAACGTGTAATTCGAAGTGTGCTACACACAGGTGAGTGGGCCTGCACAAACCACCTGTAGTAGCACACTCTCCTCCTCTATGCGCACTAGTCACTTTTCACACACACTGCTGTGTGTACACAAATCCCACAAAAAGAACTCAGTAATATATGTATGTTTACATGCTCATGCACTACAAATCATCCTGCACTGTTCCCCAGCCAGCTGCTTGAACCCAATGTTTCTCCTTGCACATGTACAGTATTTATCTGGAGCATTCGTATAGTTTGTATAGTTTGTATAGGTACTTTTTATAGATAGTATATTTATAGTCAAATCTATCAGTAGGATAGTTGTGTATAGGTTTATATTGTCTTACTCCATTGTTGTATGCCTGTATTTATGTAGCACTGTGGTCCTGTGAGGCACGACATTTCGTTCCACTGTATGCCCCCGCATGTAGCGGAATGACAATAAAGCTCAACTTGACTTGAACGTGAAATTGAATCTGCGCGAAATAAGGGCTACGGATTTAGCATCGTATCACATTTTATTGCACAACAAAATTGAGGAAATAGTGTCTTTTGCCAGACGTATCGGCGGCGAATCTAGCGTTATTAATATGACGATGATTGGTGAAAGTCTGAAGATCCCCGTTAACATCGTTTTAACACCCGGCAATAATTACGACGTTAATCTCTTTACCGAACAAATTGAGAAAATTTTACAAAGCGACGATCAGTTATTGTCCGACGACTCTGTCGAGATCGAAGTCGATGTGGCCTTGAACAGACAAGGAGGAGGGGGACAGCGTCGTAAACTCACAGACGTCCCATTACAGCAGTTGATTAAAAGAAAAAGTCCAGTTTATTCGTACCCCTGAATTACGCTAATAATTTATGTCTCTCTATCTGTCTCACACGTTTTTTCCAGCCGCAATTACCCGAGAGTGAATTAGAAAGTCGGGCGACCGTGATCCACAACGATGCAGGTTTTTCTATCCAAGACAAGGTCGGCCTTCACGATATAGCGAGGTTTGAAAACCTGCTAGATATCAAAATCAGCGTTTTTTACAGGACGAGCGCAGGCGCGTTAGAAACATTCAAAAATCATGGCGAAATTCATCCTAAAACCGCATTTCTTTATTTACAAGATGAACATTACTACATGATTCTGAATCTGACGTCGTTCATAGGGGCTATAAAGGCTATGAGAAAATCCGAGATCACCATTTTAAACACGTCTGCAACGTCTGTTTCGACTGAGATTGTTTCAAACACCCTTAAAGAATCGTACACTGCCCAGATTGTCGGCGCTTCTGTAATTCGAGCTACTGTTACGCCATGCACAAAAAGACTCCGCCTGGCAAAGAGAAACCCCCATGCGACACTCTAAAGTATTGCAAACTATGTAACAGACGGTACGAAATTAAAGGTCCCATCGATCGACACAAATGCTCGCCCCACCGATGCAGCGATTGCGGGGAAGAGCTGCATAACACAGGGCTACATTTCTGTTACATTCAGCCCCAACCGCCCAAGGAACCTAGCAAAAATTATATTTTTTATGATTTCGAAACTCGTTATGAAAACGGGAGACACGTTGCTAATTTTGTTTGCGCTATCACTTTTGACGGCGAACGATTTGTGGCCGAAGGTGTCAAATGCGTGGAACAGTTGATCACCCAATTCAGACAGCCCCAATACAAAGGATACTGTTTCATAGCCCATTGACTTCCCCCATCATTTCAATAGACCAGAAAATGAGGACTATGTGGGCCCTTACCCCGACAAAAAGTTTTACGGGTATGAAAACATGTCGGATAAAGACCAGGCAAAATTCGATGCATGGTACAGCACGGTCTCGGGTAAATTCTTCCGTTTCAGGAAGGAACTGTACGCGTACGGCGTGAACGACGTTGTCTTATTACGCGAAGCGTGCATGAAATACCGAGAAGCATTCATACACTGCACCGAACTCGATCCTTTCAACTTTACCACTCTCGCGAGCTGTTGTATGGGGGTCTTCAAAACGCATTATCTCGACAGAGACACTCTGGCTCTGACGCATAATAACATGTACGTCCGGAAGCACAAGACTTACTCTAACGCGTCGATCGAATGGCTCGAGTATGTGAAAAAGATGCGAAACATAGACCTTCATCACGCTCTAAATCACGGGGATGTGCAGATTGGTCGTTACTTTTTAGACGGCTACTACGAGCAGGACGGGGTGAGGTACGGGTTAGAATACAATGGCTGTGTACACCATGGTCATGAATGCCGCTTCGAACCCCATAAAACCCACCCCTTGTCAGCTATACCTTTTGGCGTTCTCAGAAGACTGTTTGACGACAAGGTTGAAATTTTGCAAAATGCGTACGGCTTGAAAATAGAGACTCTTTGGGAGTGCGAATGGCACAAAATGAAGCGTACCGACCCCACAGTGATGGAGTTTATGAGTACTTATTCTGCTCCAGAGAGACTGAAGCCTAGAGATGCACTTTTTGGAGGCAGAACTAACGCTTACAAACTCTATCACAAGGCGAGTGAAGGGGAGAAAATAAGCTACGTCGATTTTACCAGCTTATACCCTACTGTCAGGCGAGGAAAAGCTATCCGATTGGTCACCCCCAAATCATATATAACGATTTTGAACCGATTGAAAATTATTATGGACTTATCAAGGCCGTTGTGTACCCCCCTCGCAAATTGCTTCACCCTATTCTGCCTTACAGATGCGGAGGAAAACTAATGTTTCCCTTATGTCGCACATGTGCACAGACCGAAAAGCACTTGTCCAGCGTCGTCCCGCCAAAGACGATGTTCGACGGACTCACGACATTACCATATTTATAGGAGCATTTACGACGGCTCACGCACGACTGGAGTTGTACGACCTGATGGACAAACTCGGCGACCGTGTTTTATACTCGGACACAGACAGCGTCATTTTTGTGTCTAGGGACGGTGACTGGATGCCTCCTCTCGGAGATCATTTGGGGGAGCTGACGGATGAAATAGGGGACGGGGACTTCATCACCGAGTTCTGTTCCAGCGGACCTAAATCTTACGGCTACCGTACCGCCAAATGAAAAGCGTGCATGAGAGCTAAGGGTATAACTCTGAACGCTAAAAATTCCCAAGCTATCCGCTTAGATTCCCTGATTGGTCTGGTTAGCAACTATGTGTCATCTCGCAACGATACGCGATACATCCTGGCTCGTGCTGAAAATATCGGGAGGGATAAAAAGCATCTCACGTTGCACAACAAGTCAGTCGACAAAAGGTTCAAGGTGGTGTATAATAAGCGCAGGCTTTTACCCAATTTCAATACTCTTCCTTATGGCTACTGATTCGATGATGCATGTGTGATAACCTATTTTGTAAAACGTCTGATGGAGAATGGTTTAAATATGATTTCTAAAAAAATTGAAAACATTGTTTATATTTACAATTGTTGGCAACCTCTGTATGATGAACTGCTTAAATTGTACGACATTAAATTTGGTGAAGGAATACCCACGTCTCTGAATGATGATCATTTACTTCCCGTCAACAAAGCTAATCTTCTGATTTTGGACGACATGATGAGCGAAGCCAGCGGGAACGCGCAAGTCCAAAAAGTCTTCACACAGTTTGTACACCATCGTAATCTTAGCGCTATTTATATCGTACAGAATTTATTCGCTCAAGGTAAATCGAGCAGAACCATTAGCTTGAACACAAATTATTTAATCTTGTTTAAAAAACCCCGGGACGCTAATCAAGTGATGGTGCTCGGGAGGCAAATGTTTCCGACCAATGCGAAATACTTTATGGAGTGTTATCAAGACGCTACCAGCCAGCCTTACGGATACCTCATGATAGACTATAAAGCGAAAACGCCCGAACAGTACCGGCTTAGAACGGGGCTGCTTTCCGATCGCCAAGTGGTCTACCTCCAGAAAAAAAGAAAGTGATCATGTCCGCCAAACTCTGTAAATACCTACCTTTGTTGAAGATGTTACATAAAGCGAGGCCTAAACAACGACGTCTTATTTTGCAGTCGTCGTCCGGAGAGCTCATTTTAGCACTCTGCGAAGTAGCGCTAAACATCCTTTATGGTACGATTCCGATCAACCGACAGCAGTACCAAAAACTAATAAGGAGAAAATCGGAAATTAAATTTCTCGCCGATAAGAAAATCGGTATAACCACCAAGAATCGCGTTTTCAATCAGACCGGCGGTTTTCTTCTACCGCTCCCAAGTGTAGCGATACCCTTCATTTCCAGCTTAATAGCATCTAGACAGGGTTGAACATGGAGTACTCCGAGAAGATGTATCTTGTTCCCCAGAACCAGCTGGATATGCTGAAATCCGGAACCCCTCACGAGAACATACAACAGATCGTAGAGAACGATCTGGATACAGCCATAAGAAATATTTTACTCAGGACCGATTTAGATCAACGCGAAAAAGTCAAACTTTACTCAAACATACTAACTAGGTTTTTAACTATCGTTAAACAAGGGGATCGTGAGAACGCTGTTTTAACCCTATAGTTACCAAATCCCGATCTCGGCCATAAAGATGTTACCCCCAATACCTCAGCCGAAGATGACGGGGGTTCGGAAGACGTCGTAGACGAAGTTCTGAAGAACGTGCCTACAAGAAGCGTGAAAAACAGTCGATACATATTAGACAAAATGTCTAAACCTAAAGGACTCAGCGCTTGGAATGAATCGGGTGAATTTGTGTTTAAGGGTAAACCCGTGCCGGGATCGCACATGCTCGATCTGCTAAAAAATGTTACAGCGTCGCACCAGGTCCGGGATGACCGAAGACCTCTAGGATGGTCGGAGTTTCTGCAGGCGTTTGCCGAATTAAACATACCATTTTCTACCGTACCGAATAATCATGTTAGACGTACGATTAGTTTTTTTTAAAAGCAAGCCTGGAGATATCGTATACACGCCGGAACCCTCGCGTCCTTCTAAAAAGACGTCCAAAAAGAGAATTTCACGAGCTCTGAGGACCGACGGACCTACGTTCAAATCACCGACTATCGATCGAAGAGCGTGGTTAGAATTTTAGTGGCGTAATATTTATATGTTGTCTATGCCTAGGTCTGTAAACCGATGTCGGCTTTAAGAGTCTTTATTTACGATCAATCAAATACAATAGATAAATCAATCATGCAACATAGATGAAATACACGTCTGCACACAATGAATACACGAAAACATTTTTTCCTTACAAACATTAGATCCAAGTCTTTTCACAAATAGCGACACCATTTTATCATTTTTAATATAATCGTCGCTGTATAAATTCATCACTCGGCTATACTCGCGACCCTATGTGATATAGGAAAAACACACAGTGCTGACCGCACACGTCCGAAGTAAAATCCTGGACGCCTTTAGTAGAATATAACACGACGGAGGTATTGGTTATTAAAAAGTTTTTGATGGTCGTTGGAAAGCGATCGCTCGCAGGAGCGTGGCCGAAGCTGTCGAAAAAACAACCGGTACCCTCTCGAATTAAATAAGCGGCGACCCAGTGCTGTCCAGGCAGGTCAGAAGGGTCCGTGTTAACGATAACCATCGCCGGTAAGGCCTTTAACGGCCTTTCAGGCAGATGATCGCTCGGAAGAACTCTGAGAAAATGAGTGTTACACGAAATTTTGTCCAAGATGGCGGTTATGCGGTTAGACACTTCGAAGATGCTGTCAAACATGGCGTAAACGATGAGATTAATAGTTTGCGTCAGCGGTTGTCTGAAGCGCGCTTCGAGTCTGATATTCCCGGACTTGATGAGCGATATGTGCTGACCGCAGTCTTCGTCAGGCATGAGGTTAAAGGCGTAAAGCGAATACCCTCTCAGAAAATCATCCCTGTTGACAGAGATTTCACAGACCTGATTTTTAAGATGCCTTCGGTAGCGGTCGCCAACTGATAAAATTCTTGTACGGCTGCTCCTGCGGCAAAGTTTGGCTGGAGAGGCTTGGCGGGAAATTGCTGTCCGTCTACGTAGATGGCCAGGAACTCCAAATCATAATGTTTGGACGCGAATGGGTTTTTATTGTAGGACCCGGTGAATGCGTCATTATCTACCATTGCCAGGATGATAGATTTTGGCAAGGTCCCCAAAAACAAATTTTCTTGATTTGATACGCAGGAACCTACGGGTAAAGAGAAATTTTTTAGACACACTCTATCTATGGGGTACTTGGCAGTGGTCGAGAGCAAGGCCTGGGCATGCGCCAGCCTCACGGATGGCGATACGGACACTTTCTTGACGAAAAGGGATACCGACACGATATTTAGTTTATAGGCCACGTCCTCGCCTGTCATCAGGCAGAATTCATCTTTGCCTCTGATCATTCGTATTTTTATGTTGACGCCGTTTAGCATTAATTTTTCTTGAAAGAAGATATCGCTGTGAATAGGCGCCAGCAACTCGACAACACCACTCCCTGTGGTGTAGAGCGATCTCTTGGTCAGACCGGCGTTACGTCCCACAGGATCGGTTTCATCCATGTGACCCGCCGTGTCTTTGAAAAACAGACCTGCTGAGAAAAGCGATTCCAGCGTATCTTTGCTGTAGTTGATAAGACTCTCGATGATACATCGGTAAGGGTAAGTGCTCGAGCTCTGAGATATCAGTCGGTCGCCGAGACTGACGTCAACTTGTGAAAATATAGTAGCTCCCGGGTAGTTGATTAGGGCTACCTTTGCTGGGTCTGGGATGTCTCCCCCATTAGGTCTTGTGATTTTAAGACGTAGAAACATCAACGTGTTATTTAGGTCGATGTAATCTTCGCCGGTTCCTGGGATAAAAAACTCCAGAGGCGACGAGTCCGATATAGCCGATAAAGGTGGTACTTCTAAATAGGCATTTTTCTCGATAACCGTCTGCGTCAGGGGTACTGTAAACAAATCCAATTCGGACTTAATACACTCTCCCGACATGCGGTGCAGTAACGCCATGTTAGAAAATGGTTCTCTTAGCCGAGACTTTTCGTTTTGTAGTCTTCTTACGCTTTCTGCGTGTGACTGAGACCTTCTTGGGTCCATGCCTTGTTTTCTTTATTGAACGACCAGGCCTCCTCATACCAGGAGGTTTAGACATTCTCTTACGAGCCATTACCATAAGCCCCGAACCGTCTTGAGCTTTAGAGTTATCGCTATAGGATCTTGACAGAACGTTTGAGACAACGTCGGTCACTATATTTTTAGCGGCCGATTTCAGGTGCGGTTTAGCGATGCTGAACCCCCTTTTTAACAACGGTATGGCCAACCTAAACAGACCTCTGAAAAGACCTCCTAGACCGGCCCCGTACATAACGGCACTGCCCGCATATCCCGGTAGTCCACCGCCGGCCTGATTTCGATAATAATCGACATAATCAGCGGCATTCATCCCACGCGGGTTGTAATAAGCCATTTTTAAAGCGCAGATTGTTTCACAGGCCTAAAGTGTAGTTTTACAATAACTTTCCCGTAAGAAAATGGTATTTCGCGGTTTTGGTCGTCCTTTAATTCTATGACGATGTCTGTGATGAGTGACTTGTTGACTGTCGCGTAATGGGGTTTGTCATATCTAATACTGACGGTGTCATTGTCGCCCCTCTTTATATGTACACATCTTAAAAGGGGCACGTATGAATCACCGACCGATTGGTATTCGATAATGTCGGTATAAACGTACATCGTATAGAAACCCGCGTTGATATCGGCCTGGTGAGGAGTGTCCGTAATAACGCTCTTTGTAAAATCAGCTTTTTCGTGATAGGCGGCATGTCCTAAAGCCTCGCCGGGTTTCATCCCTAAAATAGCAGCTAGTTTCCCGTGGAAGCTTACCGAAATGTTGGGCTTAGCTACCAGTTGGACTTTGTTTTTTAATTTATCGTAGCCTAATACAGCCCCAGGGGCGATAAGCGTATTTATTGCACTGATCACTGCATGAACGTGACGTAGAAACCGCGGTCATCCATGGTAATCCTTTACTCAAATGATCTCTTTTGGCAAAGGTCTGTGCGTTTTAAGGTTTTACAAGTCCAACACAGCTTTTTTGTCTATATAGCTATTAAATTTCGAAGGCCATCCTAACCATTTCACTAAAACTAGCGTAGATCGCCCCTGTTTTTTCTCCCCTAAAATCTTTTCCACCTTAAACGCCTTGTTTTCGCTCACGATTATTTTTTGTAACTCTTCTTCGTAAAACACACTGTCGATGACATCGCCGTCATAATCAGACAACCTGTATACGGGAGGATTACACGGAATGCGCATGGATACGGTGAAAAATGTAGTTCTGTTTGTAACCCTTGGCGAACGGTCCTCGCACTTTAGAAATCCTGACGACATCCCCTACTCTATATTTAAATACGGGATGATCGTTATTCTTCATACCTCTGTACAGGTTTTGAAACACTACTCCTTCATTTTCTTTGTCAACGTCCACAGGTCTCATCTTAATACTCCGATGGTAGCTGGAGTTGTACCCCTGCATAATATCTTGCAACACATCTGTCTATCTCCGTGAATTTGTAGCGGTTAAAAATCTCCACATTCGGCTTTTTAACGATCTATTAAATCGTTCCACGACGCTGGCCTTCAAATCGGTAACCGTAGCAAAATGATGAACGTCGTGCTTTTTCATCAAATCTTGAAAATGTGTGTTAAAAAAATTCGGTTCCCTTATCCGTCTGCAATTTCTTTGGAACGCGCCCCTCTTCAAGTATAGACTCGAACGCTTTAGTAACCTCGAACCCGCTCTTATTCTTTAACGTTCGAGCCCACGCGTACTTGCTAAATACGTCGATGCATGTCAGCAGATATTTATTATTATAATTTTCCTTGGAATAGGCCGACATGTCGACGAGATCCGCTTGAAACTGCGTATCCACCCCGTACACCACGACTCTATTACGTTTGTAGTTAACGGGGGCTGTTCTGTGTAGCGTGTACGCATCCTCCCCAGCCAGCCAGTCCGAGACCTGTTTATCGCTCAGACGGACGCCGGTATCCTTCAAGACCGCATCTTTTAACCATTTTTTACCGCCTAAAGAACCAGGGTTGGCAGGCGTGTAATAAACTTTTTTCATGAGCTCGGACATGTTGCTATGTTTCAACCGTCCTCAAAAGAATAGCACGCACAAGCGTTACGTTTCAGTCTTTTATTAAAAAATAAAGAGATAGTTTTTAAATGGTTACATAGTGATGAAAATAAAATTTAAAATTGGTTACATAATAACAAGAATAGAATTCAAAATGAATACGTAGTAATGAGAACAGAAATAAAAATGAGTACATAGTGATAAGAACAGATTTCAAAATGAATACATAATAATAAAAATAAAATGGGTTACATACAGAGGTGGGTAGAATACCCAAAAACTGTACTCAAGTAAAAGTAAAAGTACTTGAAGAAATATTTACTCAAGTAAAAGTAAAAGTAATAGTCTGAATAGTTACTTGAGTAAGAGTAAAAAAGTATCGGATAAAATAACTACTCAAGTAGTTAGTTACTAGTTACTTTGGATCATATACTGAATATAGTCTATTTTTATTTAGATATATAGATATTTAGATACATTTTTATACACACACACACACACACACACACACACACACACACACTGCCGTTCAAAATACTCTTAATGTTTTTTTTTTTAAATGTAATTTATTTCAGTGATGCAAATCAGAATTTTTATCAGCCTGATTTATTATCAATGCTGTTCTTTTTTAGATTTCTATTCATAAAAGAATCCTGAACAAAATGTCACAGGTTCCAAAAAATATTAAGCAGCAAAACTGTTCCCTGTTGAAAAAAACAGCATATGATAGTATGTTTTGTAGCATGGTATGCTGGTTTGAGCTGATTTAAGCTGGTCCTTTGCTGGTTTAAGCTGGTCCTAAGCTGGTCCGACCAGCTCAAGACCAGCACATGACCAGCATAAACCAGCATCCCAGCTTCAAAACATACCTAACCAGCATATGCTGTTTTTTTGTTTTTGTTTTTTTCAACAACACTGGTAATAAATCAATATATTTGAATGATTTGTGAAGGATCATATGACTCTAAAATATAATTTAATTTAACTCAGTGATGCAAATCAGAATTTGTATCAGCTGTTACTCCAGTTTTCAAAGTTTAATTATGTATTATAAATGTATATAACCTCTGACACGGAGAAGAGTGAAAACTCCTCACGTGACTGCTACAGAACATCTGAACATAACGAAACAAATCCACATTGACGGATCTTCTTCCGTCTGTTCTGCAAAATGTAAACAAATGTAGCCTTTATTTCTGCAAGCGTAAATATTGTGAAAATATCAATATTAATTGTGTCTAGGCAAGGCATTCCTCCTGGAACTAACGTGGGTTTGGCGGGTGTTTATTTCATACTCTGTGACAGCTTATTTAATGAATAAATTATACATTGTATTTAATGTGTAAGGTACATGTACAACAAACTGGTAATGTCATAGTGGTATCGTGTATTGTAATCGAATCTATACCTGTGGAACCGACAGCACACGCGGTGTTCATCTAATAAAGATCTTGCAGATTTGCTTTCAACTGACTGTAGATCCAAAGCCACGTCTTCAACGCTCTTGATGTTACAACCGCTTCAGGCGACTCAGCGCGTGCGGCAGGGAACTGAATGAATCATTCAAACTGATTTGCGAACCGATTCACTGCTTGCCAACTGGTTTGATCAAGCCTTCGAACAGAATCGACTCAAAAGAATGAATCATTCGCGAACAGGCATCGTTGCTTATAAACATATAAATGGCTAAAGTCTTATATCACTGTAAACCGCACAAACTGGGCTACAATAATATGTTAGCAGCATTTATGTACATTATTTTGTTTTTGAGAAAGAAACGTTTATGCGTGGCTAGTGAAAAACTAAAATTTTGAAGTCACTGAAATAAGGCCATAAAACACATACAGAACATTTGTTCACAAGACTTTTGAGAACTGGATCTTGTAGCCTAGAATTTTTGCTTCAAAATTATATGTAAGTCATCTTGTTTACTTGCTCACAGAAAACAATATATTGATTTAAATTTTCTAAGTCACTTTTTGAGTGGAAAGGCTCTATGCGAGAGGGCGTGACTCACACCTGAGAAGACAAAGGCCCGCATAATGAGCTCCATAATGAGCCATTCAGTCAGGTGTGTGACTGAGAGAGAAGAGTTACAAGAAAGAATGTGAGGAGAAAAGAAATGTGTATACATATAACTATCACATAAAATAACTTGAGATTCACTGGTGAGTGCAGTTAAACAGTTTATTAGGAACAAACAAACAAATAAACAACAGAAGAGTCAAGACATCGTGGGTGCAATATCCAAAATATCCAAAACAGTGGCAGGAAACTGGATCCCAGGAAAATGGGAGACAGCAGAAACTGCATGAGAAAACACAAAACAGACGTGAGCAACACAATGAACAGACAAAGACAAAGCAAACATGGTGACAATACATACACTACCAGTCACATTATTTAAACAGTAAGATTTGTAATGGGTTTTTTTAAGAAGTGACTTCAGCTCATTTATTTGATCCAAAGTACAGCAAAAACAGTGCATTATATTTATTATAATATATAGGCCTACATATTACTATTCAAAATAAATAAAGCACCCCCCCCCCAAAAAATAAATAAATAAATAAATAAATTAGTGAGCATGTTGATAGTCTTATCAGGAGCAACTATATTATTAGATTAGCAATCACCAACATAGCCCACGTGATTTTATAACATAGATGTACACATGTATTTTCATACAATACAAAAACAACATTTTATAACTGAGAAACTAAACTATTATTGTTAAGCTTATTATAAACATGTTTGAGAAGGTATTTGCAAACAGAGTAGGCTACTTCACAGTAAAGATTGGTCTAAACTTTCTTAGACATTACTTTTATATCATTGTTTATAGAACATATAACTATCCTCACGTCGTGCAACATTTAAATGAAATGAAAGGTTGTCTATCATATTTCAATACGTTGCACTTGATTTCACACATTTTATTCTGGAGTTATAAATGCCTTCAACTTTGTCACAACAACACATTATCGAATGCCAATAAGAAACATTACTTACTCAGTATAAAGTATCTCCTCCTCCGCGGCTCCAGCTGCGCTCGCGCTCTGTTTGTGAGGGTAAACAAACTTTTTCCTCTCAGCGCATCTTCTGGGGGTAAATACAACTCCTTTTCCTCTCAGCGCGTTTCTGAGGTAAATACAAAGCTTATTCCTCACAGCGTGTTCTTCCAAAACTGAAAAGTATCCGAGATGAACATGTTGCTGCTTTGTTTACAGGGGTGTGGGCGTTTACATGCCGCGTGGCTCGCGCGGAGGTTTGTAATAACTATAGCGCGAGCAGCGCGTGGGCGTCACCTAATTAAAGATAATGAGACCAGACGGAAAAACTGGACATGTCCTTGGTTTCATACGGATTACTTTATAACAGAATATTTGTTTTCGGTAAGACTTGCTTCATTTAACAGTAGACACTTCAAGCTTTCTATAGATATATTTCTCATGTCTCTGTGTGAAGTATTTGCTGAGTTACAGTTCATTTTAGTGACGTAGCAGTTCGCGGAGACGGAGAAGACAGAGAGCGCTCCCTGTTTGTTTTCTTTATTCTTCAAAAGCACAAAGTTTAGTTGTTGTTATGAGTGTATTCAAATAAAAGTAGACCCCTTACAGATTCAAATGGTGTATTGCTCTTATCTGTACGATCAAAAATGGCAGAGTTATTCAAGCTCATTTCGGCCTTATCAGGAAAATCTGACTCAAAACGCGTATACGCGTTTGTCGAGCCCAGAGGGTTAAATAACACACGTAAATATCAGGTATGATTTACTTGTTTCACTTGTTGAACAGAATCTGTTGTCTGTTCACATCTCTGTGGTTAGATCAGTGTGCACAATAATGTGTCTTTGACCTTCATTATGTATGTTTTGATTATACTGTGTTGTAAATAAAATACAAATAATTTAAAAAAACCTTTTTTTTCAATGTCCTCACATTCTCTCTTACCTGCCTCACAGTCACAGTCACACTGATGGGCCATTAGAGGCCCATAGGGGAGGGCCCTTTATCTCTCAGGTGAGACTCGCTTAATATTCATGGCCATTACCACGCCCTCGCATATAGACCCTCGATCACAAAACATGTCTTGAAAATTTTAAATCAATATATTTTTTTCTGTGAATGAGTAAGCAGAATGATTTTCACATAATTTTGAAGTAAATATTCTAGCCTACAAGACTGATTACTCAAAAGTCTTGTGCAGGACTATTTAGTGTGGGTTTTAAGGCCTTATTTCAGCTACATTTTTTTTCCCAAAACTTACTAACCACGCATAATATTTTTTTTCTAAAAAATGCAAACATGTACATCCATCTTGGTCACATATTATTGTAGCAGAGTTTGTGCTGAATACAAAAAAAATTACATTTTGGTCAATAGTATGTTTTAAGTAGCTGAAATAAGCACAAATATCAGGGCATGTCAAAACATCTCAAGGGCCCCAAAATGACCTCGGACCCCAGAGGGTTAAACAAGATGTCTCTGAAAAAATGGATTGCGCTACACACACACCCCATGTCGTCACACTCCGGGGGCGGTCACGCTGCTTTGCCAGAGATCCACGGCGTCGTAAACGACTTTCTTGTTGGACTCGTCCAGCAGCTTTTCCCTGATTTCTTGCAGCTTTGCGACGATGAATGGCCCATCTCTTAATTCGTGCAGGATAGCGCCGGTAGTTCCTTGAATCCTCAGAATGTTGTTGGTCATTAAACCGTAGCGGCGTAGAGTGAAGTCGATAATGGTCTGAAGATCGGGTTTGAACAGTTTGCGACACGTGAGTTGAAATAGTAGGCGTCAGGCTCAAACAGACAGGAATGTTGCAGCTGGCTCGGATGGTCCGTTGTACACCCCTCGCACTCGTCCCTTAGTTTGTTGTCGATGATGTGTTGCAGCAGCAGCACGATCGTGGCTTTTATGATTCTGAAACCTTTTCCATTGAAGCAGCCTTCTGTGGTGTCGAATCCCGTGTGGGTGGAGGTGGTACACAGGTCCTTTAGGTAACTCAGGTTGCGGTATCCGAGCTCCGTGCAGAATTTATCCAAGCATTCTTTGCGCAGGTCGGGTGCGTGGACCTTGTCTGTCGAAAGATGATCGATAGCGTTATCATCAGAAGCTTTGAGATTGGAAGGAGCATAATCGCATTGTAAAGAGTCTTCTTGAGACATGTTGGAAATGCTGTGTGGGAGTGTCGACTTACTGTTCTTTATAATGGCTGTAGTAGATGGGCGGGGACGGTAACACCCCCTCACGGGGGTTTCTCTCGGGGTGAAACAGCTGTGTTTTCATTTTGCTGTATCCGTCATGTATGCTGCACCACTTGAACATTTTGTTTACGATCGAAAAAAGAGCGCTCAGCAAATGCAGATCGCACCACCTGAACAAAAACTTAAGGCTGAACATTTCGTGATATTCTCTATGCTTGTCACCCTCCGAAAGGTCACTAAGCTTTGTCTTGTCTTCGCAGGCGAATATGTACACGCAGTCCTCTGGGTTCTTTTGAGCATGGTCGCCGACCACTCGGTACCGGATATTCGGAGCTACCCCATCCCACTCCCCAACGTACAAAGGCTCTTCTCCACAGTCCTTCAGATCTTTCCAGATGCGATTGAAAAATAATTGCCAATCTTTTTCAGGAAATACCAGGCAGGGGTCTTGATCCTGTACAAATTCGTTGGTTTCGTCAGATGTGTAGAGCATAACCGTTCGATCCGATTTGTGGAATATGTACCCGAATATATGTCCGCTGATCAGGAAAAATTCCTCTCTCGCACATTCAGAATTTTCGCGGAGAAACCTTGCCAAGCACAAATTACCGCTGTACGGCTTTCTCGGTGCCAAAGTCAGATTTTCCATCATCTCTTCATCCCATTCCTTCTCAGGAGTTTTAGGTGAGTATGAGGCACTCATGTCTATGTGTTTCACAGCTCTTTTCTGATTTCCCACAGAAATACCTCGCCCTATTTATCTAAAACACGCCTCGGAATGCAGCCGCCACGTGGTCCACAGATGGGCAAACCCCCACCGGATGAGCATAAAATCGTCAAAACATTACCCGACAGATCATTTATGGTTTTACACTTCTACAAACAACATATCTCATTACCGGATGACGTAGGAATTTCACGCTTCTCCGATTTCCACACATATGGAACGCATTAACGGGTCAAAGGGTCAACACGACGTGGGGGGTCACGATGTGGGTGGGCCGTGTGGGGGAGGGGGAAAGGTCAAAAGGTCAAAGCAATAAATCTTTTTGTCACAAGCCATGCCCTAATGACTACTGCTGGGTTGTTCATGCTGGGTCAGATGGACTGCAAGGGGTTCTTTCAGCACTGAACACCTGGGTTGGGTTATTTTGACCAAACTGGTTTGTTTATTTTTCCTCCTCATCGAATTTTCTGGATTCTCGTCTCGTCGTCAGACGGTCAAGCAACTCGCAGCAAGCAGGATTATAAGGTAAATTAATATGATGATATGATTATTTACCTCTCTTTTTAATAAGCTGTGGTACGAGCACACTGATTTCAATGTGATATCTGATCTGTCGCTGTGCGGGTTAAAGTTAGCGTTATTCTGTGAATGAAGTAGCCGCCTACGTTTATTTTTTTGTCGATTAGTCACCAGAAGAGACGGACGGCAGCACGTAAGTGTTTTAATACTTGTTCTTAGTTCTGTTGTTTATATTAATTACTTGCTGCTAGGAAAGAATACTTGGTTTCCTACCTATTGCTATTCTGCTTTTCCGTTGTGGTTTATATTTTTGATTGCACTTACTGGTCATTATAATAACTGGCCCTTTAGCTTAAACTCCTTCCTGCACAGTGAGAAGTGTTAGTTTCGATTTGAGCCATTGCCCTGCGATTGGCTGGTGGTTGTGCTAATTAAAAGCGGCCACAGCTTTTTTCACTCTAGACTGTGTATTTGTTTGAGGTCTGTGCGCTGACGCAGAAGACCGAGGAGTGTAAAGACCTGCGACTTTTTCCTGCGCGACTTTAACCCTCTGGGGTCGACAAACGCGTATACGCGTTTTGACGCAGATTTTCCTGATAAGGCCGAAATGAGCTTGAATTACTCTGCCATTTTTGATCGTACAGATAAGAGCAATACACCATTCGAATCTGTAAGGGGTCTACTTTTATTTGTATACACTCATAATAACAACTAAACTATGTGCTTTTGAAGAATAAAGAAAACAAACAGGGAGCGCTCTCTGTCTTCTCCGTCTCCGCGAACTGTTTTTAGAAACACGTCACTAAAATGAACTGTAACTCAGCGACTACTCAACACAGAGACATGGGAGTTATATCTATAGAAAGCTAGAAGTGTCTACTTTGAAAGCTAGAAGTGTCTTATCGAAAACAAACATTCTGTGATGAAGTAATCCATATGAAACCAACACGATGTTCAATCTGTCCCGTCTGACTCATTATCTCTAATGAGTTACCGCCCACGCTCGGCTCGCGCTGTTCATATGTAAATAGCCACGTGGGGCGTGCGCGCGTGTAAACGCCCAAAACAAAGAGCGGAGAAAGAGCGGCTACTGTTCGTTTCTGGAAGACGCGCCGAGTGAAAGCAGGATTTCCCTCGAAAGTAGAACACGATTTAATCCAGCAGAGGAGATGAGTAAGTAATGTTTCTTTTTTGCGTTAGTTAACATTTTACTGTGACATAAACTTGAACAGAATTACTAACAGTTAGTTGCGTTTTTCCCAAACGACAACATGATGAATGTTATGCGCCTAAGAATGTTTAGATGTTAATGTTTATTATTAATACTCTGTTCACAAATAGATTTTAACAGGGTGCCAAACAATAATAATTAGTTTGTACTATAAAAAATGATATTTTATATCTGAGAAAGTACATCATTTTATTGTACAAAGCATGCTCGAGTCTGTGGCTTCAGAATCATGTCATAGGCTACTATAAAATCATACATACTAGACTATATGACTACAAAATCATAGTCGGGTTTTTCCCAAACTATAATTCCTGACTACAGTGTTTGAAATCGCGTAAAACATTTTGAATATGAGGGGCAATTCATTGTATTTAAATTTCTTACGGCGCGATGATGTTTTCATGCTCTATATAAAACAATAAAAGTAATATGAGTGTACACTGTAACATGATGAATGCTGTGAGTCTAAGTATGTTTAGCACATGTTTATTATTAATAGCCTACTCTGTTCAGAAATAGATTTTAATAACGTGCTAAACAATAATAATTAGTTTCTCAGATATAAGATTTCTTTCTCTTTTTTATGATAGTACAAAGCATGTGTGAGTCTATGGCTACAAAACATATACATGCATATATATATATATATATATATATATATATATCAGATTTTCCTGATATTAACATGCTCACAAATGTTTTTTTGTTTGTATTTTATTGAATCAGATACCAGCACCAGATGTATCCTGATGTCTCTTCAAACTGTTTTCCTCTGAGAGCGCTGAACCAACATCAGATGTTCAACTACACTGGTATTCTATGTTAAAACAAGCTCCTTTTCTACTGATTATGTTTTTTTCTTCTTGAATCCATGGAAAAAAGTAGAAACACTTAAATAAAACACGTAAATATCAGGTATGATTTACTTGTTTCACTTGTTGAACAGAATCTTTTGCAGGAATGACTCAAAGTCTGTTCACATCTCTGTGGTTAGATCAGTGTGCACAATAATGTGTCTTTGACCTTCATTATGTATGTTTTGATTATACTGTGTTGTAAATAAAACACAAATAATTTAAAAAACCCTTTTTTTCAATGTCCTCACATTCTCTCTTACCTGCCTCACAGTCACAGTCACACTGATGGGCCATTAGGGCCCCATAGGGGAGGGCCCTTTGTCTCTCAGGTGAGACTCACTTATTATTCATGGCCATTACCACTCCCTCGCATATAGACCCTCGATCACAAAACATGTCTTGAAAATTTTAAATCAATATATTGTTTTCTGTGAATGAGTAAGCAGAATGATTTTCACATAATTTTGAAGTAAATATTCTAGCCTACAAGACTGATTACTCAAAAGTCTTGTGCAGGACTATTTAGTGTGGGTTTTAAGGCCTTATTTCAGCTACATTTTTTTCCCCAAAACTTACTAACCACGCATAATATTTTTTTTCTAAAAAATGCAAACATGTACATCCATCTTGGTCACATATTATTGTAGCAGAGTTTGTGCTGAATACAAAAAAAATTACATTTTGGTCAATAGTATGTTTTAAGTAGCTGAAATAAGCACAAATATCAGGGCATGTCAAAACATCTCAAGGGCCCCAAAATGACCTCGGACCCCAGAGGGTTAACCGAGCAACGACACCGAGCCACACTTAAGTATCTTTTTTTCCTTCCTCACACACTCTGCTTTCCTATCCTCTTTCCTTCTACCTCTATCATGTGTCTCCAAAACATTCCGGTTCTCTCTCAACCACTCCCTAACATCACACGCAGACAGCAACGTAATCCTGCTAACCTACGCCCTATCTCTACATCTTCCACTACACCTCTGGCTTTCTCTGTGGGTCTCTGGAATTGTCAGTCAGCCGTCAACAAAGCTGATTTCATTTCTGCCTTTTCTTTAAAATCCACTCTCAGCATCTTGGGCTTGACTGAGACCTGGATTCGTCCAGAAGACTCAGCAACCTCAGCAACCTCAGCTGCTCTCTCTACTAATTTCTCTTTCTCTCACACTTCGCGTCAAGTTGGCCGGGGTGGGGGTACTGGCCTACTCGTTTCAAACAATTGGAAATACTCAACCCGCTCTACCCTATGCAATTACAACTCATTTGAATCTCATGCCATTACTGTATCAGCTCCGATAAAACTCCAGATTGTGATAATCTACCGTCCCCCTGGACAAATTCTAGCCACCTTCCTAGAGGAGCTGGACGGGTTGTTGTCCTCTTTCGTGGAGGATGGCACTCCACTCTTAGTCAAGTCAAGTCAAGTCACCTTTATTTATATAGCGCTTTTACCAATACAGATTGTGTCAAAGCACTTAACAGTATCAAATTGGAGGACAGAGTGTCAGTAATATATAATAAGATTAAACATTTAATTTTCAGTTAAAGGCATTTCATTATTGAATTCAGAGATGTCATTGTCTAGCTCAGTTTAGTTTAAGTAGTATATGAGCAATACAATCGGCGATAATCGCTAGAAATTAGGTGTCCCCACCATCTTAGTCTTTGGTGATTTCAACATTCACCTACACAAGCCCTATGCTACAGACTTCCACTCACTCTTAGCTTCATTTGATCTCAGTCGCCTTACCACTACTAGCATGCACAAATCAAGCAACCAACTTGATTTAATTTACACACGCAATTGTACTGCAGATAACATTCTGGTACAACCGCTACATATCTCGGACCATTTCTTCATTACATTTACACTACATTTTGCTGCCCGTGTGCCACCAACCCCCCTACCGGTTACTTTTAGACGAAACCTACGCTCCCTTTCTCCTTCCCATCTTTCCTCTGTAGTATCCTCCTCTCTTCCCTCACCTACCCATTTCTCATCTCTGGATGTAAACGCAGCTACTGAAACTTTATGCTCTACCTTAAATTCTTTTACTCCTCTCTCCTCTAGGTCAGCACGGGCTGCCCCTCCTAACCCCTGGTTATCTGATGTTCTTCGTGAACATCGGACTAAACTCAGAGCGGCAGAGAGAAAATGGCGCAAATCTAACAACCTGTCGGACCTGAGTAGGTATCAGTCTCTGCTCTCATCTTTCTCTGCTGATGTCCACACTGCCAAATCCTCACATTTCCACAACAAGATCAACAGCGCTCCAGACATGCGTAATCTCTTTAGAACATATAATTCTCTCCTCTGTCCCCCTCCACCACCTCCCACCACTTCTATTACAGCTGATGACTTTGCAACTTTTTTTACAGATAAAACTAGATAGATCAGTGATCAGTTCTCCCCTCCACGCACACAGGACCCCCAACCAACCACATCCACTGCTAAAACTCCCATCTTCTCCTTCTGTCCCCTGACAGAGGCTGAAGTATCCAAACTTCTCCTCTCCAACATCCTACAACATGTCCTCTTGACCCAATCCTCTCACACCTTCTGCAAGCAATCTCTCGGTCACTGAAGCCCTGCGAATTGCAAAAGCTGATTCCAAATCATCAGTCCTCATCCTGCTGGATCTATCTGCCGCGTTTGACACTGTCAATCATCAGATACTCCTCTCCACCCTCTCATCACTGGGCATCACTGGAATTCCACTTCGCTGGTTTGAATCCTATCTCACTGGTAGGTCTTTCAGGGTGGCCTGGGGAGGGAAGGTATCCAAAGCACATACACTGGTTCCTCAGAGCTCGGTTCTTGGACCCCTCCTCTTCTCCACATACACTACATCGCTGGGCCCCATCATACAGGCACATGGATTCTCCTACCACTGCTATGCTGATGACACACAGCTCTATCTCTCCTTTCAACCAGATGATCCAACGGTAGCTGCAAGGATCTCAGGTTGCCTGGCGGACATCTCAGCATGGATGAAAGAACATCACCTTCAGCTCAACCTGGCAAAGACTGAGCTTCTTGTCTTTCCCGCCGCTCCAACTCTACAGCATGACATCACGATCCAGTTAGGTTCATCAACAATTACCCCATCAACTTCGGTCAAACCTTGGTGTAATCTTTGATGACCAGCTGACCTTCAAAGACCACATTGCACAGACTGCTCGATCTTGCAGGTTTGCACTACACAACATCAGAAAGATCAGGCCCTTTCTGACGGAGCATGCTGCACAACTTCTTGTCCAGGCCCTTGTAATTTCTAGGCTGGACTACTGCAATGCTCTTTTGGCTGGACTTCCATCAAACACAGTCAAACCTCTACAAATGATTCAGAATGCGGCGGCACGACTGGTCTTCAAGGAACCCAAAAGAGCCCATGTCACACCTCTCTTTATCTCATTGCATTGGCTACCAATCGACGCTCGCATCAAGTTCAAGACACTGATGCTTGCTTATAGAACAACCACAGGCTCAGCAACCGAATACATGCACTCACTATTAAGAATCTACATCCCCTCCAGAAGTCTGAGATCTGCTAGTGAGCGACGCCTCGTGGTACCATCACAAAGAGGCTCAAAATCACTCTCCAGAACATTCTCGTTCACGATTCCTGGCTGGTGGAATGATCTTCCCACCCATATTCGGAGTGCTGGATCCCTGTCAATCTTCAAGCAACAGCTGAAAACCCATCTCTTTCAACACTACTTGACTTCACCCTACACATAAAAAAAATAAAAAAATAAATAAATATTTCTCCTTATTTATTCCTTCCCCTGCTAGCTTGTACTTATTTAAACAATGCCTGAGACTTCGTTTGTCGGATTGCCTTTTCAAGATGAATCGCTTTATGTATTCCCCAATTGTAAGTCGCTTTGGATAAAAGCGTCTGCAAAATGACTAAATGTAAATTTTAACAGTAAGTTAGAGAGGCCATGTACAGCATTCTTTGTTATTGTTAGAAATAATAATTTGTATTTGAGATTGATGAATAATAGGCAGATCACTGGATTTCCAGGCTGGCATACTGTATGGTTTTGCAAGCTTTTAACCCAGTTTTTCATCCTTATTTTACAGAATCTGTTTAGCCTCCCAAAAAAAATTGAGAAATGGTGGATTCGCAGCAATGGGTCTACAAGCATCCCAGAAATCTTGAAGGAGTTCCCCAGGCTTCTAGGAAAACTTGGCATGCTAAGAAATAATTTTGATTTTATGGTTTTGTTTACAGAAATTTGAAATGGTTAAATTGTTAGTGGGGTTGTGCAGATAGACGATAGTATAGTGTATTGACGATAGTCAAAGATATCGCTGATGTCTTTGTCGACAGTCAAGGCGATGTTACAGGAGCCGCCCCACATCTTTAAAATTTGAGCACAGTGTTTTCTGTGAGTGTACACAGCAGCAGCACCTCTGCCAGAACGTCACTAACATCTACATATTCCTAATAAATTACATTGTTTGTCACATGGTCTGCCTGTGTCATTTGTTTCTGATCCAATCTATTTAAATCAAATCCAATCTGATTCAAGCTATTTAAAGGAATGAAGACACTTTCATAGGAAAAGTTTCAATGTGTCATTTTGATTGTGAGATCAGTTTCACAGTTTGCACTGTATTATTCTTATGGTTTAGATGCTAAAAGGGATAGTGCTTTCAAAGTCCTGCCCGCTCTGCTTCCCCAATCAATATACAAGAACGGAGGAAAGGTCTTCAGACCCACAACCAGAATCCTGGAAGTCATTCATTTGACGTACAACCTGTAAGTTTTTTTGTTTTTTTTTTAACTCTTTCTACTCTATACACAGTACTGTGCAAAAGTTTTAGGCCACCAGTATTTTCACCAGTTTCACCAAAAATGGTTTTGAGTTAGTTATTCCTATCTTTTGCTGTAGTGTGTCAGTAGGAAATATCAGTTTACATTTCCAAACATTCATTTTGCCATTAATTGTAATAATCCAGTGAATGTCTGACAACAGCCAGTGCTCCACACAGATCTGATCTGATCATCATCCCGTGTTATCTGATGCTTCAAGAAACCTACCTGCAAAGCTACAGTACTGTATGTGTGTGTGTATATATATATATATATATATATATATATATATATATATTGGGGGCTTTAAATACCCCATAATTTATGTCATGTTTGGTTGGATGAAATTTAGGCTTTACACTTAAACGTTATTTATTTAAGTCAACTCAATAGTGCATCTCAATAAGTTAAGTTGTGACGTATTGTCAAGTATGGTGAGCCATACTTGAAATTGGTGCATTTAACCCATCCATGCACACACACAGCAGTGAGTAGTGAACAAACACACACACACAGTGAACACACACCCAGAACAGTGGGCAGCCATTGCTCCAGCACCTGAGGAGCAATTAGGGGTTCGGTGCCTTGCTCAAGGGCACCTTAGTCATGGTATTGAAGGTGGAGAGAGTGCTGTTCATTGCGCCACGTGAAGGTTTCATTCACAATGCTGTTCATTCACAATCCCCACCAGTGCGAGAATCGAACCGGCAACCTTCAGGTTACAAGCCCAACTTCCTAACCATTAGGCCAGGATAAAACTCGTGTATTAAATAAATTCAATGCACACAGACTGAAGTAGTTTAAGTCTTTGGTTCTTTTAATTGTGATGATTTTGGCTCATATTTAACAGAAACCCACCAATTCACTACCTAGAATATGGTGACATGCCAATCAGCTAATCAACTCAAAACACCTGCAAAGGTTTCCTAAGCCTTCAAAATGGTCTCTCAGTTTGGTTCACTAGGCTACACAATCATTTCCAAGCATGTGCTGTATCCAAGCATGTTAACAGAAAGTTGAGTGGAAGGAAAAAGTGTGGAAGAAAAAGATGCACAACCAACCGAGAGAACCGCAGCCTTATGAGGATTGTCAAGAAAAATCGATTCAAGAATATGGGTGAACTTAACAAGGAATGAACTGAGGCTGGGGTCAAGGCATCAAGAACCACCACACACTCAATGAATTTGGCTACAGTTGTTGTATTCCTCTTGTTAAGCCACTCCTGAACCACAGACAACATCAGAGGTGTCTTACCTGGGCTAAAGAGAAGAAGAACTGGACTGTTGCCCAGTGGTCCAAAGTCCTCTTTTCCAGCAGGATTTGTCACCTGCCCACACTTCCAAAAGCACCAAAAGTTGGTTAAATGACCATGGTGTTGGTGTGCTTGACTGGCCAGCAAACTCACCAGACCTGAACCCCAGAGAGGATCTATGGGGTATTGTCAAGAGGAAAATGAGAAACAAGAGACCAAAAAATGCAGATGAACTGAAGGCCACTGTCAAAGAAACCTGGGCTTCCATACCACCTCAGCAGTGCCACAAACTGATCACCTCCATGCCACACCGAATTGAGGCAAAAGGAGCCCCTACCAAGTATTGAGTACATATACAGTAAATGAACATACTTTCCAGAAGGCCAACAATTCACTAAAAATGTTTTATTTTTATTGGTCTTATGAAGTATTCTAATTTGTTGAGAATTTTGTGGGTTTTTGTTAAATGTGAGCCAAAATCATCACAATTAAAAGAACCAAAGACTTAAACTACTTCAGTCTCTGTGCATTGAATTTATTTAATACACGGGTTTCACAATTTGAGTTGAATTACTGAAATAAATTTTCCACGACATTCTAATTTTTGAGATGCACCTGTAAATGTTACAACTTGTAAAAATGTAAGTTATGTTGCAAGACTAAGTGTCGTGTAATTAACAGGTGGAGACCAACATGGTGATGCATTCCTGCACATTTTGTGCCTTGGTGACGAGACGACAACATCCCACACCTTCGCCATTGTTTCGGGCCGTGCCATTGAAATGGACTTGTTGCTTGAGGCTGTTTATCTTTTTCAAGTCCTTTTTTGTGCTTGATGTTAGCTACACTAACATCTTCCTTCCTGGGAATTTCTCCAGCATGTAGTATATCATATTGATGGACATGAGCCTTCATGTGTGAAGTATTTGAGGGCAACAGTTTTTTCTGGCCACTTGTAACGTTTAAATTTTTTGTCACATGTATTGTCTGTTGTAGGTCTCTTTGTTTGGCTTAGTTTTAATGGCACAATGTTTGGACTGATTCTCATATGACAATAAGCAATTTCATAGTGTTATGATGCTGCAATGTTGACAAAGAATAGGAATCTACAATACCTAGTTTACAAAGTTTTGTGTTTTAAAGAAATTGATCTACAAAAAACATTGTTTTATTTGTGTCTGTAGGGGTTGGATATAATGTGTAACAGTAGCAGCCATTCAAAAATTGTTTTAAAAATAAACATTTCTTGTGTTGTGTATTTGTATTACAGAAAAACAATTTTACATTCCTTTGTGATTATTTATTATTATTGGTAATATTGGTAAATACAAAGGTAGCAAGGCAATGAGACAACAAATAAACCAATGTTTGGGTAATGTTTAACCCAGCAACACAGTAAACCTGACCCACTGGTTGGGTCAAATAAACAACTCAGCATTCTGGGTCAAATAGTTAAACCCAGCACTTGGGTCAAAACAACCCAGCGTGTGTTCTGTCCCATAGTTACCCAGCGGCTGGGTTAAGGTTGGGTTCTTTTTTAACCCAGCCTTTTTAGAGTGTGAGGATGTCCATGAGAATATTTAATTTTTTCCTCATGCAGACATGGTCTAAACATTAATGGGATTTAAAATATAATTTCATAAATGTTACTCACACATGCATTCATGCAGTATTTTATTTTTCTTATTGTAGTGGAAAAGAACTGATTAGGTAATGAAAAGTGGGTATTGTATATCAGAATGGTGCCAGTCTCAATGTCTGAATATTCCCACTTCACTACTATGTAGTAGACAAACAAACAAGAACATGAATATGTCTGAATTCACAGTATTGTTAAGTATTCTACTGTAGTCGAAGTTGTGAAAAGTACTGGGTTGCAATATTTTGAAGTATGCATGCAAAGGACAATTTACTATCTTATGAAGCTTTGAGTGAGGATTCATAAATGCTGTGGAAGTAAAACAAGTTACATTGTAGGTCCCATGAAAATGGCAACATAACAGAAACAGCATGTCTGGATTGAATTCATACTATTATAGGACATCAACTTTTTATTGGTCGTGAACTAACTTCTTATAATGAAGTACATTGACTCAGAAGTCAGCCAAATAAAAAAAAAACATTCTGGTTTGAACATCCAGTGCATCGAGTAAGATGACTAAAAGATATTTGGACTGAGATATTTTACAAAGCTTGCATTATTCTTGTTTTTTTTGTTTGTTTTTTGTTTTTTTTAAGGGGGGGGGGGGGTGTCTGTGGTGTAAAATGTTTTTAATTGCTGAATTTACTGTAATTAGCTGAATTTATTAAAAATAAGTAAATAAATAAATCATTGACTCCTTTTAGGATTGAATGTTGAAGGGTTAAAGACACACAAAGGTGATCAGAAACTCCACCCTCTTACAACACTAACCAGGAAGAGACTGACTTATTATTTCTCCTTTCTGTCACTGATTTTCTTCTCTTTGACAAAAGCAACAAAGAATCAGCCATCAGTGAACAACGAAGAGAAAAAGAAATAGTTTGTTTCTGGACAGACAGCAGATCTTTCTGATTCTCGTGGTTTTTCATTTTTGCAAGTCATTCAGAAAGTGAAAGTAAAGTTGAGATTGCTGGAGCTCAAACAGTGAAAATGGCTTCACTTTCTGTAGAAGAGCTTTCTTGTCCCGTGTGCTGTGATATCTTCAAGACTCCTGTTATTTTATCATGTAGTCACAGTGTCTGTAAAGAGTGTCTTCAACAGTTCTGGAGAACCAAGAAAACTCAGGAGTGTCCTGTCTGCAGGAGAAGATCCTCAAAAAACAGTCCTCCAATTAATCTTGCGTTAAAAAACTTGTGTGAGTCGTTCCTGAAGGAGAGAAATGAGAGGCGTTCATCAGGATCTGAGGAGATCTGCAGTTTACACAGTGAGAAACTCAAAATCTTCTGTCTGGAGGACAAACAGCCTGCGTGTGTCGTGTGCAGAGATTCAGAACAACACGACAATCACACATTCAGACCAATAAGAGAAGTGGTTTCATCATATAAGGTAGGACAAATGGCTCATAAACACAGATATCATCACATTCATGCACTCAATATTTATCTCTGCCATTTTATTCAACTTCATATGACATAAACTCTGCTTTAAAAAGTATGTGCCCCCATATTGAGCCACTTGCTACTGTGTGTTTTTTTTTTGTTTTGTTTTTTTCATTTGAAGATAATGGCTCTCACTCTGGTTCTTTGAGTCCAAGAGCCTTTGAAATGGTTTTGTAACCCTTCCGGATTAATGTATTTCAATCACGTTCTTTGTCATAATTTCTGGAATACTTTTTCACTGCACTATATGATCACTGCATTCTCTTCTCTTCACTGTAATCTGGTGTTTTATATATTATTTTTTTATTCAATTCTAGGAGGAGCTCAATAAAGCACTGAAGTCCTTACAGGAGAAACTTAAAAAGAGAGAAAACATGAAAGAAGCGTTTGAGAAAACAGTTAAACACATCAAGGTGAGGAAACACAATCAAGAGTGATTTTCAGTACAAGTGTAGGATCACTGTACACAATTATGATTTGTTGTATGTAATATAGTGGATTCCAGTCTATTGTTGTAAATGACGAGCAGCGATCTGCTTCTGGATCTGTTATCTGTCGGTGTCTGAGTTTCTCTTGGATCTGAATGATGTGATGTGTTGATGTGTGTTGATGGAGATGATTGAAGTGAATGTGATTTGATTTCAGTCTCAAGCTGAGCACACAGAGCGTCAGATTAAACAGCAGTTTGAGAAGCTTCATCAGTTTCTCAGAGATGAAGAAGAAGCTACAATCACTGCACTGAGAGAGGAAGAGGAGCAGAAGAAGCAGATGATGAAGGAGAAGCTGGAGGAGATGAACAGACACATCTCAGCTCTTTCACACACAATCAAAGACACGGAGGAGATGATGAAAGCCAGTGACGTCTGCTTTCTGAAGGTCTGATTTCAGATCATCCATTGATTGATTGATTGATGATTGATTGAGTTCTTGATGATAAATGGTGTGTTTGTTCTGCAGGAGTTTCCAGTCACGATGGAAAGGTGAGTGATCTGCTGGTGTCTCTGGTCTCTCTGCTTCTGAAGCCAAAGCCACTGCAGTTCTGATCCTGAATGTTCTTCCAGAGTCCAGATCTCACAGCCGGATCCACAGACGCCTTCTGGAGCTTTGATTCATGTGCCACGATACTTGGGCAACCTGCCCTTCAGAGTCTGGAAGAAGATGCAGGACATCGTCCAAAACAGTGAGTCTGGAGAAGATCTGTGCTGTTACGCATACACTGGAAATGATGCATGAGGGAATATTTACAGATTTCAGCATTATGTGTGAATAACCAGATGAGCTGTAAACAAGAGAAGAACAACTTTGCTCCACATGATATTTACAGTTACAGTGATACAGCAGATCTCAGTTCAGTCTGATTGATTAGCAAATCTAACATTCCTCAAACACATATTTACTGTAACAACACTGAGAGTAAAGCTGCACGATTCTGGATAATTTGAGAATCATGATTTTTTTTTTTTGTCTCAAATAGAGATCACGATTCTCTCACGATTCTGAACAAAACAAAATAATTTGTGACAAAATATTAATTGCCACAATCTATTTAAGTGTTTAATTAATTTGAAAGAATTATTAACCCTCATATGGTTCTCATGTCCTGTACGCTAATGGTGTTTGGTGTCAATATGACCCCAAAATTGATAGAGTAATTGTAAAATATATATACATTTTTAATCATACAAATACTATATCTTTTTTTTTTACATTAAAAAAAAATGTTTACATTAAAGCTGTGTTTTGGGAGATATGAAGTACTTTTATACCTATTTACCACAAAAATCCTCAACTACACCATTAGCTTGCATGTGAAATATTACATTTTCATGAGAAAAAACATTTAAATGATGATCTAAAATTTGATTTAAGTTGTTTCTGGATATTGATCTAGGTGTTAGGTGTATAATTCTGCCATCTGCTGGTTAGAGAAAAACTTGTAGAAATTCCAGTTTTTGAAAGAATAGTGTAATGATCATATATATCCAGCAGAGGCCCATAGAGAGCCATTCATTCTTCTGGAAGTGACTAACTGCTCCTCTCACAACTTTTCTGATATATATTTTGTAAATATATACTGAAACATTATAAAATACATTAAAAACAGTATTTTTCTCAAAGGTTAGATTTTGTTTTTGTTGTTTGGGGTATTTTGAAGTGCCCGCTTTTGCAATAATGCCAAATAAATTTGCAGAAATGCCACACAAGAACAAAAAAAACAAACAAAAAAACAAAAACAAAACAAAAACAGATATGAATGGGTGTGTGTGTGTGTGTGTGTGTGTTTGTGTGTGTGGTGTGTGTGTGTGTGTGTGTGTGTTGTGTGTGTGTGTGTGTGTGTGTGTGTGCGTGTGTGCGCGTGCGTGCGCGTGTGTGTGCGTGTGTGTGCGTGTGTGTGCGTGTGTGTGTGTGTGCGTGTGTGTGCGTGTGTGTGCGTGTGTGTGTGTGTGTGTGTGAGTGTGAGTATGCTCGTTCCACATTGCATTTGTGCTCTAGTACCAGGCCTTCATTTCTGTGTGGAAATTTTTAGATTTGTGCTGGATTTATTGTTTTGTTTTTTGTTTTGTTTTTTGACATATGAAAAAGAATATATAAATATTTTTTCGCATTTCCCATTCATTTCAGTGTGGGGTCATATCGATCCCAATTACCAGATTAGTAAAAAAAAATATATATATATATATATAAAATATATATATATATTTTTATGTGAATATAGATAGAAAATGTAGAAAAATCATAAAATCTTATTCCACTGAGATGAAAAAGTGAAAGTTAATTGGGGTCAAGGACAGATTCAGGGTTAAACATTTTAATATCTAATATATGTAATAAACCAATTTTTAATATTAAAATTGTGAAAAAGTCGTTTGAATGAAGAAGTCAATGACTCACTCATGAATACTTGTTTCATTACTGGATGAATCAGCGTTTTTGAATGAATCTTTTGAATGAATGATTCAATGACAAATACATTTTTTAACAGTCACTTGTCGCCATCTACTGGAGAAACACTGTAATCGACACAAACCTTATTTGAAGCGCCAGTTACTTTCAAAAGGTGATTTGCTTGATTTTGATCGCAACCAGGTAACCCCCAATAACCAAAACTAGGAAGTACAACCCCCAATATTTATACTATGGTTAATGGAAACCTAGAATCAGGTTATTAATTAATTAAATCGCGACTTCAGCGCTAACTTCACGTATGAACCGAACGAAGCATTTATCAGCACAATATGACTGAAGCTCGGAAAATGTGAGAATTTGCGTGAGCTATTGCTATCATGAAGCTGATGGTCAAATGTAGGAAATATTTTAATTCCATTGAGAAATTGTCACTTTAAAATGCTTTGGAGAAAGTCGAACATTATCTAAAAAAGGCACATAAGCTAAAAAGACTGATGAAAAGAGGAGAAAACAATCTTGCAGCAGCTCTACTAATTAAAATCTCTTTAAACTACTCATGACCACCTTAATTTATCACGTTTTATTGTAGGCTTATTTATTGTGGGGAATTCTGTTAAAATTGTTGTAGAATTATAATAGATTATTCCCTATAGATTTATATTACAACTGTGGCATGTTGTAGCTATTGTTTCTAAATGTGTTATTTTTTATAACAAATGCTATATAGATTCATTAAAAAAAAAAGTCATTATTGGCCTGGAAATGATTAAAAGGCTGGCCTTATTATGACAAATGCTACAGTTAAGAACTACATTTTCATAAGAGCAAGTACAAGTCAGAATCAAGAGCCATGTGTAAAAGAGCATTTTACAAAAATAAACATATAAGCAAACAAACATATAAATAAATAAAGCTTATGAGGGAGCATGACAAGGTGTTCACTAAAACAGTTCAAAACTACACCCTCGATCGCAACCACAGACATCAGTGTTTATATCCAAACTATAAACGTTTATCCCAGTATTTCTGTGATAATATGAATGATTGTAAGACAGAAATAATACTTTGTGGTTAAAAAGACTGTTTGTGAAGCTGTTTCTTACCTAAACATGATAACTGCTCTCTCTGTGCCAGCGGCAGCACGAAAACAGATTTTAATGTTCCAGTATGATTTTATCAAAGGTTTAATAAACACTGAATCGTTGTCATTTAGAAATGAGATCGTGTGGGTGTTTGAATCGAGATCACAATCTTTTAACGATTAATCGTGCAGCTCTAACTGACAGTGATCAGAGGAAAATGATGTGTTTGATCAATAGAACAAGTGTCATAATTCATAATAATCTGTGTACGGTTCACTCGATCATTATATGAACATCAGAATAAAATCAGCTGTTGATTGTGTTTCATCAGCTCCTGTGATTCTGGATCCAAACACTGCAGATCCACGTCTAGTCCTTTCTGATGATCTGACCAGTGTGAGATACAACGAGAATCAACTTCGTCCTGATAATCCAGAGAGATTTGACTATTATCCTTGTGTTCTGGGTTCAGAGGGTTTTAACTCAGGAACACACTGCTGGGATGTGGAGCTTAAAGAGAGTTCAGACTGGATTCTTGGAGTAACTACAGCATCAAACCAAAGAAAGGGATGTGATTTCTTTAACACTGATGTCTGGAGTGTGGCATACGGATGGTCTGAGCAGTTTGGTTTTCATGTTAAACAGGATCTTGAGCGTGTGAGAGTGTATCTGGACTATAACAGAGGAAGGGTGTCATTCTCTGATCCTGTAACTAACACACATCTACACACATTCACAACCTCCTTCACTCACACACTCTTTCCTCTCTTCTGTAGTGACTCTCTGAAGATCTTACCGTTCAATAGTCAGTAAACGCTACTCCTGTAGTTCTGGATCGACCTGCTTTCATCTTTTCCACTCATTATGTTTCCAATATTTAGTCCATATCACAATTTCAATATTTGTTCATCATGAGACTAAATGAATAATTGTTTATTTCAGTTATATATGTGAAATCATAATTATTTCATTGATGTAAATGAAAACTCTTTAAAAGTTTGTCTCAGTTTCAGAACCAGAATAATGATTTATTTATTTATTTTTACATTAAAAACTGTGATTATATGATTTTAGTAACGAAAGGTTAAGTGTTTGTGCATGATATCTAGTTTGTAAGTCATGGAAATGCATTGGTCTAAAAGTGTGAATCCTGAATTTAGTTTATTTCTGTTTCCTCAATGAATGAATAAATGAATGTAATTGAGTGGCTTGTTTAAATCAGTCTCAGCTCCTGTCAGCAGCGGAAACTTCAGCGCAGCTTTATACTGACTTTTACTGAAATTGTGTGACTGATTCAGAATCTGAAGGACTTCATTACAACATGACTGTAAAAATTATTTTAAAATATTTGCTCAGTATTCAAATGTTTCTCAGGAGGAGGATATATATATATATATGTATATTTATTTATCTGAAAAGGGTTCCAGTAATAGCAAATACTAAAATAAATATTCAGAAATGCACTTTAACAGTTCAGCTGATACATCTAAATTACAATATGAATTATACACAGGCCTATATTTTTAATTTAAGAGATTTAATAATAGAAATATATGGCATATAGGCTATGATAAATAGACATTGACAGATAATTAGGATAAATATACTGATACATTCATATAGGCATACATACACATTCATATAAGTTAGATGGTGACAAGCACAGCAAGTTAGAGATATCATAGGCTAGCTGGAAAATAAAGTGAGGTGTATGTGTGATAGGTAGCTAGCCTACTGTAATAATACATCATCCATGATACGCCATTTGAGGAGCACTCATCCTGACCTTTTGGGGGGTGCAGAGGATGGTAACAGTGTCCCTGTATCTAGGCCTGTTATTAACACTGCTGGGCCATCTGAGCAAGGTATGCATTGTATGAAATCTAATTCAGATCTCAAAGTGTTGAGACACCGTTTAGAAAATCCATATTTTTAAATAAAAATCTTTATATGTACAAAAAAGTCAGACATTGTGGCTTAATGTCTTTTATTAATGTTCATTTTTCATGATCAAAATAACATTTATTCACAAAGAGTTCATTCAGATGTCAGACCGATGTTTCAACACATTACAATAACAGAACAATAAAAACACAAATTTTAAATGCCAATTATAATTGATTTCTATCTAGTGTAGTAAAGATTGATCTACATGGTATTTTATGTGCTGATTGTGTGTCACGGTGCACACAGCAGGGAGGAACGACGAGCACTCAAAACGAGGATAAACTTCCAAATAATAGTCTTTAATGGGGACATCAGGACAGGGCAAGACAAGACTGACATCGACAGGAACACCGGGGAATAACGAGTCGACCAGACCAACACTAACTGAATAGGCAGGAACTAATATACACATGACAATCAATGATAATTACTAAAACACGGCTGGACAACACTTAACTAATAATCACATTTAACAAGGACAGGAACAAGACCAAATAAGGACACAAGGGGCGGGAACACAAGACACACACGACAGAGGACTGACAGTACTCCCCCTCCCGAAAGGCACGACTCGCGCCGTAACAGTTCCACCAGGGAGGGGGGGTGGGCACTCTGGAGGCCCCTCAGGACAGGAACAGGAACACAGGACGGGGACCTCCAGAGCGGAACAGACAGACAGGAGGCCATGGCAGGGCAGGGAGCTCAGGAGGCCATGGCAGGGCAGGGAGCTCAGGAGGCCATGGCAGGGCAGGGAGCTCAGGAGGCCATGGCAGGGCAGGGAGCTCAGGAGGCCATGGCAGGGCAGGGAGCTTCGTGGCCATGGCCACAATCCTTGGCCCGCCCACCCTACCCAGAGCTGTCCTAACAGACAGGACACTGGCCAGACACACAGACAGGACAGGAACCGGACAGCCCTCCAGGGCCAAACTGACAGGGACAGGACAGCCCACAGGAACAGGAGGCCCTCCAGGGCGAACTCGGAAGCTGAGGCTTCTTCTGGGCATGACAGGAAATCAGGGGCCCTCACAGGGTCCCTCAGCAACTGCCTCCACGACAGCAGTCTCCATGGACAAGACAAGACTAAGGTTGTTAAAATGTTCCTGTGGGCAAGACAAAACCGGCACTCCTGGCCGGAACATGTGGACTTGATCCACGTGGACCCGGGAACTGGACTGGAGTCAGCGGCGGCCGGGAGCTCCAGGCGGGCTTGCCATACGCACCAGGTGGGCTTGCCACACTCCTGGCTGGCTAGCCATATGCGCTTCCAGGCGGGCTAGGGTGAGCCGCGGACAGCGGCGGGCTCCATAATCGGCAGGGACCGGCGTGAGCAGCGGTCGGCGGGTTGGCTTTCCCCGCGGACGGCGGTGTGATGTCCCGCGAACGGCGGCGTGAGCAGGCGGCGACTTTCATGTCGCGGGGGAAAACACAGACTAAAACAAACACATTCAAAAACGAAAAAACAAAACGAGGAGAGTGGGCGCCGCTTACGGTTTTGGTCTGGTCTTCTGTCACGGTGCACACAGCAGGGAGGAACGACGAGCACTCAAAACGAGGATAAACTTCCAAATAATAGTCTTTAATGGGGACATCAGGACAAGACAAGGTTGACATCGACAGGAACACCGGGGAATAACGAGTCGACCAGACCAACACTAACTGAATAGGTAGGAACTAATATACACATGACAATCAATGATAATTACTAAAACACGGCTGGACAACACTTAACTAATAATCACATTTAACAAGGACAGGAACATGACCAAATAAGGACACAAGGGGCGGGAACACAAGACACACACGACAGAGGACTGACATTATGATTATATGTTTGCTGGTTAAGTATATGTTTCTGTTGTTGCAGTATAGTGATAATGTAGTTTTTATTTTTACAAAAACAGAAATGAAAACATTAAAATTATATCAGTTATTGTATATTTGAATATAAGACTAGTTTTTATTTTCACAAAAAAAAAATGAAAACACTTTTAAAAAATTATATTGGTTATTGAATGTTTAAACATAATTTAGTATTTCTTTTGTTAAAAACACAGAAATAAAATAATTTAAAAAAATATACTCATTATTTGATGTTTAAGCATAATGTAGTTTTTCACAGAAAACAGACATAAAACCATTAAAAATTATATCAGTTATTTGATGTATAAACATAATGTACTAATGTTATAATATAATCATTATACTGCATATAGAAACATGCGTAATGAATAATAATAACTGTGATATAATGTGCTGTATGTGAAGTATTTCTGTAACACTTCTCACTTCAGCATGAATAAGCGTAAATAGTTTAATAATTTATGCATACAACACATTACAATATAAGTCTCTGTTGCATAGATCATAATTTGACGAGTCTAGTATGTTGGGATAATATTTCTAATTTAGCCATGTTTTGTTCTAGGTTTTGAATGCTGAATTATTTGAGGCAGTAAAGGTAAGTGAAACCTACTTTCTCCCTAATTTTCCCAAATGTTGCAATAACTCACATTCATAATGCTAAAGCTCCAAAATGGCAATTTTTGAATTCAACCAATTTCAATTTATGAATCAGTTCATTTGAACAAACAAACAAACTGATTTACAGAAATGGAACGGAGTTAAAATTGGTTCAAATACTGTTTTATAAATGCCTCTCTACCTACAACTACTCCTTTTGGCCTTTTGTACCATCCTAAGAGCCACGTGTACATTTATTTATAGTAAATCAAATATTAAAGTCTCTTCTGCTGACCAAGGCTGCATTTATTAAAATTGTGTAATATTAGTGGAATTTAATATAACTGTTTTTTATGTGAATATCTGTTAAACTGTAATTGATTTCTGTGATCAAAGCTGAATTTTCAGCATCATTACTCCAGTCTTCAGTGTCACATGATCCTTCAGAAATGTTTATGTTGTAGTTTGTTCTGTTTCATGTAATTGAAGTTATGGTAATTAAGTTTGTGCGAGTGTGTGTTTAATAAGCGCTCGTATCACGCATGTATATTATTACCTGTCAGATTTGATGATTGCCTTGATTGTATTTATTTATGTCTGATTTCAGATAGATTGTTGTTTACTGTGTTAGATATTGGCCGTAGATCGCAAGTATTTGTGGAAGTTGATGGAGATTATAGTTAAAAGGCTCATCCAGATGTCAGTGTGGCAGTTTATGCTATTATTTACATGTATCGCTAGTCATATTCTACATTGACAGTGTTATTGTTTATGATGTTATGTTGACAAATTATTGGATGTAAGTCTGTATTATTTACCTATTGCATTTGTTATTTATTTTTGCACAGACCACACATATTTCATACAAGACAACAAAGGAGGAACTGTGTTAGACTGAGTTCTTGGGTTCTGATCGACCCGCCAGAGCAAGTGTTCCCGATCCAACAGTCCTTACAGAGAAAAGATCAGTTTTCAGTTCCCAAACCTACATTAATATTGCTCTATATTGTATTGAAATTCAAAGCTTATCATGCATCATCATGGAAATATAGCTTCTTTATGTCCTTCGCATATCAGTGTTATTTCTCTGAATATGATGAGTGTATTTTTTTATGTTCTGATGGAGCAACATCTATTACAGACTCTTCAAGGTCACACAAATTCTATGGTGCTTTATAGCATTTCAGTTTGTATAGGAGTAAAATGTTATGTAGCCTATGTTTAATTAATTATTAATTTAACCAATGTTTAAATCATTAACTGCTTCAAAATGCACGCTGTTAACAAAATCATTGTTGAAACATTTGTATTATGCCTACTGTGCGAATAAAAACAATAAAACAACATAATTACATAAAGAGCGAGTGTACAAGGTGAATTAAAGCATAAATCTTTATTCAGATTTTGTGAGCACTTTGTCATTTGAAATGCATGTTTTAAGGATCTCGTCCGTCTGATGTGTATCATGTTCATCTGATGTTCGCTACTGTAATGAATATGATAAGTAACTTTTTTAATACGCAGGGGGAATTCCCGACATTAAACAAATAACCATTTACATCCATAGGACGTTTGCATTGTATGAAAGAACAGATACTTCAGATATAAAAAAGCTGACTCGTTAGGTGATGTTTTTCTCATTAAAATCCTACGATTTCCTGTTGATTCAATAGAAAGTATGGGAATACTTGGGAATACCAATATGGCGGCGCGGTGGCTTCACTTTAATGACGTCATGAGCAATCCAGCTCTCTATTATAGATCAGTGCTTACAACTCATCATGTGATCAACTATGAGCCAGCGGTCACATGACACACACCAGCCAATAGAAGTGTGGCACCATCAGAGATCAGAGGAAGAGTCTCAAAACGTTGACAAGATATACTATATGAAATCCTTTATTCAGTCACAAGAATAACAAATCAGGGAGGACTGGTCAAATGTTTGTGGGTCTCAGTCAGTGGCGTAGGCAGAAATGTATTTTTGGGCAGACCTGGGCAAAAGTGAGCAGCTGCTAGTAACTAACAGACGGAGTCGGACTCAATATTCCGATCATTTCAATCTTCTTTTCTTTGATCTTATTGAAAAAATAAACCATAGAACACAGTGGAAGACACGCTCCTTCACCGCCACGAAATGTGCAATATGTATTGTCAACATAACTATAGCTACGACCTGTCCACATGCAAAATCTGAGCAGCAGTTAGAATGAAAATTAGATTTATTTATTCTTAAACAGAAGTCATTTAAAATGTTATTTGTATATTTTCATTTTCATTTCATCAGTCTACAGTAAATGTAGCTTATTCAAGGCACTGTATTTCCTCGTCGTATTTCCTCAAATATATATAACCTCATAAATAAATAAAGTGTATTAAATTATTTTATTCAGAAATGTCATGTTTGTAATTTTTTTATTTGTTAATTTGTTATTTAAATTAATAGACCTACATATTCGGAAACAGGTGCAGTAAGTCGCCGGCATCAGTCACAAAATGTATAAAAATAATTTTTGTGAGGACGACTGCAACATCTGGGTCCAGCTGCATAAACTTAGCCACCATGTTAAGAACTAGTTTAACCAACTAGCAGTTGCCAAGGAGTAATCAGTCTTACGTTTCCAATACAAATAAGAACAATCTACCTTTTCATAACTGAATTAAAAAAGTTATGGCCAGTCTTGAAGAAAACAAATTAGATGGCTAACATTCTAAGACTAGTCTAAACCGTTTATGCAACCAGCCCCTGTAAATTCTTTAGACACCACACACTACACGACTTTAAACAAAGACTGAAAACACTGCCTGAGCCCAAATGACACTCATAATCAGCCTGACAGTAGTAAATATTCATGGACGATAAATGGACTAAGATATTTTACAAAGCTTGCAATAATCCTGTTGTACAAAAATGTTCCTGATGTTTTTAATTGTTGAATTAACTGAATTTACTTAAATTGACTGAATTTATCAAAAAATATATGAATTAAAATAACTGAAAATGGCCTGGATATTACCGTATATCAAATCAAATCACTTTTATTGTCATGTGGGGATCTACACAGGCAGACACATAACACAGCTGCATCACATTCACCCAATACCTGGGATCACATGATGTTCTGGGAGGTCACATGACTAATCAGAAAGTGATAAGTGTTTGCTGGCTGCAAGTCAGACTCTCTTTTGTGTTGATGCTAGGCACTGTTGTGGTAATTCTAGAAGCGTTTGTCTACTCTTCACGGAGGACACAGGCTCCTGCATGGAGGGTTAACATTTATGCGATCCCCTCCAGTGTGACCCGAGCTGCTGGGCTGCACTGCAACGGAACATTTACCTTTTTTTCGTGCTGTGTCAATGTGCTGTGGGACAGTTGAGCATATTGAAAAGGGACCAGGCCAGCCACTGGTTTTCTGTGATTAATATATTTTTCTTTATTGTTTTCTGTTGTTGTTAGTTTTGTTTGATTATTTGTTTGGTTATTTGTGATTTTGCCTTTGGGCCTACCACTCATGTGCCACATTCATAGTATTATTGTGTATTGTTTTCTTGACTAATTGTGGCCATTAATGCTGGTGGTTCTCCTCCTTAACAATGTTCTCTCCGTAGGCTATCCCTGTACAAGGCCGGATCCACACTGATGCTTTGCCCCTTCTCGTCGGGGAACCAGACTGGGCGAGACACTGTATTGGTGTGTACTTGTAGCTACGACACGGTGTGATATTTTGTAGTGGTATCTAAAGATATTAAGTGTGTAGTGCTTGCTGTGTTGCATGCTTCGACTGGTGTGGGGTTGCTGTCTCCTGTTTCTGTCTCCCCAGGGGCCTCCTGAGCAGGGGTTTTGCATTGGCTGATCCGACCTTCCTAGATTGAGGAAAACTCCACCAGTCATTTATCGCAGTATTTTTAAGATCCGTTCTTAATAACCTTTTACATTTTTTTTTTTTTTTTTTTATCAACATTTTTTGTTTTTCATACATAACATCCAAAAAATAAATAAATAAAAAATACAAAATAATAATACTAAAAAAAAACAAAAAAAAACAACAACAACAGACACATACTCAATATCTCAAAGTCCAGTCAAAGGGAGGGAGAGAGGGAAGGACAAGAAAAACACAAAAGTCACTCCTTTATACAGTCACGTATATCAAAGAGAAAGCACTGCCAAGCATCGATGGTAGAAGGCTTGGCCCCATTGATTCGTGCCGTTGTACATTCTCAAGTCACTATTTGCAGGAGGCTGCGGATCCAATATGTTTTTCCACACATGTGCGGTGTAAACCAGTTTTGTATTATTGTCTTCTTCGCAGCTGTAAAACCAGCAAACAACATTCTCTTTTGCATTGAAGTTATACAGAGACCAGAATCATCATTAAGAAGACACAAACTTGGATTAACAGACCAATCCATTTGCAGTAAGGATGATAGAACCAGGTTTACATGTGTCCATAGACTGATGACGACAGGACATTCCCAAAACATATGCAGAAAAGTACCTGACGATGTAGTATTACATATATGGCAGTTGAGATTCGGTTGTAGTTTCATTTTAAATCTTTTGTAAGGAGTTATGTATGCTCTATGAATGACTTTGAAGTGAATAAGACGATGAGCCAGATTTTTAGATGTTAAACTGAGATTAGACCACACTCTCTCCCAGTCGACAGACAAATTAAGGTCAGATAATTCCCTATTCCAAATAGTTTTAATAGAAAGAGGTTTTGTAATGCAATCAATAATCTTATTATATATTAAAGAAACAGACGGCCGACCAACAGATGGTGCAATCCAATCTTGCATAGGATGAGAGGAGATGGGAGATGCCCAAGGAACTCCATACGCTTTGAGAGCAGAACGTAATTGAAGAAAGACAAAATATGCGGATGCTGGTAGACAAAATTTGGTTCTTAATGTCTGAAATGAACATAGGCCCTGGTTATCATATATATCACCGCATGTGTTTACACCCAAAGAGGACCAAGAGGGTTGGACAAATGGACGATTTCCGCATGCAAAATTAAAATTGTGCCATAAAGGTGTACTGTTACAAAATTTGAAGGTTCCTCCTATCCGACGTTCCACCGTTTTCCAGATTTTAATAGAGTTGGCCACAACCGGACCAAATTTATAATTATCCCCTTTTTTTCCTGTGCCAGTAAATAACATATCTTGGAGTCTATTTGGTTTAACCTTGTCAGCTTCAATCACTCTCCAAGAAACTGTAGATTGAGGATCAACCCAATTATGAAGAGCCTTAAGCTGGAACGACCAATAATACAGTTCAAAATTTGGTACAGCCAGTCCTCCTGCGCTATTAGGATGTTGTAATGTGGTAAGTTTAATTCTGGGGCATTTATCATTCCAGATAAATTTAGAAATTATGGAGTTGATCTCCTTGAAGTAACCTGGGGCGGGGGGGAGAAAGTGGTAGCATAGAGAAAAAAAATTAAATCGAGGTAACAAATTCATCTTAACAGTGGAGATTCTTCCTTGAAGAGAGACTTTAAGATTCTTCCATTTTTGAATGTCATTTTTGACCTTAACTAAAATATTATTAAAATTGTCTCTGGCAATCTTATGAATGTTTTTATATATGGTAATGCCCAAATAGATGAAAGATTCCTTAATAGGGATAAATGAGGGAATAGAAGAATTAACTTTAACATTGTTAATTGGCATTAAAGCAGATTTGCTCCAATTTATTTTATATCCTGATAAGCTACTAAAATTATCAAATTCCTTAATTATAATAGAGACTGAAACATCAAAGTGGTCTAAATATAGAATAATATCATCAGCGTATAATGAAATACTATGGTTATGATCATGAATCTTAATCGATACTTCAGATTTCCTGATGGCTTGCGCTAAGGGTTCAAGAGATAGACAAAACAATAAGGGGGAAAGCGGACATCCCTGCCTTGTTCCCCGCTGCAAAGGGAATGGGGGGGAAATAATATTACCAGTTATGACTGATGCTGCAGGTGAGTGGTATAATGTCTTAATCATAGAAATGAAGTGTTCACCGAATCCGAAACATTGCAGAACTGCCCACATATAGTTCCACTCTAACCTGTCAAAGGCTTTTTCTGCATCAAGTGAAAAGACCGCACAAGGGGTCGGGTGGGAGTCTGCAAAGTCAAGAATATGAAGGAGTCGACGCATATTGTCTGATGCATTGCGCCCCTTGATGAAACCAGTTTGGTCCTCCTTGATCAAACTATGAATTACCTTCTCCATACGAGAAGCAAAAACTTTAGCATAGATTTTAAGATCACATGAGATAAGCGAAATCGGTCTGTAGCTGGAACAATCTAATGGGTCTTTCCCTTTTTTAAGAAGTAATGAAATCAGTGATGTTTCTTGATCTCTATGAAATACCCCATGTTCAATTGCAAAATTAAATGAATTAAGCATAAGTGTCCCTACCAAATCCCAAATTTCTAAATATAATTCAGGGGGGAGACCATCTAGACCCGGTGATTTGCCCTTTTGAAGGGTTTTTAGAGAGACGTGCAGCTCCTCCAAACTTAATGGGGCCTCCAAAGATTCTTTATCCATCTGTGAGATCCGAGGCAGTTCCAATTTATCTAAATACTGCTTACAAATTGGTTCATCAAAATCCGTTTCGGCTTTATACAGATTCATGTAAAAACCTTTAAATATGTCATTAATTGCCGCAGGGTTCGTGGTGACCTGATCATCCGATGATTTTATTGCGCTAATATATGCCTTAGACTCGCATTCTTTCAACCTAAGGGCCAATAAATGACTAGGTGTCTCTGATTCAAAATAATATTTTTGCCTAGTCCTATGTAAAATAAATTCCTCCTTTGAGTGTGAAAGTAAATCATATTCTTCTTTTAAAGAGGACAACTGTGTAGCCTGTTGCTCAGTAAAATGTTGTTTTTGTAGGTTTTGCAATGATTGGATTTTATTTTCTAATTGTGTAAACTGGTGAGTTTTCGCTTTGGCAAGAGTAGAAGAGAAAGATATACAGAATCCTCGTATGGCACACTTTTTCCCACATTATTTGAGGATCCACATCAGAGGGCATATTGATTTCAAGAAATTCCTTAATATATTCTTTTAGTGAAGTAATGAAAGTCTGATTACTTAATAATGATATGTTAAAGCACCATCTAGGGGATCTGGCTTTAACATCGGAAAGAGGAACACTGCACAACACAGCAGAATGATCAGATAATAAAATTGGTAATATAGAAATGGAGGAATTCGACGAAATTAAAGATGGGCTGAGAAATATGTAGTCTATCCTAGAGAAAGTCTTATGTCTATTAGAAAAAAAAGTGAAGTCCTTAGCTTTAGTATTCTGAATTCTCCAAAGATCGATTAAGTTCAGCTCCGTGATAAATTTATTCAGTAATTTAGAGGATGGATTGGCTGTTGTATCAGATTGAGATTTATCTAAAGCAGGATTTATGACAGCATTAAAATCACCACCCACCACTAATGGGCAGTCAGTCTGCTCAAGTAATGTTTTGGAAATCTGTGTAAGGAACGCACTGTCTGTCTCATTCGGACCATAAATAGAGACCAATGCTAGCCTATTATTATATATTTTGCATCGGATAAAAACAAATCTACCCTTCTCATCACTACCAAACTTTCGATTAACAAGGATAAGCACCCCCTTAGTTTTATTTTGAGCGCAGGAAAAGCCGCTAATTTATAATATTTTTTCTGAAAACGTGCCACGTCAGATTGTTTTAAATGCGTCTCTTGAATTAGGGCACAGGAAATAGACTTACGGTGTAAATATTCTAACATACGGGTTCGTTTAACAGCAGAATTTAAACCATTCACATTCAGTGATAAAATATTTAGAGTATGCATTGAATATTCATAATCTCAAAATTGTATTCAATAAATGAAAAAAAAAACAGAAGCACTTCCATTCTGTAAATAATATGTAAATGTAAGCCCTTCATTTAGGCAAGGGGAGGGGCGTCAGTGGTTGCGCCCGTAGTGTCTGCCTTAAGTCCCATTAGGGGAAAGAGACAAACACCTGTGCTGCATTTCTAGTGGAATCAATAAAGGTATGAGGTCTGTTGTTGTTTGGGGGGAATTTTGGGATGTGAGGGCTGCTGAGCTTCTTGCCAAGGCTGCCATGTCGGGACGTGGGCTGGTTGCTTTTGTGCGACGGGTGCGAAGTGATTGGGAGGTATAGTTTGTAGTTCTGGGGTTTCCCCAACTAAAGTTCGGCGGCCGCCGGTGGTTTTTCCCACGAACGCTGTACCCCATGTCCGGTGGCGGCTAAGAAGGCTAGTAGCCCATTATTTGCCTGTACCTATGGTTAATTCATTTGTGTTTTAGTCGCTGGGGAGGCCTGGTTTAATGTGATCGATTAATTGTCGCCGGTCCCCCAGCGTTTGTATCTATGTATATGTGTTTGTAGGCGAGTGTGTGTGCGCGCAGAGGGTATTAGTGTAGGTTGTCCTTCATGTACTATACTCTATTTTATGTTGACGATGGCCAAGTAGTTAGCCAGAGTGGTTTTGGCTTGTATTGAGTGATTTTTCTTTTGGTGTGGATTAATGTGTGGTATTTAACTTATGCACTTATGAATTGTTGTACTTCTAGTGTTTGCTGTGTAATGAAATTGTGTATAATTGGTGGGCACATGAATTAACTTTAATAGGTTGAAACCCTCTGCTGAATACCTTGCTATTGCTGCCCAATTAAATTTATCTTGTCCAGTCCGGACCTTTTTGGTCTCTCCTTTGATTAATATTTGGGAGTGTTACATAAACGCTGATGTGCATTTTAGATACCAAACCTCCTAGATGAAAAATCCCTTTAGAAATAAGGTAAAATAAATAATAGTATAAATGTCTGTTGTAAAAAGTAAAAACAACATAAAAACCTGAACAACCAACAACCATAAACAAGGAACAACTCAGACCGCACATTACCGAGAACATTTGTCTGACTGAGCAACAAAAATAGTGATGGTTCGTGACCGATCCACTCCAACGCAAGACATGTCTCCCGAAAGGCCCACACAGCCAAAAAAATATTTTTAATTAAACCTACTCTCAATTACTCCCCTCCAAAAAAAAGAGGAAAAAGAAAAGAAAAAAGGAGTGTCAGTCTTACCAGCAACGAGATCGTTGTACCGGATATATAGGGACAATATCTCGGTAGTAGAGAGGAGAGAAGAAAAAGCAAAAAAATAGAGTTAGCAAGCGTCCATGTCCATCCTACCATCATCCCCTACTGGGCAGCTAGGACCATGTCCATCCCGGCCATCAAGTTCCTCCCGCTGGACCGGAGAGACGCTGTTCCCCCGTCGCCGCACCGCAAAGCCGCGGCATACGTCTTCTGCTGAGACAGGGAGCTGATAAAATCCTCCGCTTTCTGAGGGGAATCGAAGCTTTTCTGCTCCCCTTTGTGCCGTAGTTTAACCACCGCCGGATAGATGAGGAAGGGCTGGAGGCCAAGCGCTGTCATCTTCTTCAAATCTGGACCAAATGCCTTTCTTCTGATCGCTGTAGCTGGACTAAAGTCGGGAAAAAATAGTAGTGTGACATTGTTCTGTGCGCATTTCACCGGATAGGCCTGCCGAGCACCCTTCAGGATATCTGATCGGTCATGCCATCTCAGTACACGGAAGATGAGAGTGCGCGGCCGATCGGAGCCTCTCCCTCCGTCATACACATGGTGCGCCCGGTCAATCTCAATGTCACGGCCCCTCAAGGAAGGAATCCACTTGGGAAGATTAACTCTGAGGAAACCAGCCGCGTCGGATCCCTCAGCCCCCTCTGGCAGCCCCACCAGTCGTACGTTGTTCCTCCTGCACCTGTCCTCCATATCTGTCATCTTCTCGGTGAGTCGCTTCAGCTGATTTCTTACGTCCGTGACTGCCCTCCTATCCTCATGTGCATCTGCTTGCACAGAATCAACGCGGTCACGTGTCTGCTTCGCCACGGTAGCTATGGCCTCAAACTCCTCTCTTAGCTCTTTAACAGACTTGTTGGTCGCTTGCATGTCCTCACGCAGTTCACGCAATTCTGGAATCAGTGCAGAGTCCATCGCATCTCTTACTGCCGAATTGACAACCGAATTCAAAATGCTTTGCTGCTCTTTAAATGCTAGTTCAATATGGCTAGCAATAGCATCGTCGAGGTCTTCTCTGGAGATGGCGGAATCTCTGAATTTTTTCTTCATTGGCGATTGCTCAATCTCTCTTTTTCGATCCTCTTTGTCTGCCTTAGCACTCATGATGGCTCTAATGCAGAGTGGTTCAAATTTTACTGACAGGATCATACAATATGTGGCAAAGTGAGCAGAGCGAAAGACTAAGCTTGCATCGCCCTCGAAGGGTCACGTGATCCCCCACCTTTTAAATTTTTTGTGTACTAAAGTGTAATCAATTTTGGTGATTACATTTATAAAGTATTGTTCAAAATAATAGCAGTACAATGTGACTAACCAGAATAATCAAGGTTTTTAGTATATTTTTTTTATTGCTACGTGGCAAACAAGTTACCAGTAGGTGCAGTAGATTCTCAGAAAACAAACAAGACCCAGCATTCATGATATGCACCCTCTTAAGGCTGTGCAATTGGGCAGAGATTAGTTGAAAGGGGTGTATTCAAAAAAAATAGCAGTGTCTGCCTTTGACTGTACAAACTCAAAACTATTTTGTACAAACGTTTTTGTTTCTAGGATTTAGCAATCCTGTGAATCACTAAACTAATATTTAGTTGTATGACCACAGTTTTTTAAAACTGCTTCACATCTGTGTGGCATGGAGTCAACCAACTTGTGGCACCTCTCAGCTGTTATTCCACTCCATGATTCTTTAACAACATTCCACAATTCATTCACATTTCTTGGTTTTGCTTCAGAAGCAGCATTTTTGATATCACCACACAAGTTCTTGATTGGATTAAGGTCCGGAGATTGGGCTGGCCACTCCATAACATTAATTTTGTTGGTTTGGAACCAAGACTTTGCTCGTTTACTAGTGTGTTTGGGGTCATTGTCTTGTTGAAACAACCATTTCAAGGGCATGTCCTCTTCAGCATAGGGCAACATGACCTCTTCAAGTATTTTAACATATGCAAACTGATCCATGATCCCTGGTATGCGATAAATAGGCCCAACACCATAGTAGGAGAAACATGCCCATATCATAATGCTTGCACCACCGTGCTTCACTGTCTTCACTGTGTACTGTGGCTTGAATTCAGAGTTTGGGGGTCGTCTCACAAACTGCCTGTGGCCCTTGGACCCAAAAAGAACAATTTTACTCAATATCTGCCTCTTGTTGACTGTCCCTGTGTGGGGAAAAACTGAGTTAGCCACACTGTATTCAGAGAAAGATTTGTGGTTCCTCCTGCCTATCATCAGGGGGTGGCGTAGTCAGACTAAAAAAAAAAAGAAGGTACTGCTTGGCAGGTACCACAGTCACATCACCACAGCACATGTGTCTTGATGAGTGAAGTTCTTGGGAGCGTGCTCCAGACAGTGCAAAAACAATTCACATGTAGACATTACCATTACATACAGACAAACTTACACAGATGACAATGTGCAATATACACATACATATACTCAGAACACACAGTGTACTATTAGACATACCTACAGTTAGCAATACACATTATACACAGCACACATTCTACATTATGTACACATATATACACAATAATATGCGAAGGTGCAGCAGATTATACATAAACTGGATATGCAAAATGTCATGGATGCGCATTGGATGGCATCCAGTGGTAGCAGATAGATTATTATATTAAGTGCAGTGCGTGGCATACCGTATAGTGGGAGTGTGCTGTAGGGTGTATTAGTTCTGACTGTTCTTTAGCCTGATAGCCTGAGGGAGAAAGCTATCCTTCAGTCGGCTAGTGCGGGATCAGATGCTGCGGGGACGTCTTCCTGAGGGCAGCAGAGAGAGCGGTCTGTGGGACGGGTGGCTGGAGTCACTGATGATCCTCCGGGCTTTACTTATACACCGCCTGCTGTAGATGTCCTGGAGGGAGAGAAGCTCAGCTCTGCAGCGCTTTGCGGTTTCCAGCGGTGCTGTTTCCAAACCGAGCAGTGATGCAGCCGGTCAGAAAGCTCTCCACAGCGCAGGTGTAGAATGATCTGAGGATGCTGGGCTCGTTCCAAACTTCCTCAGCCGTCTCAGGAAGAAGAGTGTGTCTTCTTCAGCACTGCGTCTGTGTGAGCGGACCATGTGAGATCCTCACTGATGTGAACGCAGAGGAACTTAAATCTGTTTACCCGCTCCACAGGTGTCTTGTCGATGGTGATGGGTGTGTGTTCTCTGCTCTGTCTCCTGAAATCCACCACCAGCTCTTGGTCTTGTGGATGTTGAGCGAGAGGTGCTTCTCCTGACAACATTTAGTCCGCGTGCTCACCTCCTCTCTGTAGACCGTCTCATCGCTGTCAGTGATCAGAGATCATCACCGTTGTGTGGTCAGCGGATTAGACCACCATATACCATACAGCATATGTACTATTCATTTATAAACATTCCTTTTGAGTAAATTTTATTTTATGTGGACAATAATGATTATGAAAAATATCTAAGACCTGCTAATATTGCAGGTATATTTATTATGTTTTTTAAAAAGGCAGTGAAACAGTGCTACACATGTAAAGCAAGTTTTACCATCAACAGACATTTGATATGGTATGGTAAACATTTAAACACTTTTTACAAAAACAGCTTGAGGTGATTATGCGTCCAATAATAAGAATTTAACATAATTAAAAAATAATAATAATAATCTGCTCCTTTCAGGGTTTAAAGTTGAAGGGTTAAAGGTGATCAGAAACTCCACCCTCTTACAACACTAACCAGGAAGAGACTGACTTATTATTTCTCCTTTCTGTCACTGATTTTCTTCTCTTTGACAAAAGCAACAAAGAATCAGCCATCAGTGAACAACGAAGAGAAAAACATTGAAGAGGTTTGTTTCTGGACAGACAGCAGATCTTTGTGATTCTCCTGGTTATTCATGTTAGAAACCGTCGATCAGAAAGTGAAAGTAAAGTTTAGGTTGCTGGAGCTCAAACAGTGAAAATGGCTTCATCAGCTGAATATGACTATAATTGTCCCGTGTGCTGTGAAATCTTCAAGGCTCCTGTTATTTTATCATGTAGTCACAGTGTCTGTAAAGAGTGTCTTCAACAGTTCTGGAGAACCAAGAAAACTCAGGAGTGTCCTGTCTGCAGGAGAAGATCCTCAAAAGACAGTCCTCCATTAAATCTGGCATTAAAAAACTTGTGTGAGTCGTTCCTGAAGGAGAGAAATGAGAGGCGTTCATCAGGATCTGAGGAGATCTGCAGTTTACACAGTGAGAAACTCAAACTCTTCTGTCTGGAGGACAAACAGCCTGCGTGTGTCGTGTGCAGAGATTCACTAAAACACATCAATCACACATTCAGACCCATCGGTGAAGTAGTTCCTTCATATAAGGTAGGACAAATGTCTATTGTTTCATATGTAAAGACGAATAAGTTGTCATAAACGCAGATATCATCACATTCATGCACTCAATATTTCTCTCTGTCATTTTACTCAACTTCATATGACATAAACTCTGCAGTAAAAAGTATTTGCCCCCATACTGAGCCACTTCTGTGAAGGTTTGCTACTGTGCCAAGGTTTTTTTTTCTTTTCATTTTTGGAGATAATGGCTCTCGTTCTGGTTCTTTGGAGTCCAAGAGCCTTTGAAATGGTTTGGTAAAGCTTCCAGATTTATGTATTTCAATCACGTTCTTTGTCATAATTTCTGGAATACTTTTTCACTGCACTGTATGATCACTGTATTCTCTTCTCTTCACTGTAATCTGGTGTTTTATATATTTTTATTTTGTTCATTTCTAGGAGGAGCTCAATACAGCACTGAAGTTCTTACAGGAGAAACTTAAAAAGAGAGAAAATATGAAAGAAGAGTTTGAGAAAACAGTTCAACACATCAAGGTGAGGAAACACAATCAAGAGTCATTTTCAGTACAGGTGTAAGATCACTGTACACAATTATGATTTGTTATATGTACCGTTCACATTTGAACCGGTACGGTACCGGTACCCAACGGTACCTTTTTTCGGTACTTTACTCTCTGTGTAATAACAAAAACATTTATTTCAGTGAAAAAATAAGTCCAGAACTCTCAATTTCAACATTTTGAACAATAGGGTCCTACAAATTTTTTTCTTTTTTTTCTTCCAGAAATTCTTGTTTTATTTTTTCTGATAATCAAATGAAGGCATGAAACCTTTTCAATTTTTAGCGAACAAACAGAGGTTTACTGTTAAAATTAATGCACGGTAGAAAAATCGTGTGAATATTCCTTTAAGAAAAGTTTTAATAATAATTGTATTTTTTTTCTATAATTAAGTCGTTAATGTGGTTGTAATAATTATTTTTATCATTTAATTGTTTTATTTAAATTTGTCAGTAAATGGAATATATAAAGACGTGCATTAAGTAATATGTTTCTGTTACATGATAAACCGCACTTTTATTTTGACAGGTTGCAGTGACGTTTCTGTGTGTATACAGTACGATATGATGCTAGTTTTCTCAAATGAAACGGTAAAATTCTCATGAAGTGACTCTCACAGCCTGTAAGTTCATGTGTTCATGTTGTGAGATGCAGAGTCCGAAAATCACCGCGAGTTCACGTGTGCTTCAGTATTTCCAGTGGTGGAAAGAGTACTGAAAATTTGTACTTAAGTACAAGTACTGTTACATTGCTGAAATAATACTCAATTACAAGTAAAAGTACTGGTGTAAAAACAGCACTTAAGTAAAAGTACAAAGTACTCTTCTCAAAAACTACTCCGAGTACTAGTTACTAGTTACTTTTTGGCCGCCGATATTAATGATTTTCATATTCATTCATATCAAAGATCTGTGTAGATATAGCTACTTTGAACAAAACCCACCTTTAACTTATTAGCAAAGTACGTGAATTAGTGGTCATGATACAGTTATTTCTAACTTCAATACCTCGAAAAATATCCATATTAAGGTCCCCATGAACCGGAAGTTGTAACTGACTTCACTGTTATGATGTATTTTCAAGTGAAAATGTGAATCGATACTCAGTAGTACCGACGCAATTCGGTCCGTACCCTTGAAAGTACCGAGTTGTTGTAAATTAGGAGCAGCGATCTGCTTCTGGATCTGTTATCTGTCGGTGTCTGAGTTTCTCTTGGATCTGAATGATGTGATGTGTTGATGTGTGTTGATGGAGATGATTGAAGTGAATGTGATTTGATTTCAGTCTCAAGCTGAGCACACAGAGCGTCAGATTAAACAGCAGTTTGAGAAGCTTCATCAGTTTCTCAGAGATGAAGAAGAAGCTACAATCACTGCACTGAGAGAGGAAGAGGAGCAGAAGAAGCAGATGATGAAGGAGAAGCTGGAGGAGATGAACAGACACATCTCAGCTCTTTCACACACAATCAAACACACGGAGGAGATGATGAAAGCCAATGACGTCTGCTTTATAAAGGTCTGATTTCAGATCATCCATTGATTGATTGATTGATGATTGATTGAGTTCTTGATGATAAATGGTGTGTTTGTTCTGCAGGAGTTTCCAGTCACGATGGAAAGGTGAGTGATCTGCTGGTGTCTCTGGTCTCTCTGCTTCTGAAGCCAAAGCCACTGCAGTTCTGATCCTGAATGTTCTTCCAGAGTCCAGATCTCACGGCCGGATCCACAGACGCCTTCTGGAGCTTTGATTCATGTGCCACGATACTTGGGCAACCTGCCCTTCAGAGTCTGGAAGAAGATGCAGGACATCGTCCAAAACAGTGAGTCTGGAGAAGATCTGTGCTGTTACACATACACTGGAAATGATGCATGAGGGAATATTTACAGATTTCAGCATTATGTGTGAATAACCAGATGAGCTGCTACACCAAAATGAGCCGTAAACAAGAGAAGAACAACTTTGCTCCACATGATATTTACAGTTACATTTACATATTTAGCAGACGCTTTTATCCAAAGCGACTTACATTGCATTCAAGTTACAGTTTTTTACATTTTTTTTTTACATTCTTTATCAGCTATTGCTTTCCCTGGGAATCGAACCCATGATCTTGACGTTGCTAGCGCCATGCTCTACTATTTGAGCTACAGGAAAGCTCTTACAGTGATACAGCAGATCTCAGTTCAGTTTGATTGATTATCAAATCTAAAATATTTACTGTAACAACACTGAGAGTAAAGCTGCACGATTCTGGATAAATTGAGAATCATGTTTTTTTATTTTTGTCTCAAATAGAGATCACGATTCTCTCACGATTCTGAACAAAACAAAATAATTTGTGACAAAATATTAATTGCCGCAATCTCTTTAATTGTTTAATTAATTTGAAAGAATTATTAACCCTCATATGGTTCTCATTTCCTGTACATTAATGGTATTGATAGAGTAATTGTAAAAAATATATACAGTACATTTTTAATCATACAAATACTATATGTTTTTTATTTTATTTTTTTTTTTACTTCTCATCTATACATTAAAGCTGTGTTTTGGGAGATATGAAGTACTTTTGTACCTATTTACCACAAAAATCCTCAACTACACCATTAGCTAGCATGTGAAATATTACATTTTCATGAGAAAAACCACTTAAATGATGATCTAAAATGTGATTTAAGTTGTTTCTGGATATTGATCTAGGTGTTAGGTGTAGAATTCTGCCATCTGCTGGTTAGAGAAAAACTCGTAGAAATTACAGTTTTTGAAAGAATAGTGTAATGATCATATATATCCAGCAGAGGCCCATAGAGAGCCATTCATTCTTCTGGAAGTGCTCCTCTCACAACTTTTCTGATATATATATATATATATATATATAGTAAATATATACTGAAACATTATAAAATACAATAGGCAGATATGAATGGTGTGTGTGTGTGTGTGTGTGTGTGTGTGTGTGTGTGTGTGTGTGTGTGTGTGTGTGTGTGTGCGTGTGTGTGTGTGTGCGTGCGTGTGTGTGTGCGTGCGTGTGTGTGCGTGCGTGTGTGTGCGTGTGTGTGTGTGCGTGTGTGTGTGTGTGTGTGTGTGTGTGTGTGTGTGTGAGCTCGTTCCACATTGTATTTGTGCTGTAGTACCAGGCCTTCATTTCTGTGTGGAAATTTTCAGATTTATGCCAGATTTATTTTTTTATTTTTGACATATGAAAAAGAATATAGATTGTTTGGCATTTCCCATTCATTTCAGTGTTGGGTCATATTGACCCCAAATACCAGATTAGTAAAAAAATAATAATAATTACATTCCTTCAGAAAAACCGAATCAACCCGTTTTTTTACAGTTTTTCTCGATTGCTAACACACAATTCATGAAACAATTCACCATTTTCTGACAACTATAAACACAATCTCAAAATGACACACCAACTTGTGCAAACTTCAAACTTCCAGGTCAAAATCAAATAGTTTATTCAAAAACATATTCTCTTTTGTCAGACTCAAACTTTGGCCTCAGATGATACACAAACCTGTCAAATACTCAGACTGCGTTCCTGACTAGACAACACTAGTGAGATCAATTCAAAACACTGTTACAAAAACCTCCTTTTGGGAAACAGGAATCCTTTTGCTACTCAATGTCTGTTACAGTATACAGCATAAATAAAGGGGTGCAGATACAGTAAAATTCAGCAATAAACTTTAAGAAAAGTTTACTTTCATTACACGACTGTAAAGATATCTTACAGTAGATGAAAAGCACTAGAAGAGAAAAGTTCAAAGACCAAACAACTGAATATACAGTAAACACACACTGGAATATACTGTCAGTTTACTGTGAATGAATAAATAAATAAATAAATTCATTCATTCAGCATCCTCAGCCAAATTGCATCACAGTATTGGTAGTATCCTTATTTGTTATAGCGGTTTCTTAGTCTTCTGAAAAAAGACTTCTCTGCCTCCCCTGGACAGTCGTCTCTCAGTTTGTGCAAAAATAAAGTAGATGTAAGGACTACTTGGCTACAAATCATTTCAACAGTAATGAGTTTGAGGGTGTACAACATGTGCTACATTATTTACTGTACATAGAATAATGAAAGTTGTCTCATCTGAAGTACTGCTGCTATGTACTGTAATTATATTGTATGTGTCAGCAGTATTGAAACCTTGTAGATGAGCCTGTAGTCCATCTTCCCTCATGATCAGTCCATGCAGAAGAACACGGTCAGCTATAGTGCTTTGTATTTCATCAGGAACAAACGACCTTTGACCTCATCCCCTTCATTTTTCTTTTCTCCTCCTATTCCTCTTTGTCTCGCACAACCAGGATTCATTTTCACACTGAGCAAATTGGAACATGTGTGCAAACAGGTGAAATGTGTTAAAAGTTTTGAGAAACATGTCTTTGTTTCGAGAACTGTATGAATGGTTTGGAAAAATGGGCCAAATGAATCAGTTATAGTGTGTTAGCAATCGAGAAAAACTGTAATGTAAAATAACCAGATCTAGAAAGTACAAGTTGCAAGTTACTATCATGAAGCTGATGGTCAAATGTATGAAATATTTGAATTCTATTGAGAAATTGTCACTTTAAAATGCTTTGGAGAAAGTTGAACATTATCTAAAAAAGGCACATAAACTAAAAAGACTGAAAAATCTTGCAGCAGCACTACTAATTAAAATCTCTTTAAACTACTCATGACCACCTTAATTTATCACGTTTTATTGTAGGTTTATTTATTGTGGGAAATTGTTGTAGAATTATAATAGATTATTCCCTATAGATTTATATTACAACTGTGGCATGTTGTAGCTATTGTTTCTAAATGTGTGTTATTTTTTATAACAAATGTTATATAGATTAATAAAAAAAAAGTCATTATTGGCCTGGAAATGATTAAAAGGCTGGCCTTATTATGACAAACGCTACAGTTAAGAACTACATTTTCATAAGAGCAAGTACAAGTCAGAATCGAGAGCCATGTGTAAAAGACCATTTTACAAAAATAAGCATATAAGCAAACAAACATATAAATAAATGAAGCTTATGAGGGAGCATGACAAGGTGTTCACTAAAACAGTTCACACTTCAAAACAGATTTTAATGTTCCAGTATGATTTTATCAAAGGTTTAATAATTTAGAAATGAGATCGTGTGGGTGTTTGAATCGAGATCACGATCTTTTAACGATTAATCGTGCAGCTCTAGATGACAGTGATCAGAGGAAAATGATGTGTTTGATCAACAGAACAAGTGTCATAATTCATAATAATCTGTGTACGGTTCACTCGATCATTATATGAACATCAGAATAAAAGCAGCTGTTGATTGTGTTTCATCAGCTCCTGTGATTCTGGATCCAAACACGGCTCATCCACTTCTCCTCCTTTCTGATGATCTGACTAGTGTGAGATTCAACAAGAACAAACAACTGCTTCCTGATAATCCAGAGAGATTTGACTCTTATCCTTGTGTTCTGGGTTCAGAGGGTTTTAACTCAGGAACACACTGCTGGGATGTGGAGCTTAAAGAGAGTCCAGTCTGGAGTCTTGGAGTAACTACAGCATCAAACCAAAGGAAGGGATATGATTTCTTTATCACTGATGTCTGGTGTGTGCAGCACGGATTGCCTGAACTGTTTGGTTTCTCTGTTAAACAGGATCTTGAGCGTGTGAGAGTGCGTCTGGACTATAACAGAGGAACGGTGTCATTCTCTGATCCTGTAACTAACACACATCTACACACATTCACAACCTCCTTCACTCACACACTCTTTCCTTTCTTCTGGTGTGGTTCCTCTCTGAAGATCTTACCGTTCAATAGTCAGTAAACGTTACTCCTGTAGTTCTGGATCGACCTGCTTTCATCTTTTACACTCATTATGTTTCCAATATTTAATCCATATCACAATTTCAATATTTGTTCATCGTGAGACTAAATGAATAATTCTTTATTTCAGTTATATATGTGAAATCATAATTATTTCATTGTTGTAAATGATGTAATCCACATGGAATATTGAATATATGTCGGGCTCCTTGACGTCGGCGTAGAATTGAATGAAATATAAATACTATGAAAATACTTGATTAAAGTTGTTTACAAATCTGACTCTCAGAACAAAGTCTCTGTGACTCACTGAAAACTCTTTAAAAGTTTGTCTCAGTTTCAGAACCAGAACAATGATTTTTTTTTTTTTTTTTTTAACATTAAAAACTGTGATGATATGATTTTAGTAACGAAAGGTTAAATGTTTGTGCATGATATCTAGTTTGTAAGTCATGGAAATGCATTGGTCTAAAGGTGTGAATCCTGAATTAGTTTATTTCTGTTTCCTCAATGAATGAATAAATGAATGTAATTGAGTGGCTTGTTTAAATCAGTCTCAGCTCCTGTCAGCAGCGGAAACTTCAGCACAGCTTTATACTGACTTTTACTGAAATTGTGCGACTGATTCAGAATCTGAAGGACTTCATTACAACACGACTGTAAAAATTGATTTTAAAAGATTTGCTCAGCATTCAAATGTTTCTCATTTGGAGGATATAAATATTTATTTATTTATCTCAAAAGGGCTCCAGTAATAGCAAATACTAAAATAAATATTCAGAAATGCACTTTAACAATTTAGCTGATACATCTAAATTACAATATGAATTATAAACTTATAAACACAAAATAAAGTGAGATGTATGTGTGATAGGCAGATGGTTGTCCCTGTATCTAGGCCTGCTATTAACACTGCTGGGCCATCTGAGCAAGGTATGCGTTGTATGAAATCTAATTCAGATTACAAAGTGTTGAGACACTATTTAGAAAATCCATATTTTTAAATAAAAATCTTTATATGTAAAAAAAAAAAAAAAGTCAGACATTGTGGCTTGATGTCTTTTATTAATGTTCATTTTTCATGACCAAAATAACATTTATTCACAAAGAGTTCATTCAGATGTCAGACCGATGTTTCAACACAACTACAATTACAATAACAGAACAATAAAAACACAAATTTTAAATGCTTATTATAATTATATGAATGAGTGCTTCACCCGGGATTCGTAACCATGGTAACAACATTCCAGTCGAGAGCACTAACCACGCCCCCAAACCACGTGGAGCGTTAATGAACACAACATACGTTATAATTAGTAAATTCGCCTGCTTCTCTGTCGAAGCTGTTTCAGAGCAATACTTGAAGATAAGCGCTAGGTGTCGCCGTAGAGACGGTGTCGAATTCTTTCGACTGTTTCCGTGTTTCACGAAGCCTCGCTCTGCGCACCACTAGCTGTTTATCATCCGGCTCCTGAACTCTTCTGTTTATGTAGCAACACATCACGTGATCGACTATCAGCCCGCGGGGTCACATGACACTCACCGGCCAATAGGATTGCAGGAGTGTGGCACCATCAGAGATCAGAGGAAGAGCTCTCAAACTCGTCTTGTTTCGCTTTATTGCTTGTTTTGTTTCTTTTTATCGAATCAAGATGTCCGGTTACTGAAGCTCGATGTGCTCAGAGAGAGCTGCAGGTGAGACCGAGTCGCTTTCAGCTCAAATAGGAGTTAAATTCGCTGTTTTAAAGCTCCAGTTAGCAGCATTACACACACAGAGCTGTTTATTTCCTTCTGACTGATTCACTTTGTGTCGTTTAGTCTCAAGTTCAGCAACTCAGTCCTTTATGGTTCGGTTTATCCGTCTTTTATGGGTTTGGTGGGTTTTCATGATTATAAATGTCGTCCTCGTTTGGTTTGTTATCAGCTTCTCGTGCAGTTTTGTAAATAAATGAATAGTGCGAATATCATCAAAACATGTCCAGCTCATATTTCATCTAAAAATAAATGTTATTTTTAAGTGATATATTAGTGATTAATAGTCATTAATACATCCTGATTCAAACTATCGTTATCATGTGTTCAAAGTAAATCATAATATTATTATTATTAATAAATAAAATTATTATACATATTGATACATGACACTATTTGTTCTATTACTTTATATACTATGCTTTCCTTAAGCAATATATAATAATATATGTAATATATTGTATATATAGTCATAATATAAATAAATATATATATATATATATATATATATATATGTAAGGATTTCTAAAATAATATAATGTAATATGGTATATATTATTCTGATTGCATGGATTGGCCAATCATAATCAAGTATTTGATGCTGTATAATAAATATTTGAAATATTAGCCATACAAGCGGTTTTAACCACTTGTTTCATAGTTTCAACCACATTCATACCTCATAAGATGACAAGATGTTCCCAGCATTATTTTCACATTTTTGAACCGAGTAAACTGGAACATTTGAATTAATTTCTGAATCAGGTCATTTAACCCTCCTGTTGTGTTGAAAATGTATTTCGTCTTGCTGGTCAAATTGGCCCTCATTGGTTTCCATGCAAAAATAAATTGAATGGAGGAAAAACAAATGGTTTTCATGTAATTATTGTCTGTAAGTCTCAGCTGCACTGAGCCCCGCAGGTCTGTGCAGTGAAGTCAGTGAGTGTGTTCTTGTGTAATTGTAATGAAGTCGTTCTGTGTGTGTTTAAACTCTGGCCGTGTGGCATGTTGTCTGAATTGTAACGCACTGCTGCATGTGATGCAGGACAGACAGGAGCACATGACCGACTGACCGCCAGCAGCTGAGACAAAACTACTGTGAGTCTCAGTGGACGCTACTCATGCCTTCGTTTAGTGCTATAACATCTGCTCATGTCCAGCATTACTGGGCCTATCAGAGCAATGTTAGCTTGATCTCTATCTAGTGTAGTAAGAGGCTGAGCTATATTGTATTTTACAACCAGTGCTGAGATCTTTCTGTTGTTGCAGTACAGTGCTGATGTAGTTTTTATTTTCACCCAAAAAAAAAAAAAAATTATATTGGTTATTGGATGTTTAAACATCGTAAAATCATTAGAAATTATAATCAGTTATTTGATGTTTAAACAACGTAGTTTTTTTTTTTTTTATTTCCACACACACACACACACACACACACACATATATATATATATATATATATATATATATGTGTGTGTGTGTGTGTGTGTGTGTGTGTGTGGAAATAAAAAAAATAAAAACTACGTTGTTTAAACATCAAATTGGATTGGATGCATTTTTATACTTTTAATGGTTTTATTTCTGCTTTTTGTGAAAATGAAAAACTACACAGTCATTATACTGCATATAGAAACATGAATAATAATAATAATAATAATAATAACTGATGTAATATGCTCTATGTGAATGTTTCTGTAACGCATCTCACTTCAGCATGAATAACTGTAAATAGTTGAATAATTTCTGCAAATAACACATTACAGTATTCTCTCTATTGTGAGAAGTCTCTGTTAGTCTATTGTGTGGATCTTAATTTGACTGGTATAATATGTTGGGATAATATTTATAATTTAGCAATTTTTTGTTCTAGGTTTTGAACGATGAATTATTTGAGGCAGTAAAGGTAAGCTAATTTCTCCCTAGTTTTACCAAATATTGCAATAAAAAATGCAAAAGTTGACAATTTTTTAAAAATATATTTAATATTAGTGCAATAATATTATTGGAATTGAATATAAATATATTCTGTTTTATCCATTGTAAACTGTAATTTATTTCTGTGATGTGCAGCTGTATTTTCAGCATCATTACTGCAGTCTTCAGTGTCACATGATCTTCAGAAATCATAATAATATACTGATTTACTGCTCAAGAAACATTTCTGATTATTATCAATGTTGAACACAGTTGTGCTGCCTGATATTTTCCTGGAAACTGATACATTTTATTTTTCAGGATTCACAGATGAATAGAAAAGAACAGCATATATTTTAAATAGAAATCTTTTGTAACATTATAAATGTCTTTACTGTAACTTTTATATATATATATATAATATATATATATATATATATATATATATATATATAGTTTGTATTCTATTATTGATCAAATAAATGCAGCCTTGGTGAGCAGAAAAGACTTCTTTCAACCACATCTAAATTGCTCCTAACGTTTGACCGATAGTGTAAATAAACTGTTTTATTGGAGAATCATGACTGACTTCAGTCTTAAAAATGTCCCTAAACTTCAGTTCACAGGACGACGGCTACAAACACCATGTCATCCAAATCATCCCTTCTTAAAGTCATTCTCCTGGGCGACGGTGGAGTGGGAAAGAGCTCGCTCATGAACCGCTACGTCACTAACAAGTTCGACACCCATCTCTTTCACACCATCGGCGTGGAGTTCCTCAATAAAGACCTGGAGGTGGACGGCCGCACGGTCACGCTGCAGATCTGGGATACGGCCGGTCAGGAGAGATTCCGCAGCCTGCGGACGCCCTTCTACCGCGGCTCCGACTGCTGCCTGCTGACCTTCAGCGTGGACGACAGCCAGAGCTTCCTCAACCTCAACAACTGGAAGAAAGAGTTCATCTTCTACGCCGACGTCAAGGAGCCCGACAGCTTCCCGTTCGTGGTTCTGGGCAACAAGGTGGACGTGACGGAGAGGCAGGTGACCAGCGAGGAAGCTCAGGAGTGGTGTAGGGAAAGCGGAGGATACCCGTATTTCGAAACCAGTGCAAAAGACGCAACTAATGTCGCGGATGCATTCGAGGAAGCCGTCAGAAGAGTTCTGGCTTTGGAGGAACGACATGAGCATTTGATTCCGACAGACACCGTTAACCTGCATAGAAAGCCGCGCAGCACAGCATGCTGTTAACGGACGAGATTTACCTCCATTAGCTATTTAATGGTCCTTGAGTGAACTGTCTGCGTTATATTTGAACATGCACTTACTGGGATATATGCACTTACTCGTAAACACTGGGTTGCTTTCATTGGGTGACGCTCTTGTATCTGAACTGAACTGCCTGAATGTAAATGATTCCATGCATTAAGATGTCTTTTATATATATATCTGTCTTATGGGATTTGAGCAGGTTAATGCATAGATAGACGGATATCATTTTGTTTTGCATGGCAGTCTAATAGTGAAGAGCAAATGCAATAAATGCACTGCAAAAACACAGCTTGTTTTCCATTAAAATGTCTAAATGCCTTTGAAACAAAAGAAGTTTACTTGAGAATCAAAGCTGTTTAGGATAAAAACACTTATTTTCCCCTAACATTTTGAATTTATTTTTCTTATCTCATAGGCAAATTTAGTTTCATTTTAAGTAAAAAAAAATATTTTTTTTCTGATTTTAAAATGCACCATGTGAAAACAGTTCTATCACATGCTGTTTGATTCTTAAGTAAATGCTGCTTGTTTTAAGGATTTCATATATTTTTACTGGAAATCCAGACTGCTGATTTTTGACTGAAAAATGCTTTTTTTTTTTTCTTGCAGTGTGTGTTTTATGTGATTTTCTTTTCCTGTAACTATGATTAACTTATGCAGGACAGGCGTTCATACACTGTGGCTGATTTCTAATATATATATATATATATATATATATATATTAACATAATTATGTAGAGAGTGCCAAATATATACACAGTACTTGTGCTAAAAAAATATGGATGAGGTGAAGCGTTTAAGCACTTACTTTGAAAAGAAGCACTAAAATTTCAATATTGTACATTGTTAAATTGAAATTAAAGAAGTATTGAACAGTACTTGATGAAATTGTTTATTTGATGTAAGGTTATTAATGGACAACAGTAATGTACAAAATCATCCCGCAGCTGATCACAGGTAATCGATGCTGCATTTGAAAGGTTTAGTGTGTAATTTCTGCAGAAATGTATTTTTGCATTCCTGTTTTGATGCTTTATTTTTACACACTTTAAAAATAATCTGTAATCACACTTCATTTGTTGAACAGTAGTAGGTACAAATGTGAATATCAGCTGGCAATGATGATATAAACATCTGAAACATGAACAGCACACCTGTATATTTATGCATGACAACAAAAACGCAAAAAGTACATTTAGTAATAAATCAACTGAGCAGATGCTTCTTCCCAAGAAACTGCACTTTCCTGTCGAAAGCTGTGGAGCGAATCGGAGCGTTGGCTTCATAGAAAGGATTCATTGCAAACTGTAAAACACAAAAATGTTTTAAAATAATGCAATGCATTCATATGGCACTGGAATATCACTACAGAATAATACAGATTTTACCTTGATGTACAGATCATAAACATCATTAAAGAAGTTCTTGATTCCGTCCTCTTGCCGAACATCATGAAGCATAATAAATCTCATATGTATGCAAGGACAGTTAAGAAATAATAAATGCAATAGGTCTGTTAATTATAGTAGATTCTTCAACTTGAAACTTATTTAAATCATTTTTTTGATCTGTGCTAAACATGCATCAGCCTTGGAATAAAATGTGATGGTTATGATACACTACCTGGGATACTTTGTTATACAAAATTGCAAATAAAAATAAAATTAATTAAAAATATGATTTTAAGTTTTTATACAAAATGCATAGAATTTTTCTCTTTATAGAGTTTTAAAAAATCTTATATATAGAAAATCAGAGTTATAGTTAACTAAAACTAAAACTGTTACTTGAAATAAAACATTCACCATTTATTAAAAAAAAAGATATTTAACTGAATAGTTTAAATCAATGTACTGAAATAACTAAAATAAAATAATAAAATAACACATTCACATAAAAATTAATATAACACATTAAAATCAAATTTAAATGGATAAAAATCAAAATTTTAAATCATGTTATCACCAAATATACTAAAATATTACATATACTAAAATTAAAATGGAAATTACAAAAATAAAAACTGATTTATTTTACTATTTAATAATGCATATGGCTCACTATGTCGTGATAAGGATATGACCAGCTGTGACAAAGGCAGAGACAAACCATTCATTGAATTTGTCCACAGTCTTCAGGTACATGTTGTTGGACTGCCACATGTTCTCATCCACCAGATCCAGAGCAGCATGAGCGATGAACTGGTTCAGATGTCTGTGGTCATCCTGTCACAACACAAACACCATCAGATCATTACTGTCACTGTAATATCATTCATCACTGAACATCATTATTATGCTCACCTTTGATTCTGATTTCCCAGGAGGGAGAAACTCCAGCTCAAACACTGGGTTATCGTGATGACCCACCATAACGAAATAAAAGCTCCCAGACATCGTTAATAATCAGAGTTCAGATCTGTAAACATGAAATCAGCAGTCAGTTACTGAATATTACAGTACACAAACACTGATGAATATGTAAACACATCTCACCACAGCGATTATGACTTCCGTTTGGCGTTTTTTCAGAAATTAAACATTCTAAAAACACCTCCTTTAAATAAATAAGTAATTATGTAAGTCACAAAGCGAATATTGTAAATAATGATTAAACATAAACCGAACTACTGCAGATGAGGATCATACGCTCGATCATAAGAGAGTTCCCGTTTCCGGTGGATTGACCCAGCTGACACAAAACAGCCAATGAGAGCGCAGAGCGAGGCTTACGTCATAACGACGAATCCGGATACACAACGGTCTGTTGTCAGTTAGGATTTTTAAAGCGCTGCGGCGCGCGTTGCCAAGGAACGGACCGTGCTGGATCTCTGATCGATTACTTCCGTGAATGTCGATCGATTATCATGAATGATCGCGTGAAGCGCTGAATGATCATGTCTGCGAGTAACGAGGAGAGTTTGTCTCCGGATGAGATGCGACAGAAGCTGTATCAGACCTTCAAGAGCCGCGGGCTTCTGGACGCGCTGAAGGTCAGTTCCCTCACATTCGGTCAGAGATGATAATTATCGGTATTGTATCGATAAGGTCAACATAGAGATGTTTTACTGACTTGTTTTTCCACAAAACCCGAGACCAAAACTTGCATTCTACAGCTATCTCTCTCTCCGTCTGTCTTTCTGTTTATCTACCTATGGTTCAATTTGTCATTATAGTGTTTGTATGTATATCTATCTATCTATCTATCTATCTATCTATCTATCTATCTATCTATCTATCTATCTATCTATCTATCTATCTATCTATCTATCATCTGTCTGTCTGTCTATCTATCTATCTATCTATCTATCTATCTATCTATCTGTCTATCTCTCTGTCTATCTGTCTATGTATCTATCTATATCTGTCTATCTGTCTATCTATCTGTCTATCTATCTATCTGTCTATCTATCTATCTGTCTATCTATCTATCTGTCTATCTATCTATCTGTCTATGTATCTATCTGTCTATCTATCTGTCTATGTATCTATCTATCTATCTATCTGTCTATCTATCTGTCTATGTATCTATCTATCTATCTATCTATCTGTCTGTCTATCTATGTATCTATCTATATATCTGTCTATCTATCTATCTATCTATCTATCTATCTATCTATCTATCTATCTGTCTGTCTGTCTATCTATCTGTCTATGTATCTATCTATATATCTGTCTATCTATCTGTCTATCTATCTATCTATCTATCTATCTATCTATCTATCTATCTATCTATCTATCATTCTGTCTATCTAATATTTCTATCTATCTATCTATCTATCTGTCTGTCTGTCTATCTATCTGTCTATGTATCTACCTATATATCTGTCTATCTATCTGTCTATATCTATCTATCTATCTGTCTGTCTATCTATCTGTCTGTCTGTCTGTCTATCTGTCTATCTATCTATCTATCTATCTATCTGTCTGTCTGTCTATCTATCTGTCTATGTATCTATCTATATATCTGTCTATCTATCTGTCTATCTATCTATCTATCTGTCTATCTATCTATCTATCTATCTATCTATCTATCTATCTATCTATCTATCGTTCTATCTATCGTTCTATCGTTCTATCTATCGTTCTATCTATCTATCTATCTATCTATCTATCTATCGTTCTATCTATCGTTCTATCGTTCTATCTATCGTTCTATCGTTCTATCTATCTATCTATCTATCTATCTATCTATCATTCTGTCTATCTAATATTTCTATCTATCTATTGCTCTATCTATCTATCGTGCTATCGTTCTATCTATCTATCTATCTATCATTCTGTCTATCTAATATTTCTATCTATCTATCTGTCTATTTATCGGTCTTTCCTTCTATTTATGATTCTTTTGTTCTGTATATAATTTAGTTGTTATTTCTCTCTGTCTGTTTATCTGTATGTCATTCTTTCTGTCTGTCTATATATCTATCCGTCTATTGTTTTATGTATCGTTCTGTGTATCATCTGTTGCCGTAGCATCCAGTCAGGATAACCTAGCAACATCCTGGTAACTACCTGCTTTAATCCGATCGTAATGGACCCATCAGCTCAGTGTTGAAGAGCTGCGTGTGATGTCTGTGATAGCTGAGTGTGTCAGATCTGTGGGATTCTCCTGGAAAACCCCTTAACTCTTATATATTCAAACTGCACAAGTCTATGTAGCCTCCTCCTGCAGTACACCGTCAGTGCAGACTCTTGGTCTCCAGCAGTGTTGTGTGATGTGTTCTGCAGACGCAGCTGAGGAATCAGCTGATCCAGGAGCTGCAGCCGCCGGCGGTGCGGAGAGGAGACGCTCACTCTCTGTTACTCACCGCGTGCAACAGCGTCATCGTCCATCACCTGCGGAGCGTCGGCTGCGACTACACGCTGTCCGTCTTCCTCCCCGAATGCGGAATGAGCAAAGACAAGGTGACTGCACATCGCTTCATACTCACTGTTGTAAAGATCAGCATCGTTTTGCAATTCTGTTTTATGATTTTGTCACAAGAGGCTGTTAGGAAAATGGAAGAACCGTTATTTTAATATGTTCAGAACAATGTTATGAACTTGATGGAAAACCACATTAAAAAGCATGATTTGACCCATTTAAACCAAGAGCAGATCTTGTGTTTGTTGGACTTGTCTAGGTGTTATCAGCCAGAGAGCTTCTGCAGCTCCTGAAGATCAGCGCTCACACACCGTTATACAAATCTCTGGTAATAAACTGAGAGGACATGCTTCTGTGTGTAGAAATGCCATTCAATTAGTTGTTGTTTTGCCTTAATAATAGTTTGCTATTTGTCGTTCTTTCACATTCGGGCAGGTATCGAATATTCAGAAGGGACAGACAGGTACGGTACGATTATGCTGCTACAATGAAAAAATTTTTTTTTGTTCAATTGTTAAATTTCAGAAATAATTATGAAGAAATGGCAAGTAACACACTCTATTAAATGTGAAATAATATTTTCTTGTAAAACTTAGTCCTGCACTCTGTACAACTTCAACAAATAATATTTACAGTGCACTTGATTGGGTTTATAACAAATTAAAGCACTTTTAAATGATATTAGAAATTTTTATTCAGAAAAATTTATTTTATTTTATTTTTTAAAAAGGTTTCTCCTGGAATAATTAAATCATACATTATTAAAAATTATATATATATATATATTATTATTTCTGTTTTTATTATTGTTATTTTAAGTGTATATGCATAAGTTTCCATGTTGATTGGTTTTTAGATAAAATGGTTAAATTATTGTAAACAATCTGTTGATATTTTAATCATAATACTGTTCATTTTTCCCTGAATATAACCGTTGCTGCTGTTATGGCGTTAAATCATACATGCATGAAAAACTTCCAAATGTTTTCTTTTATTATATTTGTGTTAGTACATCCCTGTGCAGATGGTAGATATTTAAAGTTGAGTTATTTACGTGCCTCAGCACACGGTGAGATGCTGGCTCTTGCTCTCTGTGATGAACATCATGATGGATGTTTTTATTCCTGCAGGTTTCCTGATGAGTCTCTTCACAGAGCTCACTGACCATCACGTTTACAGAGACCGCTGCGACGCTTCCACCCAGTCCACCTCCATATCAGCGCATAAAGAGTCACTCGGTAAGACTTTACTCACATCCAGACTCCATGAACAACTCCACCGGATGAGCTTAAACACCCGCCATTCACAGAGCTCAACACGTGTTCTTTATTAAACATTTCCACCTTCAGAAAAGTGCTCACAGTGCTCATAATAGTCTATAAAAGTAAATAAATAGAGAAAATCAACCGTTGTCAAAGTCTTTTATGTTCAGCAAGGCTGCATTTGATTAAAAATACAGGAAAACTTGTGAAATATTATCACTGTTTAAAATAGCTGTTTTCTATGTGAATATATGTTAAACTGTAATTTATTGCTGTGATAAAAGCTGTATTTTCAGCATCATTACTGCAGTCTTCAGTGTCACATGATCTTCAGAAATCATAATAATATACTGCTTTGCTGCTCAAGAAAAATTTCTGATTATTATCAATGTTGAACACAGTTGAAACAGAATGATTTCTGAAGATCATGTGACACTGAAGACTGGAGTAATGATGCTGAAAATACAGATTTGATCACTGAAATAAATTACAGTTTACATTTCACACAGAAAACACATACTTTAAATTCTAATAATATTTACATTTTTACAGTATTTTTGATCAAATAAATGCAGCCTTGCTGAGCAGAAGAGACTTCTTTCAAAAGCATTAAAAAAAATCTTTTGACCGGTAGTGTATGTGTTTGTGTTATGTGTGTGCCACTGTGAGCACAAATAAATTATCTACAATTTTCACAGATTCTGCCAAAATCTACCCCTAGATGCAAAAACGTCTGGATTTTATTTCGCCTGTTCATTTTAAATTCCTTTTAGTCATATTGAGCATTATGAAAGAGTCTAAGAAAATGTCCACTTCATCTTTGACTGTTTAAGTTGAGAAGCTGCAGCTGATTGACGAGGAGTATGAAGTGCTTCGGCACAGAGGAGACCGCTGGGCGTCAGTCGAGGCCAAGCTGGCGGAGTACAGGAAGGAGATACAGGAGCAAGCGCAGGTGGAGCTCAAAGCTAAGGTCCGTCAGGGTTTATTTCCACCAGATTTCCAGGAGTTTACCTTGTAATAGCGCTCAAGATCTCAGCAGAGCGTTTGCACCGTCTTCACACAGCTGCAGCACTTCATGGAGGTGGAGATCGCGAAGGTGAAGAGAGACGAGAAGGAGGCCTCGCAGAGAGAAATCCTGGAGCTGCGGCGAGACATGGAGAGGACGTTTGATCTGAAGTCTGAGGCTCTGATGAGCCGAGAGAAAAACGCCATCGAGAGGTTACAGAAACAACAGGAGGTACTGAGTCTCACTGCTGCCGGCAAATACATGCAAAATACAAAACCATTGAGGAATCTTTAATGTTTCATTTGATCCAGATAGAGGAGAAGGAGATTTATGCTCAAAGACAAGCCCTGCTGAAAGAAATCGAAGCTGTGCGGAGCAGAGAGATTGAGCTTAAACAGAGGACGGAGGCCTTTGACAAGTGAGTACCGCTGCTTATTTGAACCAAAAAACTACAAAAAACGGAGCAGTTTTATTTGAAATATGAAACTAAAACTAAAAGTGAAAAAAAAAACATGACAAAACATAAAATTACACAAACTTTAACTAGCCTTGGTAACTAACTGAAATAAGTTTAAGATGAAGTACTAATATTATTAAACTAAAACTCCAAAAAAAGTCATAAAAACAACTATATGTCGAACGCATAACATAGTGACTAAAATGCAAAATAAAATTTAAATTAAAACTGAAAATATAAAAAAACTTAATTTAAAAAAGTTATAAATAAAAAATGAAAGACTTGACAAAAACATGAAATTACAAACACTAACTAAAATTAAAATAAAAAGTGAAAATATAATTTTACATATTGAAAAATACTATAATAGCATATAAATAATTCAAAAATAAGACTGCTATCAACTGTTTCTTTCAGTGTGAAGAAGTGTTATTGTTAACTAAAGCTATTAAAAATGGTTTTGGTTATTGAAATAAAGCTGATATAAAGTATAATATAAATATTAGATGAGAAACTTGAACATTTGAAATGTTGCCTTAACTAATTGAAATAATTTACCTAATTGAAAACACATTAATTAAATCTATTAAATATTATCTACTAAATATTAATTAAAAAAACAAACAAATGAAAGCGTAAACTAAAATTAAAATGAAAACTGAAAATATAAAAATAAAAAACTTCAAAATAAACAAACTTGACAAAATCATATAACAAATATACTAAAACTTTAACTAAAATTTAATGAAAATATATGTTATAAAATAGGTCATTCAAAATATGAATAAATACTATAATAGTATATAAATACTAAAGTAGCCGTGCTGTCAGCGCTGATGTGGAGGAAGTTCGTTCTGAAGGTTACAGTGTGTTTTATAGGTCAGTGACCTTTGTTCTGAACAGATCAAGGAAAATGGTTTTCCTTTTCACTTTTGACTTGACTTGAATTTCTTGTTTATAATATCATGAATATCATGGAGCCACTTATATAAAATTGAATGTTATAATATTGCTTAATGATATAGGATTTTTCCGTAATGATGCAGAAGCTGTAAGCTGCATGAGGAGAAGGTGAAGACCATGGATGATCTCCTGAGGAGGAGAGAACTGTCTGTGAAGACCACGGAAGACACGTTTGAGCAGAAACTGAAGAGCGAGTTAGCCAAGTAAGCAATTCAGTCAAATCATTTCTTAATGATTGTTATTCATGAGTCCTGCAGAGGGCGCTCTCGTAACTCAGGTTGCAATCCATGATGAAAGAAGAACTTTCATTTTCTAGATAAAATACGCTGCTGTTCAAAAGTTTGGAGTCAGTTAGATTTTTTTTTTAAAGAAATTAATACTTTTATTCATCAAGGATGCATTAAATTGATTAAAAATGACAGCAAAGATGTTACAAAAGATTTCTGTTTCAAATAAATGCTGTTCTTTTGAACTTTCTGTTCATCTGTGAATCCTGAAAAAAAAAATGCATCACAGTTTCCACAAAAATATTGTGCAGCACAACTGTTTTCAACATTGATAATAATCAGAAATGTTTCTTGAGCAGCAAATCAGTATATTAGAATGATTTCTGAAGATCATGTGACACTGAAGACTGCAGTAATGATGCTGAAAATACAGCTGCACATCACAGAAATAAATTACAGTTTAACACATATTCACTTAACAGATATTCAACTGTTATCATATTTTTCATCAAATAAAAACATTAAAAAGTCTTACCGACCCCAAACTTTTGGCATTGTGTTTTTGTAAAGTGAAACAGTAAATGAATGTACAGTTGAATCATATTTGTAGATGTCATCATAAACTGTTTTAGTTATCAGCTGGAGCTGAAGGAGGATTACGTGAAGAGAACCGAGAAACTGACAGAAAATGAGAAAAGCATTAAAGGTCTGCGTTCAGAAAAGTCAAATATAACTGCTGCAGCGTACAGTATTTCATTGATCTGTACTGTAAAGTTATTGGTGATGTTTTCTTCTTCCGTTTACAGAAGAAACGGTTCGTCTGCAGAAAGAAGCTGCTATTATTGATGCAAAAGCAGAGGAGCATGAGAGACGTTTATCAGAAGTCAAGCGTCTGCTGGTAAAACAGACATACTGGTCCACTTCTGCTCCCATAATCCATCTGTAGCAAAGCAATGCATGGATCTTTTCCTTCTGAGTTGCTTTTATGCCTCTGTTGAGTTCTCGCTCCTGCATTCTCAGAAATGAAGTGGTGTTGATATGTGATGTAGATGGAGCTGGAGTCGTCCAGATCGCAGGCGTCTCTTCTGGCTCAACAGAACGAGCTGCTGCGAGCGAGACTGGAGAACCTGAGCGACTATCCAGCGCTGAAGAAAGACACGCAGGAGCTGCAGACGCGCGTCAGACTGCTGGAACAACAGCTGGAGGAGAAGCGCCTGGAGAACCAGAGACTCAGACACGGTGAAGCTGTTTGCATCTCAGCAGTTCTGATCACAGCAACAACCCCGCTAAAGTATCATAACTAGGGCTGGCTAATAAATATTGATCATCTTAAAAACTATTCAAAAGTGCTGAAGTGCTCAAAATTAATTTTTCTTTTTTTTTATGAAAGAACTCTTCTGCTCACCAAAGCTGCACTGATTTGATCAAAAATGAAGTAAAATTGTGAAATGTTTTTACAATTTAAAATAGCCATTTTCTATGTGAAAATATTGTAAAATTGTAATTTATTTGTCTGATTCAAAGCTGATTTTTTGTACTTTTCTGAATTTTCATTCTTTGAATAGAAAGTTCAAAAGAACAGCATTTATTTGAACTGGAAATATTTATTGACATAAGCTTGTGGAAAGTGATGGAAGCTTTAAAAAAAAGTATTTTTACTAATTTAAACATTTATACTAAATTTTATATATATATATATATATATATATATATATATATATATTTATAAAAATGTGTAAACCTTTGCATTTTTAAAAAGATTTAGAAATTTAAGTTGTGTAAGTTTAAAAACAACTTTTTTTTTAAGCTTCCATTCAACTTTCCACAATCTTTTTGCTTATTCTCACTCTGTCAATCAAAATCAAGTTTGTTTGATTTGAAAGACATTTATGTTTATATGAATTGATAAACCAACATCATTCCAACCCTCATAATCGATTCCATTTATCAGTAATATTTCAGCAGAAATGGGACGAAAAAACTTCTTCACGTTTGGAGCCTGTTTGTTTGTCCGTCTATTCTGAGGAGGAATAAAACAAACAACAAACATTTGCAGACTAAATATGTATGAGTTCTGGGAAAGATGCTGTTCTTGAAATGGAGTTTGAGCCGTTCAGTCTGAAGTCTAACGGGGTCAACCAGGGATAACAAACAGAGAAGTGGTCTGTTTGGATGTGCTCTGCTTGTTAATTTGGCCCTTTTGGCTGCAATTGTGCATTTGCTGGGAAAAAGAGGAGCGCAGGGGGTGAAGGACAGAGAAACGCTTCAGAGTTTGGCCTGTTCAACACACCCACTGTTCCTCTGTAACACGGCTGGACACTCACTGCACGACACTCTTACTTGCTTTTTGTATTATTGGCTTAAATTGGATGCACAAAAAAGTCCGATTTTTGCTGTTTGAACAAAGCCAGAACATTGCACATGTAATGTGTAACAGGTCTGTGTTTCTCGTTTAGAGCTCAGCGCGCCGTCGAAGGAGCAGCTGGCGCTGCAGGCCGAGCTCAGGAGACTGGAGACGGCTCGCAGACTAGACGAGGATGAGTTCGAGACGCAGAAAGACGTCTTACACACACAGCTGCAGCACGAGGTCTGTCCCATCATTCCCTTGATGTGTGGAGCACTTGACTGCATTTCACTTGAGATTTTATGAGTGAATCTCAAGAATCTGCCGAGAATATGAGCTTCAAAAGCACAAGAAAGAAAGAAAAAATTATATTACTTTTTAATGCATTTTTATGTTATTGTTATTACTGCTACTTCTACTACTATTTATTCAAAAGTGTAAGATTCAGATGAATTACAATAAAAAAAATTGGGGGGAAATCATATTAAATTTTTTATAAGTTTTAATATCTGATTAAAGTAATCATAATAATATAAAAATATGAATTACAGTACTGATCATTTTGGAGAAAGTGTGCTTAATTATGCAAAATAAATAAAAATGAAAATTAAACATTAAGAATACGACCTTTAAAGCCAAGATAAACAAATAAGAAATCAAATTACATCTAATAATAATAATAATAATATTTACTCAAAAGTAAAGCATTCACAGGAATTACAATAATGAGAATTTTTGGGGACGTTATATTACATTTTAATAATAATTATTATTATTATTATTATTCAAGCATGAAACATTCAGATTTATTACAATAATGAGAATTTTAGTACATTAAATACTTTTTTTTATTTTATGTTACATTGTAATAGTAATAATAATTATTATTATTCAAATTGAAACATTCAGAAGCATTGCAAAAAATATATTTTGGGGGGTGTTGTTGCACAAAAAATCTATATTTAATTTATTTAATTTTATTTGTTGAATGTGACTTAAGATATGTTTTGCCCAAATGCATTTTCCTGTTGAAGTTTCCCATCTCAGCTTGTCTTTGCTGTATTTGTCTGTGCGGTTCTGTCTGCAGGTGCAGCAGTGTGGGCTGCTGAAGGCTCAGCTGATGGAGTGTGAGGAGCGCGTGAGGTGGATGAACACTCACGCTGAAGAGCTCAAGCTCCAGCTCCAGCAGACACAGCTAGGTGCAGACAGCATCTCTACTGTAGAGTCCGGTCTGATTTCCTGAAACCTCTAGAATGAATCTGAGCTCATGTCTGACTTCACTTGGGAAATTCCTCATATTTAGTGGAACGCAGCATTAAATTACATGTTAGATTACTTTGTAAGTTTGATGGTGGTTTCACTGAATCAGACATTTAGCATCTTTTCATACTCTGAGAATACCTTTCATACGAATTTGCAAGCTAAAAACTTGCAAACGTGTGTTTATTTCATCCAGGGCTCCCCCAGCCATCAAAAGCCTGGAAATGTGAAGGAATTTGAATACATTTCTATGCTTAGTAACTTAACATGTGTAAACAAATCATTCTTTGTAGTAAGTTTAAGAGTCGTTCAAACCACTTCATAAATCATTCTGAATGATTCCACCGTCATGTTCCAGTGATCTCACACAGGCGGGACGGGAGCCCTGTTCTTTCATCAGTGTTGGGTGGTTTGGGCTCTCCTCTGTCTAAACTCCGTCTCTCTCCTCTCTTCTGTTTGCCGTGTTGTTCCGTGATCGGAGCAGCTCTGGAGAACGAGATCCTCCGCAACCCCAAGCCTTCGCTGGTAGAGCGTTCTGTTCTGAGTTTGATTCCTGACAGGCTGCTTCCTCCTGACGTTTACATAGACGCCGCTCTGCTCCGAAAGCCCAGAGCCGCTTCTGACGCTGATTTATCTGAAGCAGGGCCGGCCCTCAGGGGCCCGGGGCCCCCGGAGCGTGACTCTGAGCTGGTGAGCGGCGCTCTGGCCCGGATACGAGAGCTGGAGCAGGAGGCCGAGCGTCTGGAGGAGGCGTACAGGAGCCACCAGCACAGAGCGGCCCGAGCGTCTGCTGAAGATCTCACGCCTCCCCGAGTGACCTACAGAGCACAGCCCAGGGTGAGCTTCGCTGCTGCGGGACGTCCTGTCGAGCAGGAATTCAGCAGAACTCCGTCCCCGCTGAGACTCATCTCTCCTCCAGCCAGACGTCTGTCCTCCACACCGCTGAGCAAACGCGGAGCAGACGCCGAGCACACGCAGGGTCTGTGAAATCTGTTTCTGCTAGTAGTGCTTTGACAGAAAACAATTGAGCGAAACAGTCACGTTTGATTAGCACTTCTACAATAGCATGTTTTGACGGTCTCACATTTGTTAAACTTCTACCAACTTTAACTTACTTTTTTTTTTTTTTTTAGCATATTCAAGCATCATTTCAACTTAAATTATATCAAACTGACTTAGAAAATTGAGTTGAATCTCATTTGATATGAATTTATTACGAGTCATTTAATGAATCATTGAATTCACAAATGAATCATTCAGAATCATTTTCTTCACAAATTGTTCCGAATGAATCATTTATGAATTTTTATTTCAAGGAATCATTTAAGCCACTTCACAAACTGTGAAGTGGTTATTTTAGCAAATATTATTTGATACTGAATAGCATATCCGGCCATTATTTTGAAAATTAAAATAAATTTTAGTATAAATTTTATATTTAAAATGAATGGAGTCAGTGAAACTGAGAAAGTGTATCAAACATAATCCTGTATTCAAGTATCGCAGTTTTCATAAAGTCTCTGGGTTTGGTGTTTATTGATCCGTATGAGCTATAGATCCATATAATAATCCACCAGTTATTTGGCAACACAAACTAATTGTCACACAAAGTCAGAATGTAACATGTTCATTTTTAAAAACGCTTAATTGTGGAAAAGTGTGGCGTTTTGAAGTGGAAAGTGTGCAGGAACCCTGTAAAGCAGTGTTTCTGTGTTTTGTCTCAGAGCGTCTGAGGACGAGTCCCGTCTCTGACGGAGCGGCGCTGGTGTTTCCAGAGAGACCGATCTCACCGATCCCTGCCTCCATCAGTCCTCCCAGCAGCCCCCGGATGAAGAGCACCACTCGCCACAGCCGCAGGTCTGACTCTGACTTATTTACCTTTAAAAGGGCAATTTTTATAGGTATCCGTGTTGTCTTTTATGACTCAATTCAAGTTTATTAGTATAGAGCTTTTCATGATACAAATCATTGCAAAGTTTCTACATTATATTTAGGAGTATGTTATTAGTGATGACTATGACAGAAATGTACAGTAAAAATCATACAGTTAGTTACAAATTACACGTAATCAAACAGATGGTGAACACTATTAACTGCATTATATGTTACAACGTGATTGAGCAAAATTTGTTAGTTTTATATGTTGTTCCAGGGTTAGTATCATCTGAGGTCTTCTGGGGGTTGTGAAATGTGTTCAACATCAACAAAAGTCTTTTATACACTGCAAAGCTGGAACAAAAGCTTGTATTCATAAATCAACAGAAACGTGTGATAGATTTGAATATTTTTCCCCCCATTTGAGGTTTTTTTTTTTTTTTTTGGTGGCATTTTTGCCCCAAGCCAAGCTTAAAACAATTCTAAAAAATACAAGTTTAAGAAATTATAGCTATAAATCAGAGATTTGAATTAATTCATGCATACAGAGTTTAAACCGATTCACAGAAATGAGTCAAATGAATCAAATATATCTGTCTGAGCATACTCATACTCACAAGAAATCATGACAAATCTGCATCAAAATGTACTTATTTCTATTGTAATTCTGTTTTGATTTCACAGTCCACCCAAACTGCAGGAGGTCATCTCCAGTTCCTCAGAAGAGTCGTCACCTCAGCCGGAGAAGATCACGCTTCACGATCTCAGCGACCCTGTGCCACGTACACACTCGTTTCTATCACCTCAACTCAGTTTATACGGAGAATTAATCCGTGTCCAGGAAATATTAGAGTTTAAAATGACCTGGAAAAGTCACTGCTATTCAAAAGTTTGATGTCAGTAAGGTTTATTTGAAAAGAAGTGAATCATCTGTTTATAAGTAATGACATGTGGTGTGTGTTCAGTGCTGTCTGTGGATCAGGAGTGTGTCCTAGAGAAGCTCCAGGAGTCACACGCAGGTGAGACGGTCACGTGACTGATCGTGTGACGCTCTTCATCTGCTCGTGTCTCATGTGTTTGAGTGTGGTGTTTCAGATGAGGAAGAGGAGAGGAGCTGGGAGGAGGAGAGGAAGAGGAGAGAGGAGAGGAGGCAGAGGGAGAGAGAGGAGGCGCAGCAGAGAGAGGAGCGAGAGCTGCAGAGACTCCAGCAGGAGCTGGTCTGACATTTCTACATATTTTTCATTTTAATTTTAGTTTTCTTTGAGTAATTTTGCTGTGTTTTTGTCATTTTTTATTACTTTTTAATACATCTATATAGTTTTATTTTATAGTTTTTAGTTTATTTAGTTTTAGTTTTACTACTTCAACCTAAACTAAACCAAAATGAGAAATGTTGCCTTGACAACTAGCTGAAATATAATAAGTTTATGGATAGTTCAGTTAATGTTTATTTTACTTATTTATATGTAATTACATTTATGGCTTTAGTTTGTTATTTTAGCATTTCAGCTTTATGGAAAGGCAACATTTCTCATTTTTTAATATTGTGTGTGTGTGTGTGTGTGTATATATATACACTTTTTTTTTTTTTTTTTCATTTTTAATTTGTTAAATTTTTAGTTAAATTTTTTGTCGTTTTTATTTAATTTTCTATATAGTTTTTAAGCATTAGTTATTGTAGTACATCAATCTAAACTAAACCAAAGCGAGAAATAAAATGTTTTTTAAAATCTCATTTTTATTTAATTTAACTGAAATAAAATATTTTTAAATAATGTTTTTACTTCTTTTTTTAAGTTATTAATCTTTTTTTTATTATGGCTTTTAGATTAGTTAATGGGAACCGTTTCAAACCTGTAACACCAGTTCAGGAGTCTATTTGATTGATTCGTTCAAAAGAGCCGCTTCATAAGAGTCATCTGTTCATGAATCTGTTTGTTTTATGTAATGCCTCTGTTAGGAAACTTGACCAAATCAAGAGTTCATTCAGATCAGTGCGACACTGTTTCGACTGTCTGTGACTCTGTTTGTGAACAAGCTTCGATTTCTGTTTCATCTTCTTTCAGGAGGATCAACATGAGGAACGAGCTGAAGCCGAGAGACCGGATACAGAGGGTCATGTGACATTACCGAGCGCAGTGATTGGAGGAGGAGCAGATGAGGAGGCTTCAGCTGATGTGGCCGATCCTCTTCACAAATACATGATGATGCTCATGCAGGACAAACAGAAGGAGCAGGTCTGTCTGTCTGTCATTTTGACATTTTTATGACATTTGTTCTCCACAGATTCTCTTAACTTCAGTGTAAACTAATCTCAGCACTACTTTTTTCAGTGATTACTGCAGTACAGTATTTTATTTGTGGTATTTTTTTTAATGTATTAAAATTGCAATAGAGAGAGAGAGAGTTTTATATAGATATTATTTTAGTATCATTATTACATATTTTCCAGGTCTTATTTCACCATGAGAACAAACGACAATTTTTCAGGATATTTCTATATTTTATTTGAATATATATATATATATTTAATTTGTTTGGATTTTGACGTTTTCATGACATTTAACATTTTTTAACAAATTTTGGAGACAAAAGTTATTTTCAAACTCAGTGTTGATTCTAATTGTGATTATTGCAATGCAGTATATTGTGTGCTAAATTATTATTTTTTTATTAATCTATTAAAATTACAGTCTGTATATATAATATTAGTATCATTATTATATTTTTTATTAAATCAGATTTTATTTTTTTATTTCTCATAATTATATATATTCATACGGTCTTTAAAATGTGTTCATTTTCTCATTAGCAAAGTATAATATGGTTTCTGTCATTTGATTTTGAGCTGAAATATGAGCTGCACGAGGTCTTGACAGATTTCCTGAGCTCTTAAAGTGCTTGATGTCTCATGTTGACGTCAAGATGAAACGGCTTGGGATTCGTTTTAAAAACGACTCGTTTCAATGATTCAGAGTCGACTCTTTCTTTTAACTTTATACACGGTGTGCTTTCAGATTTAAAACTTTGCCGGATGTTTTCATTCACTTAGAGCCGTGTTACACGCTGCATGAAAGATCATCTTCAAAAATACATAATAGGGGCACTTTACTGGACATTTTCATTTGTTCAGCAATAATTAGTTGATAATCTGGAATTATTGTTGTGTTTGACTTCGTGTGTTAATGATCTTTCAGAGCCCAAATAAAGAGGCATCAGAGAAGCAAAGTCAAGAGGAGGTTCTGGAGTCTGAGAATAATGACCGCAGGTAATGATGTGTTTGTGTGAATTACTGTTGAACAACCAGAAACTCTTCATTCCTGACCTTCAGTCTGTTCTGCAGCGTTGATCTGATATCACACGAGGAACCAGACGACGACTTCTGGTGAAAAAACATCCAACTGCTGGATGACTTTCATGTTTTATATATAAAACTTTTTTTAAATATTAGCTGTATTATTTTTTTTTTAATGTAATTTTTCAGTTTTCTAATTCTGAAATGATTTGTGTGAACGAGTGGCTTTAAGGCTGACGTGAATAAACTTTATCTTTGGTTAATGTTCTGCTGTTGTATTTCATTCATAAGAGCTGTTCTATCACAGCATGACTGAGAATATTACAATTACACAAATGCTGCAAATAATGACACGCAGTTCATTGATCTGAGAGAAAACTCACTGAGACGGAAAGTCTTTTATTCGGTTTTATTTTTGTATAAAATACAATAGCTGGTTTGAAGGCCTGAACACGCGTTCAGCGTCTCTGGGCAGTTTTTCATGTTCACGATCCACCAGAACACAGTGAACAGGATTGAATTGATCAAAGTCAGACTTTAAAGCGTTCAAAAAACATGCATAATACATGAAAACATTTTGGGAAATACATTTTTGTTTAAAAATCATGTAAGTCATGGGGCTTATAAAAGAGTATTATAGAAACAGTTTGGGCAGAATAATTTCTCTTTTTTTTTTTCTTTTTTTTAATTTCAAAATAGCAGTAAAAACTAAGGGAATCCCCTAAAATGAATTAAAAATATTGGCAGACTATAAGGTTAAAAAGACCGTATTATACAGAATTCATACAGTATATGTGAATTACATTAACAGCAATGAACACATTACATGGACTACACAAACTCTAAGAAAACAAAGCATATTATAACGTTAAAGTCTGGCAAATGCTGCCTACAACACGTCAATACAAATGACCTCCAGTATGACCAGATTCTGTCCTGCTCAAGTCAAACCATGGATGAATAACAAAAATAGTGTGAAAAAAGCCATTTTGTCAGTATTTACAATTGCACATTTTGTTACTGTTGTTGTATCCCTCCCAAAAAACACAGAAAATGTTTTATTTTTTTGCTTGTCAAGAGTTCACATTCACACTGATGCAATTTGAATGCACTATTATAAAATAAAATAAAATAAGAATAAAAAGAAAAAACGAAAAATGAGCAGCTGCGGTGTTATACTTTACAGAATTTGGTACAAACAAAATTGGGTAAAACCCTCCAAATCTCATTACTTTCATGCAAAAAGTATAAAGTATTAATACAATCATGGTAAGATTCGTTGTTTAAAATGATTGTATTACAATAATTACAATTGAATGATAATTATAAAACCACCCTTCCATAAGCATTAAATTAATGTGCATTTGGAGGCTTCAGTTGGTCATGTTGTCATTATTCATTCATGCATTTTTGGGGCAGTACACACACTGTACTTTTGTTCGTAATACAGCAGGTAATTCTGCGATGTGAAGGTGAATTCTGGGATAGTGGACTGGACAGTAATTTGATGATAACAGTGGTAATGTGAGGTAGTGTGAAAACCTGCTCATCACGAGAGCTTCGGACCTGCAGACAAACACCATCAGCATTCCTGCAGCATCCCACAATGCAATGCGCTTAACCCACGTCCACACCTCAAGACATTTTTACACAAAATTCCATTTAAAAAATTTGTTTCCAAGAAGAATATTTGGATGCTATGGAAGCCTGTTTCCACCACGAAATAAAAGTTATTTTTATATATATATATATATATATATATATATATATATATAAAAAGGTCATTTTGACTTTTCAAAAGAATCTCACAAATCTGACTTTTCTGCACATTTGTCTTGCAGTTGCAAGTTATAAATCTCATAACTGCAAGCTTGCAGTTTGCAACTCAGACTTTATATCTCGCAATCTTTTCTCAGAAATATGAATTATATCTGAAGGTTTTTCTCAATTGCGAGTGTATATTGCAAGTTATAGAGTCATAATTGCAGGTTTTCATATCACAATTCAGACTTTATATTTCTCAATTTTGAGAGTAAAAGTTTATCACTCGCAATTATGACTTTCTTAAAAATTCCTAAATTTTTTCTCAAAACTATGAATTTTATCTTGAAATTGAGTTTTTCAAAATCTTGCAATTTTGACTATATCTTGCATTTTTTACTTTTTCTTAAATTTGGACTTTTTTCAGATGGTTTTCATCTTGTAATTTCAACTTTTTCTCAAAAATTTGACTTTTCTCAGCTTTTATCTTGCAATTATGACTATATCTCACAATTTCAACTTTTTCTCAGAATTACATTTTGCATTAGAATGAATTATATTAAGTTTTTATTTTTCATTTTGGACTTTTTCCTCAAGATTCTGTTTTTTCTCATTGAATTTTAGCTTGCAATTTTTATTTTTTTACATGTCATTTTGACTTTATATCTTGCAGTTTTGAGTTTATCTCACAATTTTACAAATGATATCTTGACTTTATATTTCAAGTTATAAACTCAATTTCACATTTGTATCTAACAATTGTGACACATATCTCACAAATATTTGTTGTTGCTACAGGAAAAAAGTAAAAAAAAAATTTAATTGTTTTTTTTTTTTTTTAATCTCACAGTTCTGAGTTTTTTCTCTTTATTGTGAGTTCATCTCTCACAATTTGGACTTTTTTCTCAGAATTGCAAGAAAAAAAGTCATAATTATGGGACAAAGTGTCACTTTTTTTTTTTTATCCCGCGTAGGAAACAAGCTTCCATCAGATGCCACTGGCTGAAACAAACATGCAAAATCTCGTTGCATAATGTGTTCTGTTCACATACTATTTCCAAACAACAGTAAGCAACAAACAGCACATATTGCACATGAACAAATCCAAACATTCAAAAGACAACCAGCCGAATTTAGTTCAGAAGAATCCTTTGATTATTTTTCTTCAAAATAATATTATTCAAAAAAAAAAAAAATGACTGGGAATGTTTTCAAATTTTGAGAGGATGCAAAACATGTTTATAATGCAAGTGCATGTTATTTTTCATTAAAAAGCATAACATGTAAGGTCAAATAAGCATGCACTTGTATAATATAAATGTTTACGATGTTTTAAGGCAAATCTCATCTGGTTACGAACAGAATCTGATTTGCATTTCCGCCGTGTTTCCAATAGTGCAACGTTTGCGATTCACAAAGGGCTGAGAGGAGAGCGTGAAGGATGGATGAATGGGCACAGACTGCAGGTTAGCGGAGCGGGTTAGTGAGTTAGGGCTGGTTAGTGGTCGGTTGGTTGGTTGGTTGGCAGTGTTAACCCTCCTTACGAGTAGGAGTTGAGGCACTCTTTGGAGCGCGACTGGATGTCCTGTAGCTCCCGCTCCTCCTTCATTTTGATGTCTTGGTACGCATGCAAGTGACTGGCGTCCTTTAGGTAGGCCCAGTTTGCAGAAAGGATCATTAGGTAATGGATCTGTAAGAGAGGGCGAGGTGATGCCCGTCAGCAGGTTAACAACGCCACAGAGCCACAGCTCAACCACACACACACACACACACACACACACACACAATACAACACAACACAACACTCATTATAAAGGAATAAATTATCCATAAATGTACTCGCCCTCATGTCGTTTCAAACTTGCATGCTGTTATTTTTTTATTTTTTTTAGATAGATGCAATATTTTTGCATCTGTTTTAAATAAATAATGAAAAGTAAAAAAAAATAAAAATTTAAAAATTAAAGCTAGTTGCCTAGGTAACATTTTGCATTTTCATTTAGTTTAAGGTGTACTAAAACAACTAAAACTAAAACAAAAAATTTAATTAAATAATAATAATAATAATAATAATAATGATGATGACACTAGAAATAAGAAATTAAATAAGAAATAAATATGAATAAAAACTAAAAAAAAAAATTAAAATGGCGAAATATTTCTTTTTAGCTTTTAAAACTTTATTTAATTTTATAACTTTTATTTAACTTCATTTTACCTAAAAATTATTAGAATTTCAAGAAACAAAAGATTTTATGGCTTTAGTTTTAGTTAACTATGATAACTATTTATGTATATATATATATATATATATATATATATATATATATATATATATATATATATATATATATATATATATATATATATATGTATATATATATATATATATATATATATATATATATATATATATATATATATATATATATGTATATATATATATATATAAATATATATAATATAATAGTTAAAATAAAGTAACTAAAACAAAAATTACTTAAAATAATAAAAAACTAAAAATAAGAAATAAAAGAAACAAGAAATACAAATTAATAAAAAAAAATACAGAAACATTTTTAAAGTCATTTTTTCTGTGTTTTTGTCACTAAACATAGTAAAAATATAGTTAAATAGAGTTTAGTCATATTTATTTATTTTTCTAGTTTTTATTTTGATTAATTTTAGTACATTAAGTTAAACTAAATGAAAATGAGCAATACTGCCTTGGCAACTAGCCAAATAAAATAAATTTCAGTTCAGCTAAAGGTTTTTTTTTAATGTTTTTAATTTGTTAACCCATACTTATCCAACTTTATAATAAAGAGCTGTGCGATCGACATGAGATTTTGCTACTTACAAAGTCATCTTAATTTAATATTCACAGGGTTTTTGGAGTGAATTTAAAAATGTGAATGGCCTTGCTACAAATAAAATAAATCTCTTGAATTCAAAAACAAAAGCATCACAACAGTTGCACATATGACTTGCACATTATATTCCATGTCTTCTGAAGTCATATGATGTTTTGAGCAATAAAAAGGCTGAAATTAAATTCGTTATGCACTATATGTGCTCACTGTGAACAGAAAAGAGCTCCTTTTGTGTTGCAGCACACGGCTTTGAAACAACATGAGAGGGAGTAACTGTTCATTTCTAGCCACACTATTCCTTTAGTATACAAACAACTACAAACGAATGAACATGAATACATATTGAAAACACATTCATATGCACAGGACGCTGGGGTGTGAGGGAACGGGAGGGTGTCAGCGGAGCAAAGCCAAGCTTGAAATGAGGGTTAGTATGAAAAACACGCAGCATGACGCAAACTGAAACCCCAAACGAACGCTCAATAAACACCACTGAGGATCATTTGTACACAAAGTAGGTTTATTTTTATAAAGGAAAAACTACAGGCACCACAATCCCAGAGGAATATGAAATCAATCATGTGAGATGAAGCATGCAATCTGATTGCTAAATCAATAATGCTGGATCTGGGTTCACAAGAACAATGTGAACCTGTGATACACGCAGCATCACGTCCAGAATAAAAAAACATTAAAGATCTTGACCTTATTAATGAAACCCAAAAATGAAAACTTTCTGAAAATGTGCTCATCCTCGGTTCTTCCAAGATTAGGATGAGTTTGTTTCTTCATCAGATCTGGAGAAATATAGATGCTCTGCAGTGAATGGGTGCCGTCAGAATGAGAGTCCAAACAGCTGATAAAAACATCACAATAATCCACAAGTAATTTTTTTTTTTTTACAAACACAGCTTTTGTCTTCTCCAGATGTTAACTGATGGACTGGATTACTTGTGGATTATTGTGATGTTTTTATCAGCTGTTTGGACTCTCATTCTGACGGCACCCATTCACTGCAGAGCATCCATTGCTGAGACACTGATACAATACATTTCTCCAAATCTGATGAAGAAACAAACTCACCTACATCTTGGATGATCTGAAGGTGAGCACATCTTCAGCACATTTTCATTTTTAGGTGAATTGTTCCTTTAAAACCTCTAAATCCTGCCTGTATTAGTCACATTTAAAGCCACTGTGAAATGCAGGTAAATGCATGTTTTTGCATGTCTTGGCAACCAGAAACTACCTAGATATTAATAGAAGTTTAATAGGATATTTGAACGTTAGCATGATTTTAAAAGGCCAGGTTTTTAGCTGGTTAAATTACTGTACTTTCAAAAGTTACAATCATATAATCAAGCGTTCGGCACAAACCCATGAGCTTCTGGTCACTAACTACAATATTCTCAATTATCATGTTTATGTTTTATGTAATGTTTTATTAATGATCAAATCACACATAGGTCGTTCCAACTGACAGATGATTTTGTTTATTTATTAATAGTAAAGCAGACATTGTCATGAGCAAATCATATAATAAAACATTAAAGGATCTGCTGTATTGCGTTCTGATAATATAAATGCAGTTTTGAATGAAATCTGATCATACAGATAATGCAACTCAATATTTATGTTTTAAGAATTATTTACTTGTTTTTATGTTGTTTTTTTTCACTCTGTTGACAGTGAAAGGTCTGCGTTTAAAATAACAGTACTGTAAAACATATTCAAATCATATTTATGTGAACAAAAGAACTAGGTTAGTTGTGAAGCTGTACACTGACATCTAGCAAGTTTGTTTTTAATACTTCACAAAGATTAAAAATACCAACAATCTTCATAATACTGCTTCAAACAAATGAGTAGAAATGATAAAAAAAAAAAAAAAAAACACTGAAAACTGTAAACAGGTCTGAAGGAAGAAAACACCATGAAAACACTGGAAGGCTCACTGGCACAATTGGCAAAAGTCAGAAAAATTAGGCCTTTAGAAAATATATAGACCCCCCCCCAAAAAACACATAACAGATTCTAGAAGCAAAATCACATTCATTTTCTCCATGAAGACATTAAACCTCAGAATTCATAGCAGATGTGTTTTTAGATGTTTGCAAGTTATTTGCTTAAATTCCTGAAAAGATAATAATTAAATCAGAGAAATCTTTTTATATACACCACCAGTCAAAAGATTGGAATCATTGTGATTTATTAAATGTTTTTTAAAGAAGTATCTTCTGCTCAGCAAAGCTGCTTTTATTTGATCAAAAATACAGTAAAAATTGTGAAATATTTTGCAGTATAAAACAGCTGTTTTCTATGTGAATATCTGTTAAACTGTAATTTATTTCTGTTAAACTGAAGAAACATTTCTGATTATTATCAATGTTGAAAACAGTTGTGTTGCCCAATATTTTTTGGAAAATGTGATACTCCAAATTTTTGAAAGTTAGTGTAAGTAATACAAAAAAAATAAAAATCAATCTTTCATCCATCAATGACACGTTAAATTGATCAAAAGTTACAAAATGGTAAAAAAAGAGATTTCTATTTTAAATAAATGCTGTTCTTCTGAACTTTCTATTGATCTGTGAATCTGTTTTCAACAATGATTAATTATAATGGATAATAAATGATTTCTTCTAATATGCATTCTTTTTAAAACATAAAAAAAAAAATATCGGAACTAACTTGACCGGTGGGGTATATATATGTGTTTGCGTGTGCATGCATTATATATATATATATATCTCAGTCAGTATTATATCAGTCTTCAGTCTTTGTCTTTTTGCTTTGAATCGCATTTCATGATCAGAATTTTCCAGCATTTCTATTGAGAAAATGAATGGGAAAAACACTTTCCTCTGTTACACTGTGCATCTGTTCTTTAGCTCTAATACTTAAGACAAAGAGATTGTAGGAGGAATTTAAAGAGACTTAGTGTTAGGCTTCAAATGAATGTTTTCTAGTGGTTGCAGAAACGAAGGCAAAGTCTGGATAACAACACGTGCATGTTTACAGACACGGCAGCTCCGGCGTCCAAACGCTACATCTGTGTACAGTCCTATATTTACACATTACATGTCAAAGCAATGAAAGGTTTCTCTCGTTTGTTCTCGTTTCTATTATTTTAGTCCATATTGTCAGTGGCTGCTCATTCTAGGCACTTTCATGCAACTGCGTTAAAATTTAGTGCAGCAGTCCTCTCGACTCTTAAACTTCAAAACAGCAAAGTTATACGTGGTAGCCATCATGTAGATGAGCTGGTGGAAGAGAAAGCACAAAAATCACACGCCAAATTAATGACGGAAGTAAGAAACTGCAGATGAAATAAGTTAAATTCACTAACACTGTTCACACTGGGAGCGTCTGATGACCTGGGAGCTGTAATTCAGTGAATTAAAATGCCATTTTCAACTGAAACCCATTCGTATTAAAACTGACTTTGCTTGGATTTTTAGAATAGCTGCAAATTAATATACACAGTTCAGAAAAAATATTTAAATTAGTAGACCAAAGATCAGAAACATCACAAGCTGCTTTGACTTAACAGCCAGGAGTTATTTAAATATATAGAATAGATAATAAATTTACATCACAAATAAAAATTTAAGTGAAAATAACCATATTGCTAAAAAAATATTTCTATAATGAACAATTTAATAATTTAATCAATTACATTAAGAATTTTTTTTAAATAAACAGTCCATTTTTGGGGATGAAAAGCATGATTTTGAAAAAAATAAAAAAATAAATAAATAAATAAATACATAATAATAATAATAATAATAATAATAATAATAATATTATATATATATATATATAATGTATGTATATTAGTAAAATTAATATTTTAGCAAAAAGCATGATATTTGTAAATAAAAAAATATGTATTATTTAATAATATAAAGAAATAATACAATTTAAATAAACATTACATTAATTATTAATTAATTAAATTAGTATGTAATTTGAATTAAAAATAACTAATAAAATTAAAATAAACATTACAAATAAAATTATAAATAAAAAAAATTTAAATAAAAATGATTAAATTACATTTTGAAAATTTAATTAAAATTATAAATAAAATGTATAGTGAAAATCATGATCTTTTTTTAAATTATTTAATATTAAAAATAGAAATAATGAAAAAAACATTACAAATTAAATATTTAGTTTATATTATTTTAATATACATTTAGTATATATATGATAGTTACATATATATATATATATATATATATATATATATATATATATATATATATATATATATATATATATATATAGGGGTGGGCTATATGGCAAAAATATAATCACTTTTTTTTTCTTTTTTTTTAGAAATATCACGATTTTTATCACGATTCTTTGTCATGTTGGTTTTTCTATTTTCCAACTTGTTTGAGCAGTACAGCCAAACTAATTTCCCTCTTATAAAGACAAACCCTTTCAAGGTAACAAAATATAAAAAAGTATGGCAGATATTTAGGCCAAAGTGGGCGAAGATAAAAATCGTTGTCATTATTTGATCTTTGTTATTAAAGAAATGAGAACAAAGATACACTTTACAAATACACAAAATACAAATAAAACAAACAGTGTTTTATTTTCAGGTACAATAGGTGTATTCAGCAGAACCATTCAGGAAACTGAATGAACAAATATAAAAATAAAACATTATGTATATTGATTCATATTAAAGCGACTGTATTAAAGTTTTTTCAGTCAAGAGTAGTGAGTGATTTCTCTCTTTGTGTTTTGTTGTTTTATTAACATTAAAGGAATAATTAATACAGGTTTGGGACAACATGTGAGTGAATAAATAATGACAGAATTACAATTTTAGGGTGAACTATCCCTTTAATGACAGCATGTTTAGTACTGTCCCTTTAAGACCTGCTCGCATCTGTTTTCTCTCAGCTGTTTACTTTCATTTTAGACATAACCAACTGAGTCTATATGTAAACCTTGTGTGTTTTGACAGTATTAGTGGAAAAGATAACTTAGTGCAGTAATCAGGCGCTGTTTAACAGGCTTTTTAGTGCACACGCTTCAGGTGTACAAGCTCAGAAAAAACACACGTTAGACCTGCGCGTGAATGAAATGTTTAACCAGTAAGGCTTTGAAGCACATGCAAATAATGTACTTTTGTGATTGCGAATAGGTGCAGTGTCCCGTGAGAGTAACTCTACCGCTGAGTTAACACTGATGTGAATGTACAGTACAGTACATTGTACAGTACATTGTACAGTAACGTTATATTGAGACGGAGGCGTCAGAACTGCAGCTGACAGAATGTGCCTGTAGCACGATATTTCTTCAAAAGCAGATTGTGGAGACATTTTTATCGTCCAATAGCAAATATCATCATATTGCACACCCCTAATATTATAGTATTATAGATAAAAGCATGACATTTGTAAAAAAATAAATAAATAAAAAACAATTAAATAATTATTTAATAAAATTAAACTAAATTTAAGAAGCAAAAACATTTTAAATAAAATTCACTTAATTGTTTTACAGCGTGGATGGAGTGTCAATAAAGAAACAGGCCAGCCGTCAGCAGACGCTTCCAGTACTGACAGCTAGTGATGTTGTGTTGAATCCTTTGTCTTAAGTTGCAATTTCTTGTTTTTTTGCAGATACAATAAGACTAAATTTCCCTTCAGGTATCAGTAAAGTATGTGACTAGAAATTGAGCTTCTCTGGCTGACGTCCCACTAGCTGATTTTTCAGTCATTTACATGCATGCATTTGGCAGAACAAAATCAAGTCATCTCAGGTGGACTGCTGGGACGTCATCGCAAAACTACCATTAGATCAGGGGCTTAAAGCACATGGTTTGCAGTAGATGGTGCTGGGGATGAAGGGATAAAAAGAGGAGGAAGAGGAACAAACACCCCATATATCTGACCATAAAACAAACATCAGCTTACCAGAGCAATGACCGTCGCTCCGGCTCCGGCACAGGCGACGATATACAGATGATAAGACAGATAGAACTGCAACAGACAAACCGGAAATCATTTATATCCACTGCTGGATGACAAATAAACCAGTGAGAGTGTGACTAATGTGTTTTCATACCTCACTGGTGTTGCAAATAAAATTTTAGTGAAAAGTATATTTGTAAAAAATAATTACATATTAAATTATATATTAATTATATATTATATATTAATAATTATTAAATATACTAAAAAAAATTCAAATAAACATTAAATTAAAAATAAAATGTATAATGAAAAGCAAGAAATTAGTAAAAAATTAAATAAATTATAAATTATTAAATAATATTTACTCAAATTAAAATGAAAAGGAACTAACCAAATGAAAAAAAAAAAATTACATTAAAAATAAAAATTAGTCAAAAGCAAGCCATTTTTAAAAATTAAATGATTAAATATTTAATAAAATTAAAAAACTAACAAAATGAAAATAAACATTTCATTACAAATAAAAATAATGGTGAAAAGCATGATATTTGTAAAATAATTATTAAAATGAATGATAAGGCAGGTGGAACTAGAATTACGTATATCCACTGTATATCACATATATCCACTGCTGTACGACAAAGTCAGTAAACTAGCGTGAGACAAATGTGTTTTCGTACCTCGCTGGTGTTGCAAATATCACCTAGCGTTGAGCCGCAAGCTTTGCCTGGTGTTGCGTTCCACGGAATAATACCTGCATCGACATACAAACAACATTAACAATCACAACTCAAATCCTCATCAACAGAGTTTATAGTGCAGTTAAGGGTTTGATTCGCAGTTAATGCTTCATCACGTCACATTCAGAGTCTCGTACCGTACTGCCGCACATCCACGCAGATGCTGTCGATGGAGGTCAGGTTGGCCATCGGTGAGCGCATGGCAGCGCAGGTCGACCACATGTTATAGAAAAGAAACACGGGAACCGCTGAGAAGCCAAAAACCCCAAGCCAGGCGATTCCCAGGATATACGTCAGGAACACGAACTGAGAAAGAGATGTTTGAACAGTTTTAGCAACAGCACCTCCCATCTCAAATAGTTATATATTTGTTTTTATTTTGTAATTTATTTTGATTTATTAAATTTTTTTGATTATTTATTTTATATTATTTACATTTTTAAATTCCTTTTATTTAGTAATTTGACTACTTTTTAATTATTTTTAAATTATTTTCTATATCTATTTTTATCTAATTTATTTTGGTACGATAAAAAAGTTAATTTTTATATTATATTTAAATATTGTGTTTTTATTTAAATTGTGTTTTTATACAGACACACATACATATATAAAAAAATTTATTTTTTAAACTTTTTATTTATTTTGATTGACATTCATTTTTATTTTTTTTGTTTTTATATTATCTATTTTATATTATTTACATTTTTAAATTCATTTTATTTAGTAATTTGACTACTTTTAAAAATGATTTTCTATATCTATTTTTATCAATCTAATTTATTTTGGTACAATATAAAAGTTTTAAAGACATAAGAGATTTAAAACTATTTTTATATTATATTTAAATTCTGTTTATTATATATATAAAAACAGTAAAAAATTACGAAATAAAAACAAGTAAACAAAAAATTAGATAAATTTTCTAATTAAAGTTATTTTTATTATATATATATATATACACATATATACATACATACACATACATATAGAATTAATTACACTACTTATTTGCTTTCATTTTAAAATTTATTTGACTGTTTTACGTAAAAAATGCAATTTATTTTGATAATTTTTATTTTTAGTTTATTATTAATTATACATATTTTTATTGTTATTCATTATATTTTACTATATTTATTTGATTGTATTATTAATCAGTATATCTGCAGGGGGTTTCGTACCATCCCGCTGATGCAGCGTCCGCAGACGGTGGTCTTGAACTCGCTGTGGAGCTCTTTGACGGCGCTGGTGGTGTAAAACCCCTCGGCGAGCAGAATGATGCCATACAGAAAGAAGAAGGAGGCGATGCCGTATATGACGTACTGCATGAGCTGGATTCTGCAGAAGAGACGAGAACATTTCACAGATGTTACTGCTGCTTTGTGTTTAGTTTCTGTTCAGACCATCTGGAGCATCTTCTTAGTGAAATCACGAGAGAGTGTGTGTGTGTGTGTGCGCGTGTGTGTGTGTGTGTTAGTGCAAGGTGATTCTGCCATTAACCTCTGTCCTGAAGACTCAGCATTGTTTGAGAACATCTCATCACTGCATGTGACTTTAATTAAAGTCTCGAGATGGAGAACAGAACAAATGTGAAGCGATGAGAAATCATCAACAGATGTGACCAGATTTAACTGAACACACAACAACTGCAAATAATTACTCAAAACAGGTGAGTCTTTTCATTTTAAGAGACGAATCTGGAGCTCAGACAGATAAAATAAACCGTGAATCAGTGAATGTTGAACGATCAGGTAAACTTTAAGAAAATGCATTCAATCCAGTGCATGATTTCCTGGAAAATCTAGTGACACTGGAGACGAAAACATAAAATGAGATACTAGGAATCAACATAAATCCATTAAACAGCATCTAATGTCTTCCCATGAGGCTTTAATTAAATTCATGTCTTTTCAACATCTGTAAGACCGTCTTCTGTTGACAGCATGCTTTTACAAATATCTAACAGATGAATCCTTAAAAAACTTTAACATCCAAAATAATATATTTATATATAATATATACATTTATGAAAGTATAATTTAAAATATACACAACCAGTCAAAAGTTTAGAATTCAAAAGTCTCTTCTGCTCACCAAAGATGTGTTTTTTAAATTAAAAATACAGTAAATTGTGAAATATTATTACAAATTAAAATAACTGTTTTCTATGTGAATCTATGTTAAACTGTAATTTATTTCTGTGATGTGCAGCTGTATTTTCAGCATCATTACTGCAGTCTTCAGTGTCACATGATCTTCAGAAATCCTTCTAGTATGCTGATAAAATTCTGGGCAAATTAAATAAATAAATGAATACTTTCAATAAGCAAGGACATATTAAATTGATCAAAAGTGACAGTAAAGACATTTATAATGTTGCAAAATATTTCTATTTCAAATAAATGCTGTTCTTTTGAACTTTCTATTCATCTGTGAATCCTGAAAAATAAAATGTATCACAGTTTCCACAAAAATATTTCCTGTGCAGCGAATCCGTATATTAGAATGATTTCTGAAGAATCATGTGACTCTGAAGACTGGAGTAATGAGGCTGAAAATACAGCTGCGCATCACAGAAATAAATTACAGTTTAACACATATTCACATAGAAAACAGCTAGTTTAATTTGTAAAAATATTTCACAATTTTGACAGTGTTTTCCCAGGTTGCTCCTCACTCACATGTCGGTCAGCATGGCGTGGTCTGTGGTGATCTTGGAGAAGTGGTTCTCCAGGATGGTGAGGGTTCCTGTCAGAGCGACGTGTCCGCAGCCGCAGAAGAGCGCCACGCCGGAGAAGCACAGGATGGTGGCCACCAGAGACGCGTACGGCACGCCGCCCAGACATTTAATACAGCACTCAAAACAACCTGCACACACACAAACACTCGTTACGAGTCTGAAGAGCTTTACTCAAACATGCTTTAAACACCATGTATACTAGAGCTGTGTGATTTATACAGTGTTGGGGAAAGTTACTTTTAAAAGTAATGCATTACAATGTTGCGTTACTCCATAAAAAGTAACTAATTACGTTACTTTACTTTTTATGGAAATAATGCTTTACGTTACTTTTGAGATACTTTTTAAATCTGGGAAGGGCTTGCTTGTTTATTTTTAGTATAAAAAAAGTGATAATCTTGAAAAATGGCATGTTGTCGTCACAAAGACTGATTTATTTATTTATATCCACATCGCCCGCCACAAATACCCACCTCCCCCTGCAATCAGCTCCCGCGTCTCACACACACAAGCACGACTTTAGCACAATATTTAGCAACTTTCAGACCTTTTTCGTTTTTTTCCATAAAAAGGTACATACTGAGAAACCTAGCGACTTTTTGGAAAAAAACCTTGGCTTTCATTCAGTTGGAAGATGTCTCCAGTGCTGCCCCGCGAGCGTGAGGTCATAATTCATCTGTTAAAAAGCTCATAGTTTGTTTCTGAGACTGCAGACAGTGCGCTGAATAAGACAAAACAGTAATATAGCCAAAACCACCGCATACAGTCGCTTTTTAGTGTATGTTGATTTTATCAGACGATGTCGCGATTATAAATCAGGATTTAAGGAGTATAGTGAGAGTGATTCCTGCTTAACGTAGTATAATGGGTCGTGTTTACAGTTCATAGAGTAGAACATGTGAAGTACCAAAACTTGTCTGAACTCAAACTTGACGCAATGACATCATAAATATGCAAATTATTATGTGACATCACCTGCCGCCACAAGCGTCACAAAATCCTGTGAGAAACAGTGAGACTCGTATCACTTCAAAAGACTTGCACTCTAATGCATGCTTAATGTGGTACTTTGATGATGCTTTTTGTTCTTGTGGTTACCATGAAATGTTGTAAATGCTGCATGAAAGCGTTTCAAAAAACATTTGAAAATTCCACTTTTTTTTCCACTGAAAAATATGGAAAAACAGGGCTGCAGACTGCGACTAAAAGGGTCGCGACCAAAAACATTCATTTGTGAGTGAAGTTTTTGCTGAGGTTCAATCCTATACTTATGAATGGGAGAAAGTGCAAGGCGCAATATGGCAGGGTAGTCCCGCCTTCTAAATGAAAGAGCCAATCACTGATTGGTAAAGTCATTGTGTCACTGCAGCGGCTGTAGAAGCTCCGGTTCCCATAGACACCTGAGGCTGGACCAGCCGATGCGCATGCACAGTTATAAGGGTTTTGGCTAGAAGGGATACAGCTCCAACCGGAAAAGAACAATGAAATTATTTTTCTACCTGTTAGATTAACATCTACACCTACCCCAACCCTAAACCTACCCCATGCAATAATGAAAAAAAATAGTAATTATTGTTGTACAATGTGAAAAAAATGATGCTGTATTGATGTGCGCATGCCCAGTAGCACCATAGTAGCGAGCTACGCATGCGCATTGGCTGGTCTAGACTGAAAAGTAAGCTTTTTAAATGCTATTTGAGTATAAGAAACAACATTCATGGGGCAGTTCATTTCAGATTTTGTTGCTGATTTGAAATGTGTTATTTAATCGCGAGTTCAGCGATCCGTTGTAGATTTCAGGATTACCCCATTCATTCAGATAGGACTTGGTCTTGTTTGAGCTGCCCAGAGGCGTTGCAAATATGGTGGCCGACTGAACGGACTTTCCTTGAAAGGGACTTTGACGTGAATTAACATCAAAAGGTTATTTTATAAGAGAGCCTATAGTAAAACTTATTGAAATGTCTCATGTAATCGCTCATTCTGTGTCAAACTGACGAAAATGTGTAAACAATGCCACGTAACAATATATTTACCTCAGAATAACCATTGGGCATCCATAAGAAAAATAACTATAAAGAGGAACATTTTGCTATATTTATTCGCTATTGCATATTAATATTTTAACTTAAACTGTTGTCCACATGATAAAATAAAAAATTAAAAAATGCAAGAATGCAAGCTAAAAATAAAATTCAACACGTCCTATAAAATCTCATGTTACTAATGAAGAACAAGCAACTGGACGTGTGAGAGATATGACAACATTTCTATAGGAATGCATTGAGGAGGAGCCCAAACTAACAATGTATAAATCGATCAGTTGACCTTTCTTAAAAAACCCGTTGCCTTAAAATTATTAAGTAAATAAACTTAATGCATAATTAAAGAAGTACATTAAGTGAACTTGACAATTCTGAGTTACACTGACAAATAACAGTTTGAAAATGTGTTGTGTTCACTTTTTATTTGAAGTTGGACTAACTTAAATTTATTAAATTGCAATTACTTAAAAGTGTACACTCAATGGCCAAGTGATGCTTATGGTCCATGATACTGGTACAGATTCTGTGTAATAAACAATTCTTTGTGACTATATTCCAAGTTGGAATAAGTTAGTTCCCAGGTCATCTACAAGATGGATTAAAATGCTGATAAAGTCAAGAAAAGACTAGACAAACACATGACAGTATGACTGAACTGTCAAAATGTAAAATAAATACACGCATGCATAAATACATAAATAAAACGCGTTTATTCTGTGGCACCTAAAATTGTTTTTATAATAATAGTTTTTTTCTTATAGGAGCCAATGGCTCCTTACCCGATTTTTTTGTCCTGAAAAATAACAGCACAACCCAAGAGTCAGAAAAAAACTGACAAAAATTGACAGATTTTCTGCTTTTGGGTGAATTATTCCTTTAATAAATGTGCCATCAAACTGTGAAGCTCCTAATTAAAAACAGTGGAAAGCAGAGAATGTGAAAACAAAGACTAAAATAATGAACTGTGTGCGTGCGTGCGTGTTCTGTTCAGTCTGGGCAGTTTGAAGATGTTAAATTAGTACTTAAAGTTCTGCTCCAGATCTTCAAACAAACAAACCAATAAAAAACATATGCAAACTCTGGCTGTTGGTTGGTTTATTAAACAGAAAATGCATGCATACAAGAATGAAGACCATAAAAAAACAACACTGCTGAAATCCTGCCGGAAAAACAGGCATTAATATCTAATGGAGCCTTATATGGGAATGTGAGCGTATGTTTGCCTTCTATTAGTCGCTCCTCGCTTTAATTATAACATACTAACAGTGTGGTCAGTTCCGGACCGTCCAAAATGATAATTGATGTTGACTGATATTGGCCTGATGAAGTGACTCACATCAGCTGCTGTACAGTAATGATACACGTCATGATTTATAGCTTACATGTGGAAAGGACATTAACCAAAGCTGTGAAAGAAAAATAATGTGCTGTGAAACTAATCAGAAGTATATTTAAGGAAGATTTAATGCAAGTACAGCAGTGTTTGATAGTAACTAAATGAAAGTAGTAACAACTCAAATTTAACTACATTTTACAGAATCATGACAGTTATATAGCAGTTTTCAAAACATTTTTTTAATAAATATAAAAATTTTAATAATTATTTAAATAAATAAAATATTTATTTATTCTGGGTTTTGAATTTTTTTAATTGACTGAATCAGTTTTTCATTTTTATATTTTCAGTTTTTATTTTAATTTTAGTTAGTGTTATTTTGTTGTGTGTCTGTCATTTTTACTAGTTTTGGGATTTTTTAAATGCATGTCTATATTGTTTTTATTCATTTTTATTTCAGTTTTAGTTATTTTAGTATATGAAGTTACACTAAATTAAATATGAGAAGTGTTGCCTTAGCAAATAGCTGAAATAAAGGTTAAAATCTTATTTCAGTTAACATTTCAAGTAACTTTTTTTGTTTTTCCATTTTTGTTTCAGTTTAAGTGAACTAAGTGAACTATAATAACCCTGGTTCTTGAGAGGTTTTTTGAGATTCATCAATTAATATAAAGTCAGTAACACCATTAACAAGCCTCAAATTATGAAATTTGAGTCATGTGTACATTTATCACCTTCATCCGGGGTTAAAAAACACAACAGTGCTTTAATTCAGAGCCCCATTGTGCAGCGTCTGAATCCTGAACGTTCCTCGACGTGGAGGCCTTTTTCCCAGCACACAAAGGCAAATTAAAGCAGATATATTAAGCAGCAGAGAGAAGCCCTTTCAGAGCCCGTCTGTGTCCGACAGTTTGTGCCCAGCTTTTATGAGGCTCACCGGGGTGAAAGCTTTCTGTCCCAACTAGTGAATAGCTGTTTCCATAGCAGCGAGTTAACCACAACCCAGTGAGTATCGCCCACGGCACAGTCTCTCACGACCCACAACACACACACACACACACACACACTTATGAAGCCACTTAAATGCTCCCATCTCAAAGGGAAACGCTACTCTCTTTTCCCAGACTTTCCACAAAACACTTGGATCAGTATGACCAAAATTATCAGATGATTCATATCAAATGAATGAATCGGTCTGGCATTAGTGTACAAATATCTTCACAAAACAGTCAAACTAATATTTTTTATTATTTTTTTTTAAATCTGAATCTGTAACTGGAGTCTGAATTCTTAAAAGTAGCGTGATAAATCACAGTTGTTTTCAAAGGTCGTACATATTTACATTATTTTTTAAATAATGCTATTTTTATATAAATTGTATTTATTCATAATTTTTATATTATAAATAATATAATTTTTTTTAATACATGCACATCCTAAAACGAGAGAGAAAATTTATATTTTTATTACCATTATTTTGTATTTATTTTGTTTTTTTATTCTTTCTTCTTTCTTTCTTTCTTTTTTATTTATTTCTCTTTTTTTCGTGACAAAGCACATTTCTCCCTCCAGGATATTTACATTAAATCTCTTTCTAATTGCTTGACATTTTTTTTTATATTTTTTATTTATTATTATTATTATTATTATTTATTTGTTTGTTTTTGTTTGCAATGTGACTTTTCTGTGACAATAATGCACATTTCTACTTCCAGGATAATTACTTAAATGCATTAAATCTCATTCTAATTACTTTTTTTTTTTTTTTTTTTTTATTTATGTAAATATAGAATAGCAATAACGGAACTTTCAGGATAATTTAGTGCCATTATTTATTCATTCAATGTGACTTTTCATGACAATTAAGCACATTTCTCCCTCCAGGATCAATACTTTAATAAATAATTTCTGTAATGTAAAAAAATTATACATTTTAAATATTTATAGTTAAAACAGCATCTAAAAAACGCACACATTCTTTATAATTGAATATTTCCAAATACTACATAAAGTCGCAGTCTTAATTCTTCACTAATGTTCTTGTTTTGCCTCTAATAATGTTTGTTTTTAGAAGAGCTGAAGCTGTATCCAGTAAACTGAGCTTTATTCCACAAACACTTAAATGCTGTCGTTACACATCTCTGAAACACATCTCCCAAAAACACACACAAACACGCCACATTCCCGAATCATGAGCCACATTTCACTCTTTCCAGCTTTCCATACCAGCTTACAGCTGTGATTACGCCTGATTCCTGACCACAGTCATATTTCACTGCTGCGTTCAGACGTTTACTCCTCCGTGTATTCGCTGAAATGTGGTCTGTTTTTGAACCAGATCCTGTCTTTAAATGGCACAGGTTTTGTTCACTTTGTGTTGACGGCAGTGGAAAAAACAAAGAGTGCTGACTGGGATTCAAGATCACTGCCTGTTAGCAGAAACACACAAACTACAAAACCATCACTGATCTGCTTTATAGAGCACTGGAGGAGACACTAAACACCCTGCATTACAGACCGAGAGAGTTCAGAGGAGGAGAGAGAGAACGAGGGACACGCGAGAGTGGTGAGGAGCAGAAAAGAAGAAAGAGGAGAAGAAAGGGAAGAGGAAGACTAGGAGAAAACATGAGGATAAAGAGAAGGTTGTGGAGGAGTAGCAAAGGAGGAAGAGGAGAACAAAGAAGAGGAGGAGAAAGATGAGGAGAAAAGGATAAAGAGGAGAACAAGAGGAAGGGGAGATGGTATAAAGAAGAAGTAAAAGAGGAGAACAATTTGAAGAGAAAAACAGGAGGAGGAACATAAGAAAAAAAGGAGGAGGAGGAAGATGAATATGATGGGAAGAAGAGGGAAGAGGGAAAAGGGAGATAAAGAGAAAGATGAGAAGAAAGTAGAACAAAAGGAGGAAGAGGAGGAGAAAAAGAGGAGAAGGAGGAGGGAAGAGAGATGAAAAAAGAAGAGGAGAAAGAGCAGAAGAAAAAGGAGAAAAGAGGGAAAGAGGAAGAGAAAAAGAGGAAGATGAGTAAAGGGGAAAAGGAGGGGAAATGGAGGAAGAGAACAAGAAAAAGTAAAGGGGGAGAAAAACAAGATGTGAAAAGGAGGAAGATAAGGAGAAAAGGAGGAGGAGAAAGAGGAAAAGGAAAAGGAGGAAAAGGAAAAGGAGGAGAAATGGAGGAGGAGAGGCTGAAGAAAGAGAAAGGTGGGGAGGAGAAAAGAGAAAGATGAGAAAGATGAAAAAAGAGGAGAAAAAGAAAAGAAGTAAAAATGCAGAAAGATGCAGTGGAGGATAAGAAAGGAGGAAGGAGGAGGAGAAAAGGCTGAGGAAGAAAAGGATAAATAGAGGAAGACAAAAATGAGGAGGAGAATAAGGAGGAGTGAAGGAGAAAGAGGATGACAATAGGAAAAAAGAGATAAAAGAACAGAAAGAAGAATGAAAGGAGGAGAAGCTAAAAATAAACAACAGCAAGATATAGAAAAAAATAAGTATAGAGGAGAAGAAAGAAGATCAGAGGAGAGATGAACATGGAGAAGGAGTAGAAGAAAAAGGAGACGAAAGAGAAGGAGAAGCAGGAGACTATGGAGGAGGAGTATGGTTTCTGAGCAGCTGCAGTGACTCGGGGCCAAACTCCAGTTGCCTCATCACTGCAAGCCAAAGCCCAAACTTCTGCTGGCTCCAGAACGAGAGCAGAAAGCCAGAGTCAGAGGACAGCCCAGTGTGAGGACCACAAGGTCAGGACCCCGCACTTCCGGACGCTTCTATAGCCACTGACAGCACGTCCTCCAGACACATACAGCTCCAGAAAGCACTTCAACCTCTGCCAACCTCCAGCTGATCAGAGAAACCAATATGAGACACAAACAGATGCTTTCTCACAGACTGTGTCATGCATTTTGTGCGTGAAATGTGTTCATTCCATGGAAAAAAAGTCATAGTAAGCAGAGGAAAGACTGAGAACGGGAGAACAACAAACTGAGAAGGTCACAGCTACAGTATGCAAACGTCTGTCAGAAACTGGAACGTCCTGGAAGACCATTATGAAAGTATAGGTATGCAGAATAAGTTAAAAAACAGTGAGTGAAGCCAGCAGTGGACTCCTGACTGGTCTTCAACGACAGACCGAGTGTCAGTCCATAACTGATTGTTTTAGAACCAGAATAAAGAGTTGTTAGTTTACAAACATATATATAACCCGATATGGTTTAGCACGATTATCAAATTGCAAAGACTGCGTTGTAATTATATAAATTATATGTAATCTGATGCGATCTTTTCACAGCTCGCAGTAAATGCTGCTCCACACAAACTCCGTCTATGCAAGCTCTGCTTATAACAAGAATTTGAAAACACAACATGCTTTGATTACTTTTTAGAATTTGATTAAATAACAATAATGAATAAACAATAATTATAATAATAGTAATTAGTCTCCACAGTTTGTAATAAGAAGCATTTATAAATCTGTTGTCAACAAAAGAGAAGTATTTAAAAAGATAAGTTTCCCTGCAGTTTTCCACCAAAATAAAAGCTCTATGGTTTAACATTTGAAAACAAAAATACATTAAAAGAGAGTTGAAATAAAATCAAATAAAAAATACATATTAGTATTGTAATAGTACTGTTAATATATAAGCTAACAATAATAATAATTAGTATTATTATTACATTTTATTATTATTATTATTATTATTATTATTATTATTAACATTTGTATAAATACATTTTAAAATTTGATTAATAAAAACCATTAATAATAATAATAATAATAATAATAATAATAATAATTACAATTACATTTGTTTTCACAATTGTTCTGCCTGTTTGTTTGTTTTTTTGTTTGTTGTTGTTTCATTATTTTCATCAAAATGCACTGTTTCATGGCCAGTAAAAAAAAAAAAATGATGCCTTGTAAATCACCATCCTTTGGCAGGTGTGGCATAAAGTCAGATTTAGGCCCTGCTTGGACCACTGACAGGACAATGCATTAAATCACAGAAGAACAAAAAGACTTTCTGACATCAAACTGAACCACAGTTTAACACGTAATACACAAAATAAAAATCTAACCAGCTCTAACTGAAACTCATGTGATGCAATGAAACACAAGTGCAATATTGACTGTCCCAATAATGAAGCTACTGTAAACGTTACCTCGTTTCTCCTGACGCTCATCGTCAGTGTCGTCATATAGAGTTTCCATGTTTCGTAGAAATCCACAAAAGAAAAAACTTCTCCTTCAAACTTCTCTGGTTGTATTCCTTGGTTTTCTGACTGTGTTTCTCTCTTGCTCTGCTCTGTCTTCTTCTGAACCCACACAGAAACTGGAGATGTTTCCCAGTCACAAAATCACAGACACATTCCCAGACCAGCACAATGCTAGTGGAGGAGGAGACCCACAACACTGAAGTCCACACACTCACTCCCATGCATATATTAACATATTAAAAAAAAAAAAAAAACACCAGCCACAAACCAGCCTTCCATCTGCTGCCTGACCCATGAGAACCCAAGACATGCAAAGAAAAGGGGAAGATTCCCTCTGGACAATGAAAGATGCAGAGAAGAACAGAAAGCAGGAGCAGATGCTTTAACAGAGGTAGAAATGAGAGATAAAGAACAAAAAAGAAAGAACTTATAGTAGTTATAGTTTCTTCTTGCATAAAGTTTTGGGAATCATAAATACATGATGTATTGGTTATTGGTTGTGCAAGACTGTCACTGAGCAATGTTTTCCAGGAAACTTTTTCACTCTTCTTCATTAACTGTACTCAACAGTAAATAGTTCAAAAATTGTGAAAGTTCACAATTACTCATTATGATCTACACCGGTGTCTCCCAAACTGGGACTTATGAGGAAATCGGTTAAATCATAAAAATGTAAAAGTAAAATAAATAAATACATTTTTAATAAAAGAAAAGCTTGTTTCCACCATGGCATAAAATAAAAAAGGTAACTGTGACTTTTCACGGCTAAAGTAAGCAGTACTGCTCGTCACTCCACGGAAGAGAGGGGTGGGGTCAGCAGAGCTCATTAGCATTTAAAGCAACATGGACTAAAAAACAGCTTGCTGAAAACAGAGCTGATTTTGACAGGGGAAAAAAGGTGGTTTTTACACTACCATTGAGAAATTTTAACCAAAGTATGTTATAGACCCTAAAGAATCATATCAGCTTGTGGAAAATGGGCATCCGATGACCCCTTTAAGATAAAATATCACAAACCTTTTTTTACTTTTAATCCCATGGCAGGAACAAGCTTCCATAAAAGCACTTATACGCTAAATATTTTATTTGTTTACCTACAAACCAACACCGAAGAACCATGAACTTGCGAATGTGTTGTTAATCTTTTGAAATATCAGCTTAAAATATCTAGGACTTCAAGTAAATATTTCAGCTTGAAGGGTTTTGGCTAACAAAAGTTTTGGAACCTCTGCTCCAAATAGTTCTGACATGATCCATGTGCGCTCATCTCACAAACACGATCACCCTGATGCAACTCAAAAGGCAGCACTATTTCTGAATTACAACATATTAGGCCAAAATTAGGAGCAATAAAACAAACTCTCGAATAGCTGCAGAATATGAGCTTGTAAGCTGGTTGTGACGGGCTCAGCACAGCTGATGGGGTCAAAGGGCAGCTGAATGCAGGAGGATGGCATTGTGTTCATCAACATGGGCTAAACCGAGGCTGTGTTCACTCACCCGTGAGCATCAGAGCTCTGTCTGACACATAAAACAGAAGGTTCTCATGACCACCAGAGCCTGGAGCCCGTGCACGTCTCTCACAATAGACACACACACATACACACACACACACACACACACACACACACCTCGCTCAGCTTCCCAAGGGCCGACAGAGAGCCGAGATTCCCACAAGCTGTCTGAAGGAAAGGGATAACTGCAGGAATGTGGATGCGAAAGGAAGACGGGGGATGTTTAATCATTGATCATGTGTCTCTACGTCTCATATCAGGTTTAATAAGTGACAATCAATTTACTGAAAAAAAAATCAAGAGGCTTTTTGAACCGGACAAGCTTTGGGAACTAATATAGGCAAAACCATGACCACATGTACCAAAAAAACTTCTGTTTAATTTAAATTCTGTTTACAAACTCACCACACAACATTAATGGTCAAAAACTGTACTTTTTTTGAAAGCAAGCTGTTTTCTGAAAAAAAAAAAAAAAAAAGAAGAAAAAGACACCTTGCACTTGAAAATAGAACATTCTGTTAGAATTTTACAGTCAAATAAACAAAATGTGAGAAAATGACCTATTTTACCCTTTGGTCTTAAAGGGTTAATATAACTTATAAAAAAATAAAAAAAAACTTGAAATTGCTCAACTTATTTTGAAGAGTTAAAAGTAATGTAAAAACATAAGTTGCCATGACTTTAGCTTTTGCCTGTAGTAAACAATTACTGTAATGCACGGTTTCTCATGGCTAATTGATTTTATGTCTTTATAATCAAATAAATTTTTTGCATGTTGCAACACTGACCTACTTTATTTTTAACACCAACATTCATTCAACATCAGGTCACTGATTCAGAGCCACAACCCAGATACATTTATGTCAATCAATCTGCGAGTCGGTTGACCTGTTTCATGGGACGAGTCGATGACAGAACAGCCATCAGAGTGAATACAGAGAAACAAATCACAACATTTACTCCATCACACGTCACGTCCAGTATCAGCACCTCAAAACATCAGCGAGCAGGGCTCCAAACTGCTACTAAAACGGTCGCATTTGCGACCAAAAATATTAATTTGCGAGTGAAGTTTTTGCTGAGGTCGCCAATGGCGACTATGTTATGACTTGATTTTTTTTCCTGATTGTTTTGCGATCACATCTTTTATGTCCACGTATTAAACTGAGACGATGCGCATCATAGTTTTAATGGGGAAAAAAAGAGTTTCAAACAGTCCTCATCTCTGCCGAAATGCCTGCTAAACGCAGCTCAGCTGTGCAGCGCGAGAGATCAAAATAACGGACACCTGCAAAGTTAAAGTGCAGAAAAGCAGTGTCTATTTCATGCACAACTTGAACAAACTTCAACAGGTAAAGCTGTCAGCTGTGTGGATATTGGTAATATACACAATATTAATTAACAATTCTCGTTTATAATCATTACTAATATGCAGGGGTGCACATAACTGCGCTGTGTAAATAAATTCTGACATGGTTGACAGCTGTCAATGCACAATTACCATTTTAGATCGACAAACTGTACTGTATAAGATTTCTATCCAAACTGAAAGCACAATCTAGGCTACCGCTGCCGTTTTCAAAGCAAAACTGTGACATTTCATTCACTGACGCTCTTCCATCAGCAGCGCTAAACCCGGAAGCACATAATATTTACTTGCCGACAACCCGCCAAAATAAAAGCTCGCTGATTTTACGTTTGAAAATGATGAAAATTAAAATTAAAGTAATGATAATAATAAAAATAATAAAAAATATTAGCATTTTATTTGTTTACTATAAAATAATTGCATTTGTATGTAATACTCCCTTTTTATTTCAAAATAAAATAGTATTATCACACTTGATTATTTAGTTCATTATGAGAGCCAGGCTGAAAAACTTATTAGCACCCCTGCTAATATGGCTTCTTGTTATCAAGATCTTTAGTCTATATGCTGAGTTCTGTAAATTCATATTAGCCTGTTTGCAGCGCACTTGCCGTCTAGTAATCACAATAAGCTTTGTGCTTTGTTACTTTTTAATAAACCAAGTATCAGCTTTAACATTCTGCCAAATTCATAACAAAATTCATATAATAAATACGGTTTTGGTGCTCTTTAATGCACTTAATTTCTTATACCATTTAACATTTTATACATGTTAAATGGTATAAGAAAAGTCTTAATTATAATTTCAAGAGGTCTTACAGTTGGGGATGGAAAGACAAGAACCTTGATACAGCTGGATTAAACTTCAAAAGGCAATGATGTCATTGAATAAATATGAGTTTGGTGTAAGGAATATTAACAAGTCCCGCCCATTTGGAGCTGGCTTCAACCTCCGTTCATACCGATCTCGAAGAAGCCGCTATATTTGCTCCTAAAGCGCCAACTTAATGCATAATTAAATAAGTACATTAAGTGAACTTGACAATTCTGAGTTACACTGACAAATAACAGTTTGAAAATGTGTTGTTCACTTTTTATTTTAAGTTGGACCAACTTAAATTTATTAAATTGCAATTACTTAAAAGTTCTTATGGTCCATGATATTGGTACAGATTCTGTGTAATAAACAATTCTTTGACTGTATATTTCAAGTTGGAAAAGACGTTTAGTTCGCACTTTAAGTGAACCTTAGTTCCCAGGTCATTTACAAGATGGATTAAAATGCTGATAAAGTCAAGAAAAGAGTAGACAAACACATGACTGTATGATTGAAATGTCAAAATGTAAAAAAAACAAACAAATAAAACGCGTTTATTTTGTGGCACCTAAAAAAATAATTTGGCGCCTAATTTTTTTCTTATAGGAGCCAATGGCTCCTTACTCAATTTTTTTTGTTTGGAGCCCTGGCGAGTGTTTGTTTCTACATGCATGGCTTTCATTTCCAGAGGAAATAAATAATACCACACTTTACATTCACTCACTCCACTGTTGTTTTGGCTACATATTAGCAGTGTTGGGCAAGCTACTTGGAAAATGTAGTGAGCTAAACTAACAGTTACTCTTCATTAAATGAAGCTTCACTAAACTAAATCTACAGCCCTGAGAAATGTAGCAAGCTAAGCTACAGTAACATGGCAAAAGTAGTTTACTACATCCAAGCTACTTTTTTTTAAATTCATTTTTATATTATTGAACCAACATCATACCAAGTCAATTCTCTCTCAGTGATCAATAAAACTGTCAGTCCAGCAGATAGACAGGCATAATAGCTCAGGTTAATTGTTTTTTCAACAACTGTTCCAAACCAATTTGGCAACAAAAATCGGTATCATGTACAGGGCCGGATTCACCTCATATTGTGACACAGGCAAAATAGATTTTAGCTGTCGGCTGGAAACCTCCTATTGGTAGTTGGTATTGTGGCTTTATTGTAGGGCAGGTTATGCAGATACATTTATACAAAGGGTAACACTTAACAATAAAGTTAATTAATTAACATTAGTTAACATGAACTAAGAATGAATAATACTTCTGCATCATTTATTAATCTTAATTTCAACATTTATTAATGCATTATTAAAATCAAAAGTTGTTTGTAAAGATTAGTTAATGCACTGTGAACTAATTATGGACGACTGTATTTTCATTAACATTAACAAAGATGAATAAATATTGTAATAAATGTATCCATTGTTCACTCATGTTAGTTATTACATTAATGAAATCTTATTGTATAGAGTTACCATATAGATGTGTAGGCCTACAGATAGGCTACGTTTATTTGCATCGCTGCATATGTCATTACATTATTAACATTTCACCAAAATCAGGTTCAAATACGAAGTTTCTGACCAGCGAATGTTTTTTCTCCGTCATTACCGCCACAGAGGCAGTACGTGCATCGCATTTACAAGAACTTGCAGGTTATACAGTTTTCTGTCGCTATGTAAGAGCTCAGTTTTTTTTTCTTTCTCTGTTATTTGGCCAAAATATATAATATTATAAAAGATTCAGCGCTTCGCACAAGCTATTTGGCTGTGACTCGACAACAAATGACAGATTAAGACACTCTTCTCTGCTCTTAATAACAAAAAAACGTTAGCCTTTATAAATATAGTGCTTCTCGAGTGAAGAAAACACTGTGCTTATTCAATCAACAGTTCTTTTATTTACCTTCAGAAGACTGAGATGCTCCAAACTGCCTGCCGCACTTCATTCACAAAAGACGCTACCGCACTACTTGATCAAAAACAGAGCTTCACTACTGAAAAGCTATTTGATTCAGAAAGCAGCCACGCTACTGAGAAATGTAGTTAAACTACTAGCGTCACTACTTGTAGCGACACTACTGACCAACACTGCATATTAGTCGATATGGTTCCTATTTTGTAAGTTGCTTTGGGAAAAAACATCTGCTAAAAGCATAAAGGTAAATGCAAATGTAAATATTAATTTCATCACACTCAATAAACAGAAAAGGAGAATGTCCCAGCAGCTTTTTTTCTTTAAATGGACATTACATTACGTGTGTACTCAGTAATGCTCATAACACCCTATTTTGGGTAAAAATAGGAAAGATAATACTTTTCTCTAAAGAAGCAGGATTCCCTGAATTATCGTCATTGATATCGTTATCGCAATAAATATCAAAAATATCGTGATATATTTTTAAGCCCATATCGCCCATCCCTACTATAATGGTAACCAAGCTCCAAAGATGACTATTACAGTATCTTAAATGTAATCCATATGACAGATCATATTACAAATCATGCCAATTTTTTAATAATAATATGCAAATGAGATCTGAAAACTACTATTATGGTGCTTTTCTCAAGCTTGACGGTATAAAAAAAAAACTGTACAAAAAAAAAAAAGAGAAGCTCTATAATTCAATTGGTGTTACAAAGAAGAAAAAGTTGAGTGAATGGCAACAAAACTGTTCATTTTTAGGTGAAATATTCCTTTAATATCCTACTTTGGGTCTCGCTGACTGTGTTGGTGGTGGTGGAGGGGGGGGGGGGGGGGATTCCCTCCAAAACCTAATTGGTAGCCTTCAACCCAATGTTCCCCAGGACCTCTGAATCAGCACATCTCTAATTGCATGTTTGTGTTGTTGGCTTTTAGGGCTTCGGGGGGAACTGAGCTCTTCTGAGGTGGTTTAAAACCACAATTTGCCCTCTCATGTGACTTTACACCCGCTGGTTGGCACCTCAGTAAAGAGAAAAATGAAGCTTAGAAAAACAAACCCAGATGTTCCTTGTAGAAACGGACCAGAAATCACAGTACTATATGTATTCCTCGCTGCAATAAGCACATCAATGAAGAACTACATAAAACTGATAGTTATGACTGCAAACTCTGATTTAATGAAAAGTTGTTTATAAACACACCTACGGAATACATGACATGTTAAAGAAACAAATCCATCATTAAAGGAACACTCCACTTTTTTTGGAAATAGGCTCATTCTCCAACTCCCACAGAGTTAATAAGTTGAGTTTTACCTTTTTTGAATCCATTCAGCCGATCTCCGGATCTGGCGATTGCACTTTTAGCATAGCTTAGCATAGATCATTGAATCCTATTAGACCAGTAGCATCGCGTTCAAAAACGATCAAAGAGTTTCGATCGTTTTCCTATTTAAAACTTGACTCTTCTGTAGTTATATCGTGTACTAAGATCGGCGGAAAATGAAAAGTTGCGATTTTCTAGGCTGATATGATTAGGAACTATACTCTCATTCCAGCGTAATAATCAAGGAACTTTGCTGCCGTAACATGGCCGCAGCAGGCGTAGTGATATTACACAGTGCCTGATCCGGAGATCAGCTGAATGGATTCAAAAACGGTAAAACTCAACTTATTAACTCTGTGGGAGTTGGAGAATGAGCCTATTTCCAAAAAAAGTGGAGTGTTCCTTTAAGGCGTTTTAACTTGGCCAAATTTTAAATTCATAATGACACTTCCTCCTGCTGTCTCTCTGATAGGCCCCTAAGAAATCAGTTTTATTTTTTCCCAAATTCCGTTTTATTTTTTTCTAAATTCTTAAATTTTTCTGGATTCCGTTTTTTTCCATTAAAATTTTTCTGGACTCCTTTTTAATGGTCAAATTAAATTTTATTAATCAAAAAGCATGCCTAATTAATTAAAATCATGAAACTTATACAATTTAACATTAATTTATTAAACGTGTAACAAAAATGACACGTTTTGAGCCGTATGAAATGTTTTATTTTTTTCCTCACCTTATGTTTTATTGTTACCAAATTCTGTGTTTTAGCATGTCCAATTATTTGAATGCATACAAACAATTTGTATTTATTCTTGCAGTAGCCTTATGAAATGTTTTTTCCCCCTCAGAAATTCTGTGTTGTGTATTTAAATATTACCTGTTATCAAATGAAGGCATAAAACATTGATTTAATTTATATTTTAATTAATGAAAATTAAACTTTTACATTTTTAGCAAATAAAGGGGATTTACTATTAAAATTAAAATATTTTGAGACTATTTCTTTAAAAAAAAATTAAGTTTTATTATTTTTCAACAGTAGTAGTAGTAGTAGTAGTAGTATTAAGTACATTCTACTAAATAATAGCAACATAGCCTATTTCTGGCACAATGTCTTTAAGTTAAACCGAACTCTTAAACTGTAAATTCTGTTTTTATGACTGGATTTCGCGTTTTCTGCATCGCGGAAATCATAGGCCCTACTCTCATCAAAATGCACCCACATATTTTGTTTAGAGTTGTTTTGGACTGTTTTGGCTTGTAAACGGTGCCTGATCTGTGCAGATTTCTCTCCTGATTCAGACCACTTCAGAACACTTTTTCACTGGAGGAAGAGTTATTATGGATTATGGAAACAGTCTTAATGCTGGATTTGTTTCAGCTTTTGTCTTTGTCAAGATTTGTTAGTTGATGGACTGGAGTGGTGTGGATTATTGTGATGTTTTTATCAGCTGTTTGGACTCTCATTCTGACGGCACCCATTCACTGCAGAGCATCCATTGCTGACAGATGCAATGCTACATTTCTCCAAATCTGATGAAGAAACAAACTTATCTACATCTTGGATGGCCTGAGGATGAGCACATTTTCAGCAAATTTTCATTTGGGGGTGAACTGTTCCTTAAATGCACCTAGCTTTATAAAAACAATAAACCACTCGATGGTTAAAGGGGGTTTTAGGCATGACAAAAACACCATAGCTGTGGTAAACATTACAGTTATGTACAGCTTAAATTTCAATATGATCAGGGTGACAGATGATCATCACATGATTCACTTTTGGATGAACTACTTCTTTCATGTGACCTTGGTTTAAAAAAGGACTTCATTTCTTAGGGCCAATTTATTCCAAAAACCTCTAAAAAGGCACATGAATGCTGATGGTTTGTGTGAAGGCTCTTTGTATCTAACAAAAAGTAAAGACAATCTTCTTTTCTGATTTGTAAAAGACAAGCTTTATATCTGTACAAATCTCAAATGTTGTCTATTAATTCTCACATCTGAATCGATCGAGAATAACCGACTTGTTGAACACTGAATCAATCCGAGCGGCTGACTGTGCCTCAGCTCATTGAATATTCATGAGCATAAACAGCTGCCCTATTGAATGCATTTTAAAGAGCGCTGAACTGAATGGCTAACTCCTTTATTCTGTGAGAGTGCGTTGACATGCCAGTGGTGCCGAATTCGCATCTCTTTGCACATCGTGAGAACTCGATTTGTGTTTAAGCCGCCGCTGAACTTCGCAGGTTCATCTCTTTAGATATGACTGCAGAGATCTGTTCAAACCCAACCCGTTAGAAACTCCGTAACAGAGTCTACTAGATGATTGTTGGAGCCAGTCACCAATGTCACCAAGTGCACTGGGTTCAGTACAAGTTCAGCATTATCAATGTAATTTGGAACATGATGTCTATTACACTGGGAAAAAGTTGGTGTAGGATTTACTTTGAAACCATTTTCACTCACAATTTGCTAGGAAATTTCACAAATAATTACAAAGAAATGTCAAGTAACACACTGAATTAAAAGTGAAATATTGAAGTAGAAAGACTGATACTCCAATAATTTAATGTATATATCACTATAAAAAAAAATTACTTAATGAATACCAGAAAAAAACACCTAAAAAGTAGTTTAAAAAGACGATTTAGACCAGCATTTCCATTTCATTCATTAGATATTTTTTGCCAGTAAGGTTCAATACTCATAATGAAACTGGATATCATTTAGCCAAACTAAGGAACAAGATATCAAGTTCAAGTTTTGAACAGTATGCCATTATTAGTTCACCCAAAAATTAAAATTTGCTGAAAATGTCCGCATCAGGCGATCCAAGACGTAAATCATTTTGTTTCTTCATCAGATTTGGAGAAAATTGCATCACTTGCTCACTAATGGATTCTCTGCAGTGAATGGGTGCCGTCAGAATGAGAGTCCAAACAGCTGATAAAAACATCACACCACACCACACCACTTAATTAACGTCTTGAGAAGACAAAAGCTGTGTGTGTTTGTAAGAAACAAATTCATTATTTTTGCGGTTTTAACTTCAAACCGTTGCTTCCGACTCAAATACGAGTCCATAATCCATAATAACGCTTCCTTCAGTGAAAAAAAAGTTAATCTCCTGTTGCCTCTCACATCAAAATCAACACACATATTTGTTTAGAGCTGTTCTGGATTGTTTTGGCTTGTAAACGATGCTAGATCTGTGCAGATTTCTCTCAGGCCACTTTTTCACTGGAAGAAGCATTATTATGGATTATGAACTAATTTTAGCAAAGGTCTGAAGTTAAAAACATCTTAATTGATTGATTTGTTTCTTACAAACACGCAGCTTTTGGCTTGTCAAGACATTAACTGATGTACTGGAGTGGTGTGGATTATCAGCTGTTTGGACTCTCATTCTGACGGCACCCATTCACTGCAGAGCATCCATTGGTGAGCAAGTGATGAAATGCTACATTTCTACAAACCTGATGAAGAAACAAACTCACTACATTTTCATCAAATTTAAATTTTTGGGTCAACTGTCAATTAACCTAAAATGCAACAAAACTTTTAAGCTAACAGTATCCATTTGTGAACATTTTCTTTCATCATTTTGCAAAGTCTATAACTTAATAGTATTATAGGGGTTACACAGGCAAAAACATACTGATTTTGCCTCAGCAATGTGTTCACAAACTTCTCACATAAATCTGGTGTGTAAATTAAATAAATGAACGGTTGCTATCAAACTGCAAATGCCTGTGGTTGCTGAAGCCTATAGGGAATGCTTATGACAGCTGGGTTTAACCAGGACTGGACACGATTAATGAATCATCTGCATGTCAAAAAACACTTTATACAGAAATCAGCAGAAGAACTTTCCCACCAATTCCCTCTTCAAACTCTAGCACATATATCAACCACATATGACACATAATGTGAGTCTCTTGGGTCAAGGGACTAATTCCGCACTGCATATATTCAGCATGATGAATATATGGATTAAGTTTTAGGTTAAAAGTCTATATATTTTATAACACATTTTCAGTTTAATCATCCATTGTAATCATCTACTTCAATTTACTAGTTCATTTGTAATGGTCCTGCAGTGTTGTCTCATGAGACACGATTATAATTATGAAAGACTTAAGAAAAATTGTTTATAGCAGCTTGAGATGCACTATAGCATGTCACACCACATGATATGTTAACTTCCCGAAAGCATTCTCATGTGAACCATGAAATACTACCCCAACAACCCTATTTCCAATTCCCAAATTTGCCAATATGCTGTTAACTCACACGCTATTGAATTTCATGCAGCTGTCGTATCGTGTGAAGGGAAGCTCAGGAATCTTGGGATACAGTCATCTGTTTGGCCCACATGTTCTTTACACATTACAGCCTAATTTAATGCCATGGTTGAGGAAGATCCTGAACATTCAGGCTGGGGAATTAAATGAATGGATGCTCTGCACTGAATGGGTACCGTCAGAATGAGAGTCCAAACGGCTGATAAAAACAAAACAATAATCCACACACTCCAGTCTATCAATTAACGTCTTGAGGAGCCAAAATCTGTGTGTTTGCAAGAAACCAATCCATCATTGAGATATTTTTAACTTCAAATTGTTGCTTCTGGCTAAAATATGAGTCCATAAACCATAATAACACTTCCCTCCAGTGAAAAAGTTCATCTCCTGTTGTCTCACACATCAAAATCCAGCCACATATTTGTTTAGAGCTGTTTTAGGACTGTTTCGGCTTGTAAACGGTGCAAGACCCGTGCAGATTTCTCTCCTGATTCAGAGGAAGCGCTATTATTATGATTATGGACTTTTGTCCACAAGCAATGGTTTGAAGTTAAAAACATCTTAATGATGGATTTGTTTCTTACAAACATGCAGATTTTGTCTTCAAGACTTCAACTGATGGACTGGACTGGAGTGGATTATTGTGATGTTTTTATCAGCTGTTTGGACTCTCATTCTGATGGCACCCATTCACTGCAGAGGATTTATTGATGAATCAATAAACTCATCAACATCTTGGATGATCTGAGGGTGGACATTTCAGCATTTTTTTTTTGTTTTGTTTTTTTTTTGAGTGAACTATTCCTTTAAGATGCAACACCAGCTGAAATTGGCTGATGTGAACCAGAGCAGGCTCATGCGCACAAACCCAGAATCACAAGTGAAAATCACAAATATCAACCAGGAGGTGAATCATGGATGTGTTACATAACACGCTTGAGCTGTGCTGGAGGGACTTTTGAGTGAATCACAGGGGAATTTGGGGTGAGGAAAGTAATAAGCCAGTCTAATCCCACCATGAAGACAACTGAGAGCTTAATGCTATTATTGCTGTCAGCTGCCATTCCAGAAACTGTGTTCAAACAACTCCAGATGATAATGCATTGTCAAAGAAATACTTTCCAGAGTCAATAAACTGATTAAAAAAAAAGGAGGGATAGGAGCCATATCTAGAAACCAGAATATCACATGGACTCTTTTGACCTATGAGTGTAAGCAACCAAGTTTTGCACAGCATGCTCATTTTCTCCAAAAAAAAACCCCTTTGGTTTCTTAATGCAGCTACGAATTGAGAGTCAGTGGCGATTCCGTCAGGCCATTCACATGTTGAGGGCTCCTCGGTGGCCAAATGAAGAGATTCTGAGGCTTTTGTCTAGCAGTAAATGAGCACAGCACAAAGAGCTATCTGTGAAGTCTTGAATGTGCTCCACAGGCCCGCTGCCAAAAACTTCAGGCCTTTCGACTCCCTCTAAAGCCACATTACCAATAACTTTCACTCAGACAGTTCAAACCGAGACCACGAAAATGTGGAAAAAAAGCGACCCTCTTCATTTCTGTGGCAAATGAGTACAGTCATGGTTCAAAGGTTTCACACAAGCTTAAAGATCGTGACTATTTGAGCATCTTTTACTTCAAACGACGCAGCATGTTTTGAAAAAGTCAAAGCCAAGAAATACGAGTGAAGGAGGACAGGAGATATCATTTCACGCAGGGGTTTGAGATCTAGCCAGTGAGAACAACCAATAAACACAATGAAGAAAAATAGCAACTAAAAAGGCTCCATCCAAGAGCGGCAGATAACAGGAAATAGTTTATACACTCGAAAAAAGACACTACATTCCCCTTAAATAAAGTTTAAAACCCCATTAATTCTCAATCAAGGGTATCATGCATCTGAAATGTGTCAACATTTTTCTATACACTGAAAAAATTGTTTTAGAAGCTAGAAAATTTTATCATTACAAAGAATTGGCAAGCACGAAACTGAATTAAAGCTGAAATTTAACACTGCATAAAATGTGAGATTTTGAAATGGAAGAGTTTTGTAATTTTCTTGTAAAACACACTCCAATAAACTTTGTTTTATTTACAACTTCGAAAAATCAGTGTAGTTTATCCAGTTATAAACATTATCCCAGCTATCAGTGAGGAGGAGTTGTGTGTTATTTACACATGAGAGCAAAGATTAAACATTGAATAATGATGAGGAATGTGAAATAAACATGTCAAGATGAGGATATTAATGAATATCAGCTATTTTACGACGCTAAATGATGCTCATCCAATCAGAATTTACAGTCTGAACTCTACGGCCCAATCCTCAATGCAGCAACCAATCACGTCCCTTTATTCATATGATTGACAGGTTTTCCTACCACCTGTATGAAATGTCTTGATTCCCTCTTGTTTTGACCCAGAAACATAAAAGTGACTGATTGCTGTTTACATTTGTTACTCGTATGTCCTGGTTACTGTTCTTAGCGTTCAGCAATATAAACAGGTCAACCGGGAAAAACATATCGATTTATTTCCACTGTTTCCCGTCGATACGGTCCACACAGCAATGCTAAATGGTGTCATGGAAAAACTGTACAATGAATATGTACCGTAATGCAAAGTGAACCATTTCAACAAGGCTTTTCACACGTTCAGCGCAAACTAATGCATAAATCACTATTTTACATCAAAAGCAATTTAAACTCAACAATCTTGGCTAAGAGTTTGAAAATTAAGCTTTATACAGGGATTTTAATGTTAATCATACCGTCTAGTCTTGACAGCCATCAACCAGTTGTGTCTCTATTTAATAACATTACATAATGCCAACAATCTGGGTAAAAAGCTGTCCCAAGCTGTCCTCAGAAACGTCCTAAATAAAAAAAATAATAATAAATACAAATTAATGCGAACAAAGAGGTAGATCTTTCTATTGAGCCGTTCTACATTAATAACAGGTCTGCCCTTTAGTCTTCTCACTGACATTTGGACTGGAAAGGCCAAAGATGACCACTGAAGTCTGGAGATTTCAGTAGCGCTAATATACTAATTTATAAAGCTCTAATGAACACTTTTGAGCTCCTTGCCAGCTCCATCACGTGGCTCTGAAACGATTCAGGGCAAGGCCACAAATTCGACTCGCTCTTGTTCCTCTTGTCTTGTGAATGGCCCTTTGATGCCCAAATGCGAGGGAAATTGGCCATGCTTGAGCAAGCACTCCCACTCGGCAGCACCGCCTCCATATCATTTCATATCTCAACTCACAATGCTCCTCTTTGTGTGCTGCGATTATGAGGAGAAACAAATAAACATGATGGACAGGACCAGTGAACTGCTTCTGGGAGAAGCGAGGAGATAAAGATTACAAGAGCAACAACTATGCAGGACACATCATGCCATCTTTGTTTCTTTAGCGTTACACTGCACGGTCAAACACCTGAAGGTGACCTTTGGTTTGACCTTTCCATCACAACACCTTGAACAAATCAGACAGCTTCAGAAACAAGATCTCATTTTGTGTTATTGCTCAGCTGAACGCCTTTCAGCTAAAATTTTTACATGAGATTTTAAGTTAATATTTCAATAATGTAACAAAACATTTGCAAGTTCACAGTTCTCTGATGTCGAATAATGGTCACATGACATGCACGTAGCAGAATAAAATATTTTTTAAAAATGTAAAACTCAAAATATATATATATATATATATATATATTGTAAATCTTTTTTTTTATTTTTTATTTTATGATTTATCAGCTTTTCATCAACTCCAGGCAGTAGACATGTCACGCTTGCAAGTTCCCAACAAAAATCAGGTTCACTTTAAGTGTTAAGGGTCAAAGGTCAAGCTGATAGAAGAGTGTAAGTCATAACACTTCACAATTAAAATGGAAATTAAAGAATTATGTTTGTTACGGTCTGGATAGAAGGTGTACAGATAGACCAACCTTAAAATCAACATGTAAAGCCATTTGCAACTCATTTAACTTCAATAATGTGATGCATTTCTGAGTTAAACAGAACAAGAAAAAGATTGGTGGGAGGAACTTGATGGTATCCATCAGGAATTTATTGAAAAAAAGTGAGCGTTTCATATTTAAAAGGTCAGGAGGGACTGAAAGAGTCATTTCAGAAGTGGAACATTTTGATAAAAGATTACAACATTTTTCTTTGGAACACCATGCACCGATGAATCATTACACACAATAAAGACAAGACAAGAGACATGCGTTAAGGAAAAAAAATAGGATAAATTTGGATTGCATGTTGACTTTAGGAAAACCACACTGGCACACTGCAGGAGACGAGCAGCAACAGACACAAGACAGAAATTAGTTCTTCTGACAAACAGATGACACATTTTCCTCCAAAACGTGACAAACTATGAAACAACCACCAAGTCAAACAACCACAACCACACCCAGAGATTTTAAATATATAAACTCTCTTGTGAATCAAATCAAAACATTTCATTACAAGCCAATACGATGCTTGTGCTGTTTTGGATGTTGTAAACACTGAGGCAATGCTGGCAGAATGTAAAAGTGACTAAATCTTTCCAGAATGAATAAAATGACCGTCCACAAGAGAATGAAAACAGCTACGGTATAGAAGTGAGGCTATAGTTCAGTTTGTTACTTGTTAGGATCAATTCTAACTCACTGTAAGCAATTTACAGTGTACATTTCATACACAGTGTTAATTTGAAGTGCTTTACATAACAATGAATAATAACTGTGGGCTAACTAACAAACACAAGTGGGCTTGGCCCCTAATTTAAACATATTCAATACATTGATTTATTGTGATAAACTGCATGTAAAAACTAAACACTGGTCACTTTTTGTGGACAACACCACAATAAAAGCCATATAAACTATTTTTAATACAATGTCTTTGCAGGCTGCACACACCACAAACACACAGCATGATCTGTCTGGTCTGATTCACTGGCAAACGACTCGTATGAACTGGTTCATTAAACGAGTCAATCAAAAAGAAATAGTTATACTTGAATCTTCAGTTTATATTTCGCAATTATGACTTGTTTCTCACAACTGCGAGTTTCTTTTGTGCATCTACAAGTTAAAAACTGATAATTGCAAGTTTACATCTCACGATTCTGATTTATTTTCCCCTCCAAAGTTCAAGTTATAAGCTTGAGTATAATCTTTACTTTACATGTTTACATATAGTGAGACCTTTACTCACAATTGTAAATTATAAACTCATAATTGTCAGTTTACATCTTTATACATCTTATCTTTAAATCTTTAGTTTACATGTCTATATTTCACAATTCTGACTTTTTTCCTCACAGTTGAGTGTTTATATCTCACAATTGCAAGTAATAAACTCATAATTGCACACTTAATTCTCACAACTCTTACGTTTTTCTCCCAATTGTAAGTTATTAACTCGCAATTGTGAGTTTACATCATTATATCACTTATCTTCATATCTTCAGTTCCACAACACTGAGAAAGAAAGTCTGAATTGTGAACTAAAAAGTCACAATTACCTTTTTTGTTTTTGTATGGCAATGCTGAGATAAGCTTCCATAGTGTTGTTATTTGCTCCATGAAACATAAAAGAGAATTTAGCATTTGAATCGATGTGTCATATTCTATATAACACAAAAGCAGCCATTCACAAATCTGTAAAATATCCAAAGAATCAAACATTTAGAGTAACAGTACAGCCTCTGAGTTTGTCTAACTATGGATTACATGCAGCTGCGTTGCAGGACTTCATTGAGGAGGCCCCTCATTCACTGCTTTATTCTCCTCAGGATGTCCCAACTCACTGGACCTACTTCACGTTAACAGTCTCTGGAGTCACACAAAGACACGGCCGATGAACTAGACACACAAAGCCGGCGCTGTGAGAGAGAACAAACCAATGCTCTCACACGTTCTCACACTGTCAGCTGCTGCAGGCTGAATCAAGCCGGTTCTGTTTTCGTCTGCTTTTTCACTCCTGCCAGCTTCCTCCGAACATTTCTGGAGAACTCACTTCTGTGGAACACGAGCTTGAGTTCAGGTCGTAAAAAACAAAGGATGAAACGGCATTGACTTAACGAGGAAATGCTTTTGGACTTCAAAGCATAAATAAAAACAAGATGTTGGCTAGCAAATATCACCATGAGTATTTAAAGCAGTAGCTCAGCCAAATTTACTTGCCCTTGTTTCATTTCAAATCTCCATGTTATGGAAGCTTATTTCTACTGCAACCTTTTTCCCTCACAATTGCAAGTTTATATCTCGCATTTGCAAGTTATATTCTCATAAATGAGTTTAGATCTTTATTAGTTCATATTTTTAGGCCTATATCTTTCCTTCACATCTTTATATCTTGCAATTGCAAATTAACATCTTGCCATTCTGATTTTTTCTCATAATTGCAAGTTTTTAATTTCGAGTTTAAATTTTAAAATTCAATTTTTTTCCTCAGAAAATGCAAGTTATAAACTCACAATTGAAAGTTTACATCTTTATATTTCTTATATTATTCTTTTACATCTCGCAACTTAGTTAACATTTTGCACTTTTTTTCTGCTAATGAGAAGTCATTTTCTCATAATGTTATAAAGTCGCAGTTGTACATTTACATCTCTATAACTTATATCTTTATGCATTTAGTTTACATCTTTATATCTTGCATTTGAGTTCATCTCGCAATTCTGATTTTTTTCTCACAATTTGACTTTTTTTCATCAGAATTGCAAATTATAAACTCACAACTGGAAGTTTACATCTTTATATCTGTTATCTATAGCATACATCTTTAGTTTACATCTTTACATCTCACAACTGCAAGTTAACCTTGCAATTCTGAGGTTGCAATTCAATTTCTGAGTTTGCATTCCACAATTCTGATTTTTTCACAGAATTGTGAGAAAAAAGGTCAGAATTGCGAGATAAAAAGTTTATTTCTTTATTCTGTGGCAGAAATAAGCATTCATAGTATGTTGCGGTTTAATTACTGGAACTTTTAAGTTGCTTTAAGTTTAAATGCTACAGTTACTGTGCTGAAACTAAAAAGAGGTTAATCGGATCACCAAGTGATGAGGCAGATTCCTGAGGTCTGAACGTGAACAGACAGACAGAGAGAGCGTTTATCCTTGTCTCAGTGCTCGCCCATCTGGCCTACAGCCCTTCTTAGTGTCCCAAAGCCCATAATTCAGTCGGGAGCTTTTAAATAGTGGTAAACATCCATGGAAGTGGCGCCTCTCTCCTCTTCTGCCTGCTTCAGAGTGGAAACCCAGAGAGCCGACACAATACACACTATTCTACTCACTCAAAACCTCCACATCTATGCAAACATCTGCAGGACACATTATACAAGACTTTACATTGAGATTAAGCACAACTGTTGATGAATGAAGGGTCAGAGACAGCAGAGAAAAGCCAAATCTGAATGCAAACTAAATGCAACTAATCATATAATTGTGCATTGTAAAGTAAACAAGCAATTTCAAAGACTTTCTACTTTTGTCAAAGTTTGCACATCCGATCAAACTCTTCAGTATTTTGGTGCAAATTCATCCATCACTTGGTAGAAGCTTGTCAAATTAGCTGAATCTCAAATAAATGTATCTAAAGATTAGATACTTGAATTGGAAAACCAAAATATTGAAGTGGATATTCATTTTTTGCAGTACAATGCAACATTAATGCCATGACTTTATTAATTTAAGACTTCCTGCTCTTATTTAAGATCTTCACTTGTGGAAGGGCAAATTAAGACCTCTTTATAACTTGCAGAAACCCTGAAACAAAAAACCCTTCCCATATCTTTTGTTGTTGGTGTCAAACATTGTACATCAGTATTTTGGTACAAATTCATCTGCAATTTGGAGGAAGCTTATCAAATTAACATTTCAACATGGATAGGTTGTATGAAGTCGGTCCTAGAGACCCCAAAATTGGTCAGATTGCTATTCAGGACAACTTCTGTAAGTGTGCCAAATTATATTATTGTCCTACAAACACCAGAGAAAAAAAGAAGAGGAAAACTAACAAACGCCCTCAGCCTCAAAAACCATAAATGAAACTACATTATATAATGAAACTATATATTTTTTTCATACTTTTTGTATGGTTGGCAGTTCTGGTTCTGGATGTCCAAATGTAAAACCTGTGTCCTAAAGCAAAACCAGATTAAAACAACTGTTGATGAATGAAGGGTCAGAGGCAGCAGGGAACAACAAACAAATCTGAATGCAAATTAATTGCTACTAATCATATAACTGTGCATCTTACAATAACGTGTTAACATTAAAAAAGTTAGACAAAAAAAAAAAACACTTTCCAATTTTGTCCAAATCTGTACATCCAATCAAATGCACATGCAAATTAATTTGCTGCTTGATAGAATCTCATTAAATTAGACAGAATGTCAACACTGAAAACTGAAAAACCACCAACAAAATCACATTATAGCCTACATGCATTTTTAAATAGTTTTTGTATGTTAAAGCAAGTTCTGGATACCCAGTTTAAAACTGAAGCAAAACCAGTTGAGAACCAGTGATTTGAGTTATATTCAAAGAAAAGACATGCTTATCTAGTATTTTTTGGGTTTGCTTTATCAGAAAGTGATCTGCTCATTGAAAACAAACAATCCTAATGAAGAGCATCGCTAATGTAGACCAGATTGAAGCTCATTTAAACCACAGATGAGACAATGGAAAATTAAATGTCCATCTATTTTCAAATAGAATCGAGTTTACAGCCAACAAAACACCAACTGCTGTTAAACTACAGTATGTTACAGCAAACCCTACAGTCTGCTCTTGTTAACTAGGAGTTCGACTCGTTTCTGTTGGTCACGGCTGACATAAAATGCGGTCGCGGTAATAAATCTCTTTAGTCTAATCCATAATCTCACTTCTCAGAGCTGCTCGGTTACCTGGACCAACGCTGACCACTTTCAAACGTGTCAGACACGAAGAAATACAAAGACTTTGCACAGAAACAAAGAAAGAAAGACGTGCGTTATATTCGCGCGTCCGTTCTGAGGTAAACCGTCACTGTCTGAGGGGAAAAACGCTCTCAAAGTTGTGTTTCAAACTTCAGCGTGAGTGGATTGAATAAAGTCGGTTTTCAAGTTTACTTACCCATTTTCTCAAGCGTCCCAACACTTCTTCTGCTGCAGTCGCATCAACTGTTGAGCGTTTAATAACGGTAACGTTAACGGAACGCAGACTGACACACTCACGCGCCAACTCTGAGTGCAGGAGGTGCACGAGCGCGTGACGTCAGCAGCAGGGATTACCCGCGCCCCGCCCACCTCCCAGTCTGTAATAAAAGGGCTGCTAAAATAAAGATATAAATATATATATATATATATACAAAATCAGATGATATAATCTGACTAGTAGTAATAATACTTATCATTATTATTATTATTATTACATCAGATATTACTTGAATGCTAACCATTAGTTGACTAATTTATAAGCTGACTAATAATAATAATAATAATAATTTAGTGTAAATGATATTGAAATGTCAAGTTATAAATTAGTTAAATAATTTATAAACGGATTAATGATTATAATACTTATGATTATGCTGATGATGATGATTAATATTATTATTATTTTACATATTTTATCATTTATGTTATTATGTCTCTAATACATGGTCCACAAATGACCAGTTAATTTAGTGTAAATTAAATAAAATATAAAATGCAAAAAAAAAAAAAAACATTCGCTGACTTATAATACGGTAATAATAATAATAATGTTGTTATTATTATTATTATTATATTTAATATATTTAATCAGGTAGGATGTTATGTCTCTAATACATGCAGTCCACAACATAACCAGTTAATTTAGTGTAAATAATATTTTTTGAATATAAGTTCAAATGTCAACCATTAGCTAACAAATTTAACTAATAACAATTATTATTTTTTATTTTATTTTTTTCTTGTTATTTTATTATTATTATTGGTCAACTTATAAATATTATTATATTAAATCAGATTAAAATTATTAAATAATTTTTGTACGTATATCAGATATTTATCAGGTATCATATATTATCTCTAATATAAGCAGTGCAGAAATGTCAGCCGTCAGCAGTAATGGATGTGGTCTTCTGACTGTAGAGTCTCTAATCTAATCACTATTCCTGCTGCATTACGGCTCGACTGAAGCTTCGAGGCTGAAAGATCCTGCAAAGCGTCTTTTGGTATCCAAGGAGCCTGAAGAGTCCTTTCAGAAGATGCCAAACAGCTTCAGTGAATGGAGAATCAGAGAAAGAGTGCAAGATTCTCAGGAACGGGCTCTCTGTTTTTACAGCTATGAGAGTTTTTCAGATTGTTCAGCGCGCCGTAAGATGATCTTTACAAAGACATCAGGAAACTTCACAATCAGTGTCAAGAGCCTGTGTGTTTACAGTATTTGATCTGTTATGTGCTGATACTGCCGTCACAAACAGATGTGTTTTGGCTCAAGGCTGAATATAAGTGGAAGTTTTTGTTCTTTTGTCTGTGATGGAGAGGTTTTATTTGTGCCAGAGGTCATTCTGATGATAAAGACGGAATCGCTGGCTGGACTCTACACCTTCTCAAAACTCAGATGGGTTAGTGTATGTGCTCAAATCCAACCTCTGAAATATGTTTAATATGTTATAATGTCAAATGTCATTTTCCTTTCTTCTAAATCAAATGTTTATGCATGTGTTATTATCATTAACTAAAACTAAAATAAATAAATATGTATGTACGTATGTATGTTGTTAATTAAAACTTGAAATGCTAAAATAAAAACCCCAAATAAAACTAACATAAATACATCAAATAAAAATGTATAAGATAAAAATGTACATAAAAGGGTTTTTTTATACATATACAAATGTATTTTTTTTTTACATATATATGTGTATAAAAAAGTGTAAAAAAGTCATATCAGGAAACTAAAAATAACAAATTATGGAAAATAACTACAAAAATAACAAAAAAAACCTAGTAAAATTAAATTAATTTAAAAAAAATCTATATAGACATATTTCTAAAACAAAAATTAATAAAACTGACAAAAATGCATAACAAAATGACTAAAACTTTAAATAAAATTAAAATAAGAATGAAAAATATAAAAACAAAAACGTCCAAATTCTAAATTAAAACTAAAAAAATGACTAAACCGGTGAGGATAACTATATAAAAATAATAAAAACCATATAGACATACTAAAAAATAATAATAAAACCAATAAAAAAGCGCTACAAAAAAACCCAACTAAAATAACTAAAAAAGTTAAATAAAAAAATATATACACAACAAAATGAATAAAACTTAGGCTGAAATTAAAATAAAAAGGAAAGTTTAAAAATAAAAATTAATTAAAAATATTATTAAATATCACAAAAATAACTACAAATCTGAAAATAACTAAACAAAAAGTTAAATAAAAATAATAAAAACTATATAAAAAATTAATAAAACAAAAATAAAACACAACAAAAATGAGTAAAATGTAAATAAAATTAAAATGAAAATGGAAAATATAAAAATATAATATAAATAAATCATTAATAAATAGTATAAAACTATATTAATGACCCTAAAATAGTGTATAATATATCCCTTGAATAATTTTCTTCAAGAGGCCTCGTCCTCATGTGAAGCAGCTCTATTGAGAAACTCTGGCTGTTTTTAAAGGACTCGCTGAATTCCTTCCTTTAGTGCCACAACAGAAGCTTTATAGAGAAACGCTCAATGGAAATAGGTACGACGCTGCATTGATGGTACAAACTTCACATCCACAGGAACAGTGAGGAGAGTCGAGAGCAAACCCTCGAGAGACTGAACGACGTGACGGGAATGATTACAGAGATCTGCAGAGCTGGTCTTTCACCAGGAGTTTCTCATTGATCTGACAAACTGGAAACCAACATGTTATTATTGTATAAACTCTGTAGTGTTTTAGAAATACAAAAGGGAATTTGTCGAGATTAACTCTGAATGCTGACTGGATGAACACTTTCCTGATAGCTACGAGAGATTCAAGCACTTTAACAGTGTTATAATCTGAAGGTTTAACAGGCCTTGCATTGAATGCATTCGGACAGACAGTGGAAGAGTGAGATGCATGTTTTGGCACAAACAGAGTTACTGAAGTTGAGATTGTTATGATCATCAGTCACCATACACTTCAATAGCAAAGAAAAAAATAATAGCACAAACATGATACAGTCATGGCCAAAAATATTGGCACCCTTGCAATTCTGTCAGAAAATGCAACCCTTCTCGCAGAAAATTGTTGCAGTTGCAAATGTTTTGGTACTCACATGTTTTTTTTTGTGTGTGTGTGTGTGTATGTGTGTGTTTGCATTGGAACAACACACACAAAAAAAATCATCAGATTACCAAAGAATTGGAATTGGTACAGCGCCATGGGCTGTAAAGCTCTTGATGATATTGCACACAGTAAACACAGGAACATTAAGATCTCTGGAGATGGACTTGTAGCCTTGAGATTGTCCATGTTTTTCCACAATTTCTTCTCTCAAATCCACAGACAGCTCTTTACACTTCTTTCTTGTCTCCATGTTCAGTGTGACACACAACACTTCCACAGGTGCGTCTAAATACAAATTACAGGAGCATCACATGCTTGAAAAGCAATTCTTACAATTTTGACAAGGTGACAATAATTTTGTCCAGTCCATTTTTTTGAGTTCTGTGTGAGATCCGGCAGATCCTTTTCCTATTTAGCACCCAAACTCTGGAACAATCTACCTAACACTGTTCGGGAGGCAGACGCACTCTGTCAGTTTAAATCTAGATTAAAGACCCATCTCTTTACCCTGGCGTACACATAACACACTAATACGCTTCTATTATTCAGATCCGTTAAAGGATTGTTAGGCTGCATTAATTAGATCAACCGGAACCGGGAACACTTCCCACAACACACGGTGTACTCGTTACATCGTAAGTAGAATGGCATCTACGCTAATATTTGTCTGTTTCTTTCCTATGATCAGATGGTGGATCAGCACCAAGAGATGATGTCTGCAGCCCTGATCGTCAGCGGAGACCAGGACACCCAGATGACCCCCAGAGACCTCGATTAAAATACACTAAAACTTATAACTTGTAATAAAATACCTAACTACATAATACTACTATTGTTAGAACCTGAAACTTTTGAACTGTGTGTCGTCTGGTCAGAGGAGAACTGGCCCCCCGACTGAGCCTGGTTTCTCCCAAGGTTTTTTTTTTCTCCACTCTGTCTCAGAGGGAGTTTTGGTTCCTTGCCGCTGTCGCCTCTGGCTTGCTCAGTTGGGGACACCTCATTTCTAGCGATTATCGCCGATTTGATTGCTCCTATACTATTTAAACTAAACTGAGCTAGACAATGACATCTCTGAATTCAATAATGAAATGCCTTTAACTGAAAATTAAATGTTTAATCTTATTATATATTACTGACACTCTGTCCTCCAATTTGATACTGTTAAGTGCTTTGACACAATCTGTATTGGTAAAAGCGCTATATAAATAAAGGTGACTTGACTTGACTTGAAATTTTATCAAGTTTGACTTTTCTTCTGTTATTTTTTTTTTGTGTTGTTGCAGTGCAAACAAAAACAATAAGCACATGAATACCAAAACATTTGCAATTGGAACAATTTTCTGAGAGAAGTGTTGCATTTTCTGACAGAATTGCAAGGGTGCCGATATTTTTGGCCATGACTGTATATAAATAGTTGAACATGAACATGAAGTGAACATAAATCTTATAGGCTACTACAATGCACTGAAATTCAAAACTTAAAAAAAAAAAAAAAAAAAAAAATTGGTAACAAAATAGCAATAATTTAACAAGCAGTCAAATGTACGGGGAACTGTACATTTTTACAACAACAACAACAACAACAATAATAATAATAATCATAGCAACAAAATAGCAATAATGCAACAAATAGTAAAATGTACAGAGAACTGCACAGTTTTTTACAATAGTAATAATAATAATTAGTATGATTATTATTATAAACCAGAAACAATAAAAACAAAATAGCAATAATGTAACAAGTAGTCAAATGTACAGAGAACTGTACATTATTAGTTTATAATAATAATAATAATAATAATAATAGTAATAATAATAATAATCATCATATTTAAAAACAACAACAACAATAAACAAAATAGCAAGAATGCAAGTAGTCAAATGTTCAGAGAAGAATAGGAAGTACAAAAACACATGTGATCAGGAGAATCTGTCTGCTGCTGAATGGATCCAGTATTTCATCAGAATGTCAGAGAGATGCCTGTCTGCTGGTGTAGTTACAATATCTACCAGCAGGGGCAAAACACACCACACTAACCAGACTAACCTCATCAACTGGTGAAATGCAACCTAAATAACATCAGCATGAAGATGTTTTCTTCTTCTTCTTCTTCATGGCTCGAGAGCCTCATGGAAACAGCAAACACTGAGCGACATCTGTGTGTTCAGCATGTCAGAGGGTTTCCAGCATGACCTTCATCCAGATGATTTATACACGTCTGACCTTTAGATGAGGAACAGATTCACCGCTTTTGATTAGCTCAAGCACACAATTACAGCTGGAGCAACCCAGACATTCTGACTTATAAAAACATAATAATAATAATAATAATAATTGAATAGTTTCAGTTCTCATTTTAATGTGAAGTATTATTAATTTTATTGTGCTTTTGCCATTTTTAATAGCTTGAAATAGACATGAATGAACATCAGAAGGCATGTTGAAAAATACAGTATAACTTACTGAAATGTAACATATCTCATGTAATCACTCAACCAGCGTTTCAACCCAAAAGACAGACGTCAAATAAAACACTTAAAGGAACACTCCACTTTTTTTGGAAATAGGCTCATTCTCCAACTCCCTCAGAGTTAATAAGTTGAGTTTTACCGTTTTTGAATCCATTCAGCCGATCTCCGGATCTGGCGATAGCACTTTTAGCATAGCTTAGCATAGATCATTGAATCCAATTAGACCAGTAGCATCGCGTTCAAAAACGATCAAAGAGTTTCGATATTTGTCCTATTTAAAACTCGACACTTCTGTAGTTATATTGTGTACTAAGACCGGCGGAAAATGAAAAGTTGCGATTTTCTAGGCCGATATGATTAAGAACTATACTCTCATTCCGGTGTAATAATCAAGGAACTTTGCTGCCGTAACATGGCCGCAGCAGGCGCAGTGATATTACGCAGTGCCTGAAAGTAGTCCCCCTATTTCCAAAAAAAGTGGAGTGTTCCTTTAACGTAGTATTTTCCTCAGGAAAGTTATCCAGAGTTCACAGTTCATTGGCTAGCGATAAAAACACTAGAGAGAGCTCATTTACAGTTAAGGATGAATAAATCTGTCATGAAGACAAATATGTGCAATTAAGTTAAGTGTGATTATATTGTCTGAAAACAAACAGCATTTTATATAATAGTTTTGTTGTGAATTTTAACCTTTAATATTAATGTACCAAATGAGAAGGTTTCCTGTATAGTCTACACTCCAGCATTAGTTGGGAGAGATTTTTTTTTCCTTAAGAAAACTAAATTATCGGTATCGGCAGATATTATTCTGAATAATCGGCTATCGTATCGGCTGAGAGATTTAGTATCGGTGCATCT